>JAXQQM020077209.1:0-151212 GCA_034641835.2 Pinus albicaulis | reverse complement strand
GATATAGAATATATTCGGGGAATATTGCTTTGTTGATCCATAAGTGCTGAAAAGATTCTTTAGGTAAATCACATCCAAATAAATTTGGTCGACGTGTTTCGAACCAGCCAGTGTGGTTCATCATCAGGACTTGATGAAAAATCTGATCAGGAAACCCAATTAAATAGATACAAGAAGCTCCAACTAGCCGTTTGACTAAATCAAAGTCATACCAAAATTTAAGAAAAAAAAATGATAATAATAATAATAATAATAATATAAAAATGATTAAAGATTATAATATGAAATAATATGAATATTATTTAATTTTAATTTTTCTAGAAGATTAAATAAATCTAGGATTATTTCTATTAATATAATGATAGTTAAAATATTTAATTAAATACAATATTGTTTAAAACATAAAGGATTAAAATGTTACTATATAAAAAATAAAATAAAAAATGAATAAATAATTAAATAATAAAATTAAAGATAAAAAATAAAAAATAAAATAAATAAATAATAATAATAATAATAGTAATAATTTAATGTTTAACCATTTTTATTTTATTTGATTTTATTAATTAAAATAGATTTGTTCATTTTATTAATATTTATTATTATTATTATTATTTATTTATTTATTTTTTATTTATTTTGATTTATTTATTTTTTAATTTATTTTGAATTATTATTTTTTTTTTTTTCATAACTTGATAAATCTATTTTAATAAAATCATGTAAAATAAGCTAAAAATTAAAATCAAATAAAGTAAAAATTAATAAATAAATAAATTAATAAATAATAAATAATAATTTTTAGGAATGAAGAGCAGGAATCCAAGACTTGCTAACCATCCACCCATCGTCCTTGTTGAGGTTAAGAGGCCTCTTTTCGATTTCCAAGGCTTCTCGCAATTTCCGGTGGTGGAAATGGTCAATCTTCGCAATCACCTTAGCATCTTCAATGCAAATGTGATGATTAGTCTTTTGAACATGCTCTGCTAAGGTCGAGGAGCGCGATGTATTATACTTAAGGTCAGCGATATGCTCATGAATTCTTTAATTAATAGACCGACCCGTTTCACCAATGTAAGGTGTCCCACAAGAGCATGGAATCAAGTACACACCCTTAACATCCTTAGGGAAAATCGGGTGTTTAACAGACCTAAGGGAACTTCGAATGGTGCGGTAGGGTTTAAACGTTGAGGAAACATTAAACTTCTTAAGGATCCTAGTGATCTTATCCGTAGTAACTTGGATAAACGGAAGGTGAACCCCAGATAACCGATCACAAGGATCTTTCTTAACTCTAGGACCCCTTTCAGCTTTTTGAAAAGCTTTAAGGCAGTGATTTATACTATAACAATTTTTATTAAAAAACTTAAGGAGATGAACCTTTTCACCTTCAAAATGGTTTACATCAGAGATTATAAAGGCTCTAGTAGCTAAGGTGTTGAGAACCCCAAGCTTCTGAGCAGGGAAATGGTGAGAACTAGCATGTAAATACTGCTCAGTGTGCGTCTTCTTTCTAAAAACTTGATGAGAAAAATAACCATCTTCATTCCTAGAAAGGAGGACATCAAGAAAAGGCAAGCTACCATTATCTTCAGATTCCATGGTGAACTTAATGAAGTCAGATTGATCATTAAGATGTTGGAAGAAAAGGTCCAATTTTTCCTTACCATGAGGCCACACAACACAAGTGTCATCGACAAATCTTTTCCAAAGCTTAGGCTGAAAAAGGGAAGAGGAAAGGGCTCTAGATTCAAAGTCTTCCATGAACAGATTAGCTACCACAGGAGAAAGGGGGGAACCCAATAAAAACTATAATAAACTTAACATTGATAATTATAATAGCCATAATAGTAAATTTAATTCTCGCCCCTTGAATAATACTGTTATTAATCTCTCTAGTTTTTCCTTTGATACTCATGTCTTTAGTTTGTTAGAAAAGGGTCTTAATTTTTCTCTTGCGCCCAAAAAAATCCTGAATCTGGACATTATTTGTGATATTGAATATGGGATTAGGGATTTACCTGATACTACCAAAGACATTATCAGACAGGATTGTGCCATCATCCTTAGAAAAGCTAAGCAGCCTAAGAGCAACATCAACAAACTAGAGTTTGAGGCTCTCAAAGCTTTAAACTGCAACCCTAACATTTTGGTTCTTAAAGCTGATAAGGGAGGTGCTACGGTCATTTTAAACAAAGAAGATTATCATAATAAGATGTTAGATCACCTTCTTAACAGTGGGAGTTATAAGAATCTTGACAAAAATCCTCTAAAAAAAGTTTCAAAAGCAGTTGCTTTGGCTATAAAATCGAGTAGCTTTGTTGGTTCTTTGAGCAAAAAGCTGATTGAGAGTAACCCTCTCACTCCAAGGATTTATGGTCTTCCTAAGATTCATAAGGATGGAGTCCCACTCCGCACTTTTGTTAACACCATAGGAGGTCCAACTTATTTGCTCGCTAAATTTATAGCCAATATGCTGAAACCGCTTGTAGGTCAAACCTCTTACTTTGTTAAAGACTCTTGGTCTTTTATTAATGATTTGAAAGGCTTGAAGTTAGAAAGTGATGATAGGTTTGTTAGTTTTGATGTTTTTTCCTTATACACTAGCATCACCATTAGGTAGGCTGTTGGTGTTATTTCTCGTGTCACTGATCCTGATACGGCTCATCTTGTTGAAATTTGTCTAACCTCGACTTTCTTTAGTTTTGAGGGTGAATTCTTTGAACAGACTTGTGGTGTGGCCATGGGTTTCCCCCTTTCTCCTGTGGTAGCTAATCTGTTCATGGAAGACTTTGAATCTAGAGCCCTTTCCTCTTCCCTTTTTCAACCTAAGCTTTGGAAAATATTTGTCGATGACACTTGTGTTGTGTGGCCTCATGGTAAGGAAAAATTGGACCTTTTCTTCCAGCATCTTAATGATCAATCTGACTTCATTAAGTTCACCATGGAATCTGAAGATAATGGTAGCTTGCCTTTTCTTGATGTCCTCCTTTCTAGGAATGAAGATGGTTATTTTTCTCATCAAGTTTTTAGAAAGAAGACGCACACTGAGCAGTATTTACATGCTAGTTCTCACCATTTCCCTGCTCATAAGCTTGGGGTTCTCAACACCTTAGCTACCAGAGCCTTTAAAATCTCTGATGTAAACCATTTTGAAGGTGAAAAGGCTCATCTCCTTAAGGTTTTTAATAAAAATGGTTATAGTATAAATCACTGCCTTAAAGCTTTTCAAAAAGCTGAAAGGGGTCCTAGAGTTAAGAAAGATCCTTTTGATCGGTTATCTGGGGTTCACCTTCCGTTTATCCAAGGTACTACGGATAAGATCGCTAGGATCCTTAAGAAGTTTAATGTTTCCTCAACGTTTAAACCCTACCACACCATTCAAAGATCCCTTAGGACTGTTAAAGACCCGATTTTCCCTAAGGATGGTAAGGGTGTGTACTTGATTCCATGCTCTTGTGGGACACCTTACATTGGTGAAACGGGTCGGTCTATTAATCAAATAATTCATGAGCATGTCGCTGACCTTAAGCATAATAGATTGCGCTCCTCGGCCCTAGCAGAGCATGTCGAGAAGACTAATCATCAAATTTGCATTGGAGATGCTAAGGTGATTGCGAAGATTGACCATTTCCACCACCGCAAGATGCAGCCTTGAAATTGAAAAGAAACCCTCTTATTATTAGAGAAAAAATCAGTGGATGATTGCCCAGTGTTCAGTTCTGCTCTTCATTCTAAATTTTTATTTATTTTTATTTATTTATTTATTTATTAATTTTTTACTTTATTTGACTTGATTTTATTAAAAATAGATTTATTAAGTTAAGAAATAAATAAATAAATCAAAATAAAATTAAAAAAATAAATAAATAAATCAAAATAAATAAATAAATAATAATAATAATAATAAATATTAATAAAATGAATAAATCTATTTTAATTAGTAAAATCAAATAAAATAAAAATGATTTAAAAATCAAATTATACTATTATTATTATTAATATTATTATTTATTTTTATTTTTAATTTTTTTAAATTTATTTATTTAATTGGTAACATTTAATCCTTTATGTTTTTAAATAATATTAGGCGAGACCGATATTTAACTATCATTCTATTAATAAAATAATCCTATATTTATTTAATCTTTAGAGAACAGGGCGGAGCAGTATTTCATATTATTTCATATTATAATCTTTAATCATTTTTTATATTATTTATTTTTATTTTTATTTATTTTTATTTTTATTTTTATTTATTATTTATTTATTTAATTTTATTATTATTATTATTATTATTTCTATGACTTTGATTTAGTCAAACTAGCCGTTATCTTTTCAGCGACTGAACAGAATACCGTGTCTCGTAATTGGGTTTTCCTGATGATTTTCATCGGAATCACGATGATGAACCACCTTGAAGTCTTCACTTGAAATCGTCGACAAATTTATTTGAATGTGATTTTTAGGAAAAGAATATTATCACAAGACTATATTTAATCCGTTTTTCTATGTAGAAAGATAGGTAATTTCATGTTTATATTTCAAAATTTTCAACAACAAATAATTTTATGTCTTCGCATGCTTCTCACTATAATAGTTATATAGATTACATTCTCTTTTCCGAAATTGTACAAGTAAACATAGAATTTTCAAGCTTTAACTTTACTTGCATTCGAACCCTCAGGATGAAAAAATAAAAATAAAATAGTTTTCTGTACTGCGTATATACCTATTTACATACCATTCTTGTACATAAATAAAATATAAATAAAATCTATTGTGAATAATTTTGTGGGCTTTTATATTACATGTGTTCAAATAGAAGAACAAAGCTGTAACTGGAGAATGCTAAGCATTCTTTCCACAACTATTTTCAACTGCTATAAATTTTGTTCCTAGTTACCAAACACAACCGCAAGGAGAAAAAGTGAATTAAATGTTGTAACACTGCATTTAGAGTTTAGGATTTTTACTCAAGAATCGTTGGTTCCGCCCAACCATGTTGTAGGAATTACGTCCCCCGCTCCCCCTTGCTCCACACCAGGTCCGAGATTTTTTTGCGAACAAAAGTCCGAATTCTGGATTAAGTAGCATCCCGCCTAGCTTCTCTAGGGTAGTTCCTTGAATTAACCTGGCACTTCCACCAAACTCTCCGGGACAACTCGTAAATAAGCATGCAATCGCTTAACACCCTAACTCTTCCGCACCGAGAACCCCATTCCCTCCCAAGATTTTCACTAAATCCTTTCCTCGACTGCAATCGTAAGAAATGTCTTCACAACCTCTTCCTAGGCTTTCTTGGAATATTTTTACCACAGCCGCTACTTTTCACCCTTTAATTAAAGAAAACTATCATTTAATTAAATACTTTAAAATAAAAAAAAGTTGTGTGTTAATATTCTTAACAAATGTCTCATTCATTCTAATCGTAATATGTCTAATCAAGTAAAAGTAAATGTTAAATCAAGAAGTTACATCTCCTCCTCGGAGGAAAACACCATCCCTGTTACTCATTCCCGGAGAATAATTTTGGAAATGCCTCAAGCATAAATTGCCTTCCCAAAGTAGCACTTCTCCGGCCAAAGAAGCCCAATGCACTTTAACTGGGGGATGACTCACTCTGAAAGTGTTGTTCTCTTCAATATAGAATATGTTGTGGTTCTGCCTGAATTCGCCATCCTGTCTCTACCCGCAACAATATTTCGAATG
This sequence comes from Pinus albicaulis, assembly GCA_034641835.2. Classification (NCBI taxonomy): domain Eukaryota; kingdom Viridiplantae; phylum Streptophyta; class Pinopsida; order Pinales; family Pinaceae; genus Pinus; species Pinus albicaulis. The sequence continues at coordinate 145,500 of JAXQQM020077209.1, read as the reverse complement.
TTTAAATTTAAAAGCCCATTACATGCAATGAAGGTCTTTGTTCGACTTACATGTATACCTCGCCAATGTATAATGTGCTTGGAATCACCACATAACGCTTTCGCAAAGACACATGAAAATCATTACACTAATATGTGGCTTGGTAAAGCCAAAGATAGTAGGCCATCACCATCCTCTAAAACTTCGAAAGGTCCGCAGAAAGGTGGAGCACTGGCACAAGCATTCCATCACAGAGTGCTTTTCTTTGGCTGATCTCACATACACATGATCCCCTATCGTAAATTCCCGAAAAAATTCTTTCCCATCCGCATAGACCTTCTGTCCGTCTGGCCGCCTCTCGCATTTTGTCTAATTTTCACGTCTCGCCCATCTCTTCCAACATATTCAGTCCAAGCATCATTATTTTTCTGGCTCCTCCAATTTATAGAGCTCCAATAAGACTGCCTTCCATAGTATTGCTTTCGAAAGGGCTCATCTTAAGTGATTCTGTATACCCATTATTATAAGAAAACTCAAATCCAAGTGTAGGTACTTCTCCCATTTCGTTGGTTGTTGCATGACATACATGCTAGTGTAACTTGATTCACCCGTTCGTTTTTCCCATATGTTTGTGGATGGTAGGTGAAAAGTTAAATTGTATTTGCGTTCCCACCAATAACAGTGTCTTCACAATGCCGATGTGAACTTCACATCACGATATAAGATAACTACTCATATCATCATGTAATCTAAAAATATCTTTCATAAAAATATCACAATTTGCATAGTCTTAAAAGTAGATTGAACAAGTGAAATGTGCCACTTTACTAAGTCCTGCCGACTACCACCATAATCGAATCAAGAAGCTTTTGTTTCGAGGTAGGATCTAATGAAATCAAGGGAAATAACTTCCCACTTCCATTCAAAATCGGGGATCGGGTTGGAAGCAATCCTTGGTGGTGGTGATGTTCTATCTAATTTGTTGGCATTCCTGTACACTTGGTCAAGTATTCGCTATGTCCTCTCCTCATTTTTGGCCATGGTAAATTTTTATGACGCGCTCATCAGCTTTTTGGTAACCTCGGTGCCCGCATAAGTACTTCTATGATATCATCCAATATTCTTGTGACTTCGGTTGGGAATATATATATCCTTTTCCGAAAAACAAGTAGTTGTTTTTCATTGAGCTGTGGTATTCAGATCGAAGCCTATTTCTCATAATTTTTTACTTGATGCCACAAATTCTAATATTCCGGGTCTACTTTGCCGTTCAATCCATTTTGAAAATTAGATTCACTCGATTGAAATATAATTCATAAATGCCATGCAATTTTTACTCAAGGCATCCACCACCTTATTATCTTTTCCTTTTACATGTTGAATATCGAAATCCAACAAACGCCATGAAATGTATTCCACCTTGCTTTTCGTGCATTCAAATCAACCCGCTTGAAGTAGTTGGTTAATCTACTATGACTGGCCGAAGCACAAATATATTCCCTAATAAATAATGCCTCCATATTCGCAAGGCATGGACAATCGTTACCCGTTCCAAATCATATGTTGAATATCTCTCGCTCATGATCCTTCGCTTCCTAGATTCATATGCTATAACTTTTCCTTCCTAAGTCAACACCGCTCCTACACCCTCTTTGCATGCATCCGTACATACTTGGAATTCCCGGCTTAGGATTTGATACCTTCCTTAATAGGTGCAATAGTTAATAGTTATTTTAATAACTCAAAATTTGACATTCTCGTTGAAGCCCCAAACGGCAAGGTCTACAACAAGTGGGATACCCACCCGGTCCCACCTTTGCTAGTAGCCCTTTTCCATTCGGTGTAGTGGGTCCGATCGGTATAAAGGACCAGCTTCCCCAATATGTGTGTGCGTTGAGAATTGATATTTCTTTTTCTAAAAGTTCCTAATTGAAAATGCTTTTATTCTATTTCTAATCTAATAACATGCAAATTGTATTCTAATTTAAAGTAAAAATACTCTAATTCTAAACTAGCCCGGGATGTAATCTTTCTATTTACATCTAATGATTTCCCGAATAACAATTGATAATAAAGATCATTCAACTCGTTATAAGAAAAGAATTCAATAAGGATAAACCACTTCATATAAAAAGTTACATGCAACAAGCTTGTGAAAAAATATATCGGAGAAGGTTGGTTCATACATTAAGCATAAATAAATAGTTATCACCATACAAAAGTGCCAAATGATAACTCAAGCATTCAAACATCAATATATAAATAATCGAACATGAATATCACTTTAAGAATACGTAGAAAGGTAACATATAAAAAGTACCATTTATAACTAGTTCTACTCATGAGCTAGAAGCAATAATGACTTATCTCTTCTTAATCCAACATCCACTAAGAGTACGTATGCAACATCAAGAGCGTATATTAAACGTAGATATCAATAAATCATGTTCAGCATTCATCTACTAAAACCTCCTCCGAGGGTGCAAAAGCATGTTCGAGGATTTAAAAGTTTTGATAATGTGACCCTTCTCTAAATGCATGAGAAGGGTTTAAATACTACTAACTAAATCTAAAATAACTTATTACAAAAAATTTAGGATACAGTTTAAATAACCGTCCTTTTTCTAGGAAAAAATAGAGTAAAACTAATACTAAATCTAAAATTTAAAACTATCAACTAACTACTTATGAATCTGATCTCTTAAATTTTTGTGCTATCTCGATTGATTTGAGAAGAGAGTCATTATCAGATTAGAATTATCCCGAGAAACGGAATCTGAAGTGTTGGCGCCATCTTCTACAGACCATGATGCAATTGAGAGCGCCGTACTACGGGTTTTACCGTACATGCCTGGGCAGAAGAATCCCAATTTAACTTTGTCAATCCTTTAATCGACTCTCGCTTTTCTTCCAGTTTTTGCTTCCATTCTCGTCCGTAGTTGTTGTGCTTGTAGTGTGTATCCCGGAATAGTTTCTGAAATCAAATTAGCCTTGTAGCAAATTTTCATTTACACAATCAAGTTGATGGTTGTCACGTCGTAGTCGTCTTTCCGCCGGCTGTTTCCGCAATTGATCTCAGATCTGAACACAGAAGAGATATTTCTTTAAGGATCATTACCGATGATCGTTCCCGCTCTCTTTTTTCCTCCTCCTCTCCGTATTTTTCCAAGTCAATGTCAAGAATCCTTCAAGGAAAGACGACCATGTCAGAATTTACGACATGGTTAGTGATTTTATCACTTTGACAAAAAGAGCTCTAATCGTGGAAATTTTTTTCACGGCATAATATATCTGTTGCTGTAGTGATGGATTATTTAATGAAATAGACTCGTAATAAATTTCAGAGCTTGGGATCATCTTGCGGTATCTCTTGCATAGCCTCGTAGTTGTTTCTTCTTTTTTCACTAAACTTTTCCTCGACACTCAATTATTTAAACTCTCATGGTAATTTTTCAAGTTGTTTTTGTGCTTGTTCTGTTAGCATTGGCTTGTTGCAAATATGTTGCAGAACCTCGTATTTGATCTCTTCTTTTTCATTCAAGAAATGCCATACTTCCCATGCTTTATCGATGGCCGTAGCATGTCTGACCTGAGACACCTTAAGAAGATTTTCGCTGATTAGTGAGTATCTCGCTACAAAACATCCAACTGCTCGCATTACGAGAGATTACACTTTATAATCTTCTTTTTCAAGTTTTCTTACTATCGTTTTATGTTGTGGACTATAGAAGTATATCCGCAGGAGGAATTTCCTCTATTTTAAGTACAAGCTCTCGAAGAGGGGGTAATGGGTATATGTTTCCGTTTCTCGACATTGCTAGTTTCTCCTGTGACTATATTTTTTATTGTCTCCATTAGTTATGCGGAGTCTCGTGTGTTCTTCCTTCAACATTAATCAAATCATTAAATGTTTCCTCATTTTTTTCTAACTCAATTAATTTTGATGGTTGTCAGCCATTGAGAAGGGGAAGATTTTTCTCTGTGGAGAGATTGTAAACTGCTGGTTATAAAAGTTCTTTGATCGCGCATCCTTTACCGACCCTCGCTTTTATCCTCACCAGTTACTGTTTTTTCCGGATTTTGCATCAACTCTGTTTCAGACCGAACTCCCACCTAAGGACTGATGTTGGAGTTAAGTTTCGTGTTCCAAGCGCAAATTATCTAAAGGGATAGTGGTCAACCTTCTTCTTCCCCACATTTTAAACTTCCTCATAATTCTTCGGAGAAAAACTTTATTGATTCGAATGTAGAATCTCTTAAATGTGCATTTTTCTCGAAACATATCATCAAAAAGATCCTCTTCTCCCGTAAAATATTCTTACCTTGATTGCAAAGTGGGTGAAATTCTTAACAACATCATATGGGTCGAATATCCTTCTTGGAAAACTCTAACAATTACAAAACATGTAATATTGTTTACTTTTTTAAATGCACGGAACAACATCAAATAATGAAAATGATCCGCAGCCATAGGAAATTGTGGCCGATGGCCTTCTTTATTCTTTAAATCCTTCGTCTAAACCTCCCTTCAAGGTTAAAATGGATACAATATTTCGTGCCAGAGCTATCCTGAACATGTATATGGTACCAGGAGAAGAAAAACTTCCAAAAACCCTAATATAGGTAAACAATTCTTCTCCTAAACCACTTACAGATGGGGAGATTGTCCTTCATTTCTCGTCTGGGGAAACTCCTGAGAATCCTTATTATACAACATTCTCGTATAGTTACAGCGTGATATTATGGCAAATCTTGTAAAAATGGGAATGAACTTTGAATCCCACAATGATACAGAACATATCAGTTTGGGATCTTGAATTTTCCATTGCCAACCCATTACAAGAAATTTAGAAACATAACATTGAATCCATTACATATGGAGAGAAAAAAGGAGGATAAATCCTCTAATACAATCCGTTTAACATCGATAATCATATCACACAAGTTATCGTACAATATCTTAGCCTAACTCATATAATAGAAAGAAGCCAATACCGCATTCACACATCATAGCCATTCGTGCGAAAACTTATTAATGTCGCTTTCCAAAAAGCCTACAAAGCAGCTAGCAACAGCAGTGCTAATATGGAGAAGTGAGAGAACCTAGCATCGTACATATCGTGTTTGTCTTTTTCTTCGCGGGTTCGTCTCTCTTAATTGGCCCTAGGTGCATTCTCTGCTAGGTTTGTATTTTTCTTGGCAAAATTTTTCAATAAATCAAGGAGCGACTGCCACCCAGAGCTTTGCAACATACATAAGCCTTAAATCTTCTAGAGTAACAGCCAATGAGCTCTGCCTTCTACTTCAACTGCCTGTCCAATATCAAGGTTATCCAAGACTCATTTCACTATGTTCTTGATATGGAAGAATTTAGGGGTCTTTTGCTATCCTAAGGCAGAAAATGAATAAGCTAACTCCGTAAGAGATGTTTCGTAAGAGCCAAATGATCTCAAAGAGCCAAAACCTCCATTACTCGCTTTTTTCTTCAAGCAAATTATACATGCCCTCCCAAGTGGTGAGTACTACACGCTATACAGGTGTGTGTTGTCTATGTAGCATAGATGCCATTCTTTGGCTTTTAAACTTGTTTTCTGCCATTCTTTCCCATAATACTCGAGTATCGCTGATAGTCCGTTCTTCACACTTTGCGCTTACGAATTAAGTGAGAGAGTGAAGATAGAAAAAAGGTGACAGCAAGTTTTAAATAAGATTAGTGAAATATATCACATTACGTGAAATAACTTTTAATCAACGAAATCATTTTCATTACAGTGACAATCAATTTATCGATTAAACTTTTAAAGCACATAACGAAGTCTCAATTTATGGAGAGCTTTTTCGTACAATGATCCTTATATGATCCGCGATAATGCGATCCGTGATTTGCTTCGGCACATCGCAATATCGCGTATCACAATCTCTCGCAAATCACAATCTTATAATAGCGCAATATTGTAACATCGCAATGTCGCAATATCGCAAAATTGGAATATCGCAAGATCGTAAAATCGCAAATCGCAACTTCGGAAAATCGCAATGACATCATAATAGCGCAAATATTATATCATTGAAATCGCAAAATCGCAATATCGTAATATCGCAAGATCGCAATATCGCAAAAATATAACATATGACAAACATCCGTTAATGTATTTTTCATGAAAGAATTATCATATAAATGTTATCGCACATCGTGATTTGAGGTTTCTCATTATATGATATTTGAAACTTTGCGATGCGATGAATGTTCTTTTTTTAGCGCGTAGTTTTCGTATTGTAATAATTTCGCTTGTAAAGAGGCATCTATTACCTTTAAGTGAAGTGCTAGTACCTCAAAGAATGATTTTATTTCTATGCTATCATAAACTTAAGTTTATTTAAATATTTTCCAAGGAATTTTCTGGGTTAATGATAGTAAGTTTTACTTCTAAAAAAAGAAAACAAGCACTAATTAATTTTTTTGGATTTAACTATGGGTCCCCATTTATTCCGCATTAAATGATAATACAAAAAATAAAAAGAAGGTTTTTTATGTAGCCACAACACACTCTTATGTCCATTTGAAAACTCTTCCTTTTCCTTTGCAAAGAAGTAATAGGATAAGATATTTGGAGTAGCTTGGCTAATAAATCACTTAGTAACCACCAAGCCCATAAACAAGCGTATGTCCGCCACATTATTTGGTACCTTCCATTCCATAATCATTTTACTTTCTTCGGGTCCACAACTATTCTCTACTAAAATTACATGCCCCAAGTATTGGATCTATTCTTTAAAGAAGTCGCATTTACTAAACTTCGCATAGAGCCGTATGCCTTCTTACGTTTTTCAAGACAATACACAACATGTTCTTTGTGCTCTTTTTCATTTTTATAGTAAATCAAGATGTCATCAATAAATACTAACACAAAATTATCCAAGTATGGGTGGAAATTCTTGCATTAAGCTCATAAATGTTGTCAAAAGTGCTAAGGACCCAAATGGAAGCACCACAAACTCGTAGTGTCCATACCTGGTGAGCTATTCGGTTACATCTTCATCCTTGATTTGGATCTCGATGGCAGCTGTGACTCAAGTCTATTTTTGAGCAATATCAGAGCTCCCTGACTTCGTAGTCAAATAACCAATGAACAGCAAGGGGTATTTATTTTTAACAGCTAGTCATAGAGCTAACTATAATCCATAAAGCACATACGCATAGTATCATCCTTCTTCCTTACAACAGCACGTGCCTCCCATGGCGACACACTCCGTCATATATAACTCCTTTATCCATCAACTCCCTAATTGCATCTTTAATTATGTTAATTCCGATACACTCATTCTAGAGTCCGGGACATGTGCCGCCTGTAATAAATAACCATATAAAATCAATATCTCTTTGGTGGCAGCCTACAGTCTCTTCTCGGAAAAACATCTTGAAATTCCCGAGACAATAGGAATATTTTCACTATGGGCTATTTTGTACCGGTGAACCCAACTTGAATCGCATAAAGATGGCAAAATTTCTTCCGTAACCATTTACTTCTAGTTGTGATGCGCAATGAGTCGAAATTTTCCAAAGGCATTTTAATGCCCCGCAAATCCTATCTGAACACTCCATCATTAGACTTGAAATGTATAGTATTATTTTTACATTCCACCAATGAACAAAGGTCTTTCCAAACAATCCATTCCCGCAATATATCATAAGAGCCCAATGGTAGAACATTGAGTTCCACAAAGCAGGGGCCAGTCCAATTTTTAATTCACAATCGTGTGACTTTAGTATGAACCCGTCTTCTAGTACCTGCCACATCTAGACTAGCCATGGTTTCTTAAATTCATGTTCCCCAAATTTATTGTTTTCGACTACACGAGGGTGTATGTATCTCAAACTCGGCACCGGATCAACTAAAATAGAATGAACAGTTTGAATCTACCTTCTAATTCTATCATATAGCCTTCCACGGTAATCCACTTGCCATCCTCTCCCAATGCTGCATTGATTTGTATATACTTTGTGCCACATCCCCCATAGTCGACGCTTCGAGATTTGTTTCCACCTCACTCGTCCCGATGTGCACAAGCATATTAAAATAATGAGCTTCTCCTACATCCCCAACACCGCAACGGGGTTTCGGTGACCGTCCGTTGCCTAGCCTACTAGAAGCTTCATTAGGCTCCTTTCTTCTCCTCGTCCATTTAGTTCTATTTTTGCTTTTACCATTATGTTTACGAATGGATTTCTAGTAGCATTCTTGAAATCGTTGATCTCGCTATTTCGTTATTAGAAAAAAACTTTTTTTCCCTCTTAGGTGTCCAATTTAACTTCTCCCTTTCATTGACCGCCGATAAGACATATGTGCCTTCCTAATTGCTTTGTCCATGGTCTTCTTTGGATTCATAAACTCAATCCTTTCCTTCATGAACCGAAAACTCCAAGCCAAAAACCGCCGCACTTAGCTTTTTCATCATGCAGTAGGGTACATATCTTAGTAAAGACGTGAATTTCGTAATAAACTCGTCCATAGTCATTTGGCCCATGAATCATGAAACTCTCAAGATTTTTCATCATAAAATCTTAGCTTAAGTACTTGTCTTTAAAGTATCGTTGAAACTCATCCCAAGTTACGTTTTGATCTTTCAACCCCTTCTTACATTCTCAACTTCCCTCCCACCACAGGTTGCTTTCTCCAGCCTAGTAAATGGCTAGGTGAGCCTTAAGCTTAATGTTATACTCGTACACCTCGAAAGTATTTATTCATATTTATAATCCAAGCTTCTACCATTTCCTCCCCGCCTCTCCATCAAATGGAGGCTCGATCTTCCAAAATTCTCCCCGTAACTCCACTTTCCGTCTTCAACTCCCGCTCTTCCATAACATTCCCGCATTCAAATTTCATTATAGGTTCGACTTTTATGGCTTTTTCGCTGCCTGGACCATCCTCCTCATGATCATGTACGCCTTGGGCGTTGATCCTCGTTTTTCCTAAGTATTTCTCTCTCAGACTTGGTTGTCCATTTGGGAGGATTCTATCCTGTCCGGCGGTGCCTTCAATATTCTTCTCGTTCCTCATCAATCTTTCGTTGCTACTACAAACTTTTAAGCATTTCCGTTTGGGAGCATGGTTACATCCAAGAATTCATTCTTTGTCTGTCATTATTGTTCTCCAAAGATTCCGTCAATCACGTGTTATAGTCCACACTTAGCCGTACCCACATCTCGTGACCGACTTCAGGATTGGTTGTGATGAGTCTCTCGTGTTCCGAGGTGGGTATTGACTCTGATCCTCTTCTCATGATGATGATTTACAGAATCAAGCTACCGTACTTTTCACAATATCAAAAAATTAATTTCCATAAAATTCTACACAATAGTAAGTATGGCTCCGACCCATTTGGCCCCGTTGGTCTAAGGTTGTCATTCGATGTCAATATGGAATCGGGTCGATACAATTTTGTTATGCCTTGTTCCAAATGATGATACCATGACTCTTGGTTGATACCATCAATGAAGATGTCACAAAGAAGCCTCGAACCAAGACATGATGTCAAGATGACAAATATTCTTAAGGTGCCAAGTGTCAATTCAGAGTTTTTGTTTGAAGATCTAGATCTTAAGTACCATTTAAGTATCTAATAGCCTCGATAACATATGGAGGACTACACTTGATAGACGTCATCCCTGATGACATGGAGGACTACCATTGATGACACATATGAGGACTACACTGATGATGTCATACACTTGAAAAATTATCACACTCGATGATGGCACTTGATGAGATCTTGATAATGGTTGGAGATCAATTGATGATTTGAAAACCGGCTGGGAGTCATTGACAATGAATAAAGACTTACGAGACATATCGTTGCACTAATATATGATGACATCGTTGATATGTGATGCTACATGATTGCCACACTCCTACATAATGACTCTATGATCCTATGTGATATCGATAACAATGAGTGCCAGCTGCCACGCTATCCCAAACATTCCTCATGTTGTCCCAAACTTCTTTATGCATTAAAATTTAAGGATAGTCACAAAGAAAAATAATTTTTTCCAACCCTAGAGGCAACCTTTCAACATGTGACCTAGTCCATCTTGTAGAGGATTTTTTCCTCTTTCCAATGAGCTCTTACATGCCCCAGTAAAAATCCAAATAGTTTGGGAGATATATTGTGAATTTTACAAGTTAAAGGTATACATCCGGCCCTAAGCCGACTTCCATGCACAACATATTAAGTCGACCTCACTTCAAATGGATGTGTCCCTTCAATTATGACGAAATCACTATAAATACAAGTCTGAAACTTCATTTTTCCTCATCAATTGCTAAAATCATAAAGATAGTACAACAAATTGAATTCACATCTCAAAGAGGCCGAGAAGAAGAATTTAAGGGAAAATCTAATGTTTCAAGTAAAAAATATGAATTGATACTCGTGTGTAAAAGGACTAGATCTTGCAAATACGGAACAACACTTCAGACTTCCGATCCGGGGTTTGGAATTGAGTACATATCTCGGGATTCATAGCTCTTTTGGACAAGACTTCACAACATAAAGCCGAACCTCGTTTTGATTTCAGACACAAACTCCGTAACAGCTTCACAATTTTGGGTTTGTAATAGTCTCCGCTACTCGTCAGAGTCTTAACTTATTGCATCCACAAGAGAGACAAACATGATTTAAGACCTTTTATTATTGCTACAAGAGAGATAGCTAGAGATGTGACAAGGAGATGCCATACATTTTCGACCTTATGATATATTATTTCGTACCTTTGCTCTCTTGTTCGACCGATGATAAGGGTGTGTGGTCGATTTCAATTTGAACTATGGAGTGTGCTAAATATCTCCAAGCTCGTATTGCTGGTGATCTTCCTTAAAGAAAATAGTTGAGGTATAATAAAAAGGCTCGATGAAGGTTTGCATTAGTGTGAAGAGCCTTTGGTCATATTTATATAGAGGATCAAAGAGCTATGTCCGGTTTTAATTGCAACCCATGATCATGAAACCATGAAGGATAGTATCAACACTTTGAAGAACTGAAATGTTTTCTAGCCTGGGACAATCACGATTTGGAACTTGAACCGTCAAGCTTTTGGAGCCTTGGACGTCATAGATTTGGAAATTTGAACAAATGCTCAAGCATTTACAAGAGAAGTGTTCGATGGGTTGGGACAAGAGAAGTGACAGCGTGAAGACTTGGGTTGACTGGAAGAAGCCTGCAACTTGAGCATATTTGAGCACACCAAGCATTGTTGAAAATCCTCGAAGTCTTGGGGCACCCTCAGGAAGACACTTCGCTTTGCACCTTGTTAACATCACATTTGGAGCTAAACTTGAAGGTTTCTTTTACACACCTTGAGTATTAATTGGACCTTCAATTAAGTAGCCTATTGTAGACACCTTGTTGAGAAGCCTTAGTGTTGTCCTTGGAGTTAATCTTGGAGATGAAGAATAGCCATGAAGTAACCTCGAGATCTTTCTAGGGTACGATGAAGAGAAATGGTGACACCTTCTAAGAAAAGGTTGTCATTGATGACGTAATGTGGAGACTACAATGAATACTATGAAGATTGAAAGGGCTCGTTGAAGAAGACATTGGGAGCCGTGAAGCATAACCAAATATATCTCACTTAATTCAGCTGTGAGTCGGAGCCTACAGAGACAAGGTTGGTGCTTGGAAGATAGGGTTGGAGCCCTAGAGGATAGGAGTCCTCAAAAGACTAAGGTTGAGCTTGTACCGTATATAGGGTTGGAGCCCGCGAGATTGGTGCTCGAATTGACAAGGTTGGAGCTCGGAAGTCCAAGTCTAAGTTTGGAAAATACAAAATGTTTCAGGAGATTGAAGATTGGTGTCTTCATCTAGGTAGGAGCCCATATCGTACTTCTGATTTATTGTAAAGAAGAAATTAATAAAAGCATTTATTCTTATTGTCTATTTGTGTTCTAAATATAAATGATCTAACTGTAAAATTAACAATTGAAAATAAATACCGATTCACCCCTCTCAAGATTTCCAATAGGCCCCGTACATAAACTAGGTTTGATACCACTTCAGAACACCCTACTTCTATTTACCATTTATTCTTACCATTAAAAAAAATTCATAAGCTTTATCAGGAATATTTTCTTATGAAATGATTAAACATAAGGTCTTAGTTAATGATATAAAGTATAAAGCTCCAACACAAAGGATTTTCTAAATCACCATGTACTTAGGATTTCATTACGCTTAAATCCACACACCATATGATAGAGATATATAATAAATCACATTACATAATATTACAAATATTTTCTACCATGCCAAATTAATATATAGTTGTACAACCATTGTTCTTTCAATAACTACCAATCATTTATTTTTATATTTAACTTATGACAATAAATTCTGGAGATATATCACTTTATAAAAAACTGGGTTGTAATGTTATCATCTAACTCATGCATCAAAGTTATTTAATTTCATTAACTTTAACCTCAAACATCTAGATTTTATCCCCCGAATTTAAAATGCCTATCCCGGTCATCGGACAAGAGATACATCTGCTCAGCTTGTCTTGTTGATACCACCACCGTTGGATCTTCGACATTGTTCGATCGAAATGTTCTGGATAGATGGGGGTTAGGATAACCACTCCACCCCCATCGCCCCGCCCGTGTCCATGAGTCAATGGACCAGGAAGGGAAAGAAACCCTAGGCTCGCAACACCATTATTCTCTGGCCGAGCCACAACACGTCCTCATCTCGCCCATTCGGTGATAGCGCCTATTCTCTCCCAATTTGTAGGTTCTTCGTGTCACAATGCGAGCTCGTATGCCACAGTTTTTCCGATTTTACTTGAAGATGAGGTAAATATACCTGATACTAGCTTTTCCTTCGTAAATTTGAATGTATTCTTCAAAGATACTCGGTTTCTCTTATTTCTTTGAGGTTTCTAACTTTTTCCTACTTCTTATGTTACTCAAGGTTTGGGCTATATCCCGCTTTAAGAGGTACGACTTACCAAAGATAGAGGACTCAAAGATCAAACATCTCTCTCAAAAAAACACAGTATGTAACTACTATTGAACCTCTCCTATCAATATGTATATTTTCTCGTAAAACATTCATATGGTCTCTCTCCGCTACTTTGCAGAGTGAACCCTAGCTTGGAGGAAGTTTAAATGCAAAAGTAGATTCTTATTTGTTCTTGAGAATTTTTGAGAGCCTATGAGCCGTTCTCCAATTGCTCTTTCTATTTATATATAATATAAATGTAGTATTTCTTTCTCTCGTTCACGCAGAGATTTTATTTCTTAGCCAAGATTGATGATTTCTAAGTAAAGCTTCACCCTACTAGTAATTGTGTGCTGGCCGATAAAGGTTTTTACGCGTAATTTTTAATAATAACTACTTGGTTACCGGGTAATTGTTTTTCTTTGCCTAGATACATTCAAATAGTGCGTAAGGCTAGCTTGATGTTCTTTTTTCCTCCGGTTTTCGTTTAAACAAGAACTATGCATTTGTATATTTTTTTCTTACCACTTTCTAATTCAATGATTAAAGGTTACCTATTCTTATTGTAAATTGAAGTTCTTGTATACTTTCTCTTATATCATTTCTGCCTAGATTAAATAAAGGAATTTCCTTAATATCTTCAAAGTGCTCTCAATGCTCGGAAATTATTTCGACCTGGACCGCAGCCTAGTACTCGTAAAGTGTCCTGCTTTAAACCCATAGAAAAAACTCCGTAACTTGTTGGCTGAGAGTTCTCGCAAGTTTCCTGGCTTGTTTTTCTCATTGTTACTTCTTATGCATAATTTTATCAATTTAAAAATTTCCTATTCGTAGTGACCAAGACTTCGTTTTCTTCCTCCTCGCAAGTTCAGAAAGTTCCTCCCCGGGGTTCCCGCTGGCACATAAAATTTAAAGAAAAAAATCCATAAGCTTTTAAAATGTTACTTTACTGCTTCAATATGAAGACTATATTCTACTGCTTTTTTCATGTTTTTTTAGAAATATAGAAAAGTGTGCCTACATGTGTTTATATTTCAAATGTTCAACAAAAAAGAAATTTTTTTGTCTTCAATATAGCCGCTATAATAGTTATGCGATTACATTCTTTCCGAAACTGTAAAAGTAAACATAGAATTTTTCAGCTTTAACTTATAAAAAATAGTTTTCGTACTCGCATATACCTATTTACATACCATTCTCATTTAAAATAAAATAGTAAATAAATTCTAATCAATTCGTGATTTTATATTATACTAGTTCGTATCGAATAGGTTAACTAGAGAATTCACATCTTTCCACAACTATTTTCAACTTCTATAAATTTATTCCTTAGTTACCAAACACAACCATAAGGAGAAACAAGAATTAAATGTTATAAATACCTACTTCGAGTTTAGGATTTTTATTAGCAATCAAGTGTCTCCGCCCAACCATATGGGCACGTCCTTCGTCTCTGGTGTGTCTACACCAGGTTTGAGAAATTTATTTGAATAGAAGTTTGACCCTCGATTAAGTAATTCAGCCTAGCTTCTCTAGGGTAGTTCCTTTAGGGTACTTCCGCCAAATTGACAACTCGTAAATAAGCATGCACGTTTAACTCCCTAACTCTTCGCACCGAGAACCCCATTCCCTCCCGAGATTTTCACTTAAATCCTTTCCGGGATTGGTAACCGTCGAATCGTCTCAACCTTCGGTTTCTTGAATATTTTTACCACATGTGCTTACTTTCACTTTACTCAAATAAAACTCGTCATTTAATTAAATACTTTAAAATAAAAAAATTTATGGGTTAATATTCTTAACAAATGTTTGATTCGTTCTAATTCCGAATATGTCTAATCAAGTAAAAGTAAATACAGCAAATCAAGAAGTTAAGGAAATCAATGCAATTAGTGCAAGCAATTATATAGGATTAGAAATCATCTAATATTGAAATAAATGCATATAAGGCAAGAAATAAAATATAATTAGAATTAATATCTACTAAAATCAATGCATCTAGCAAGCAATCAAATGGATTAGAAAGCACCATCTACATTGAAATCTACCTCCATCTAGGGAAATAAATCTTCTTCCCTTCTCTCTCTCAAACTACATCTCTCTTTCCCTCCATCTCTCCACTCTCACATCCTCCCACTTCCTTCCTCTCTCCATTTTCTCCCACATCTCTATCTCTCTCTCTCTACCCTCCAACTATGTTACTATATCCTCCCTCCTTCTCCTCCCTTCTCTCCATATATCCTTCTTTGTCTCTTTATCTCACCCCAAATATATATAATACACTTTCTTCTCCATCTCTCCCTTATCCTTCTCACTCTCTATGTATTTATTCCTCTCCTCTCTCCCCTCCCAACTCCATCTCTCTACTTCTCCATCTCTCCTTCTATCTCCCTCCCTCTCTCTCTCTCTCTCGTCCTTCCTATCTCTCTCCCTCTCTCTCTCTTTATCGTTTCCCTCCAATTTTATCTCTTCTCATCACTCTCTTTCCTCTCTCTCACCTTATCTTTCGTCCTTCCTCTCTCCCTTTCTCTCCTACCTTCCTCTATTTTCTTTCCGCTCTCTCTCTCTCTCTCTCTCTCTCTCTCTCTCTCCAATCCTCTTCTTCCCCCGATATCTCTCTCTTTATCTCTTTCTCTCTAACATCTACACTAAAATAAATGCATATAGTGCAAGAAATCAAATAGGATTAGAAATCACCATCCACAATGAAATAAAACCAATGCAATAGAACGGTTTCGATGTCTTGCCTGATGGTATTTGTTACCACCGATTCATAAGCACTACCACAAGTTGGAACAATCCAAAGATCGTGGCATCAATGTAGTGATAGAAATTGTTCTCAAACAAGAGATAAGGGATGATGAATGGAAAAGATCTTTGTGTAGGTAGAATGTTCAATAATGACATAATAGCAAAAGTACGTAAAATAAAAACAACCCAAGAAGGCACCAAATTCTCAGAACATACCAGGAAGGATAACGAAGAAGAGGTAAAAATGAGTGGTAAAAATTTAGGATACATTCGCAGCAAAAATAAAAGGAAGAGAAGTTTTCCTTTTTCCCGTAAAGAAATTTGCACAAAAGGAACAAAATAACGGCAATTTTTGAGAGACTAAGTGGCCACTCATCGAAACCTTCAAGACATTCAAATGTAACAAAATAACAACACAAGCAATAAATCGCTAATGAGATTCTAAATGAATAATCTCATAATCAATGGACCAAAATTGGAACGGATAATGTCCGGAAGACACAAGCTTTAAACAATTGCATCGGGACCTTAGTGCCATCGATGATGTCGCTTTCTATAAGCTTCAGTATGACTCGAGTTCGTGCAGACACCGCACATTGAGACCATGATTGTTCCAAAAGGTACCATCACTACAATATTAGTGACATTAAAAATAAGGAAGACATGTTAAAAGGGTGAACCATACCTTAACATCATCAAGAAATATAAATTTCCATCCGCAAGGCGAATAGCCTTTATCCATGGCCTCTTTTGAGGGCTTGCGAATTATAGGTGTCTTTGGGATTGTAGAGTTATCAATGGACACATCACCTTTCATTATTTCTTTCTCGGGGCTATTTTGTGGGGAGGATTAAGTGTCTCAAAGCATATTATGCCTTCAAAGCAATCTTGCAACCCCAACCCCTCAAGGACCTTTTACAACATGTACTTTGTCACCATTTGTAAATACCTATATTGCATAAATACGCTAAAAGAGTTAAGCAACATGCTTATAAATTTCAAAATAAAGCCTAGAAATTATCATAAAGAAATTGAAGGGATCCATATGTTCTTACAATTTTCCGTTGAGGCATGCTTAATAACAAATTCTTCAACACAGATCAAGGTTTAAGATTCTCATATGGAAATCTTCAGGAACAAACCGTATAAGAACATTTGTTTCAAGTAAGTGAAGTAGGATAACTTTTAAGGCAAAAAAGCGATCAATGGTATTCCAAAATGCCTAAAACAATGAAAGTCAATCCACGCATTTTCTCCGGTTTCGTTGAAAGTTGAAACATTGGGGAGCATCAGAATTCACCAACCGTAAGATACAAGATTTCTGACACTCGTGGTACTCATCATAGTAAAATTCATGGCCCTTTGCCTCATAGATCACAAAATCCGGGTAAAATATAACTAATGTATTCATGAACATGAAAGCTGAAAGCAGATCCCAATTCACGGATATTTTCTATCCATGAGGTTTAACATAAGTCCATAATTGACATATATTAGAAATTGATATGTAGTAACTATTGAATAAAGAAATATAGAACGTCATCATCAAAGGTGTGGCAAGATGAGATCCTCGAGGCTTAAATAATTACGATGAGAAAACAAGGTTTCAAATTTTTATTATAAATTAAAATTTCGGGTAGAGTGGTGGCCGTGGATCAATTTCCTTTAAGTTAAATTATGGAAGCAACCCATGGAATAATTATGGATAGCATATCAGCGTATGTTGTATACTACTCAAAGCATCATTTTATTGTTAACTTATAACTCCACTTAAGATACTTTCTAAACCTATTACAAGCTCACAGGTTACATAATTTCCCAACAATCAACAGAAGGCCTCAAAAGGCCAAAACCAGTAATTTTAATCTAAAAGTTGAAATTAAATGCTTAATTACATGAAACAAAAGGGATTGAATGCTTACCCCGAGTCCAACCATGGTTGTCCCACAAGTCTCAAATATCTTTTTGTTAAAATCTTGGACTCGCTTCTTTCAATTCCGAGCTTTGAACCATATAATATGTCGTACAACAAGTAGTATTCGTGTACACAATTCAAACCTAAAGTTCCTCAATTGCAATCACAACCCCGCAGAGGGGTGGGGTGATCCAACTCTTAGTGTGTGCAAAAGTGCATTGAATGTAGACAATGTTCTTCTGATGAATATGAAAATCAAGTCCAAAGCCATGCAATCTGTCCATCACATTCAAGTTGCAAATTTGAAGATGCATCCAGGGAGCTCATGTGATTTGAAATATGTAAAAATAACCCATTATAACCCAAGGGTGCATTTGACCGAGTTTACATTAAAATCTAAAAATATATTTAAAAATCACATATTGTTTGATGCTACTGGGACACTTTCCTAGTGTTCTTGGTGCATGCCGCATTAAGTCCGAAATTTAAGGGATATAATGTGTCATCCAAATCTAAAACAAGAATATTGGAATCATAAATGAATACATATAGCCTTAGTTCAATACCCATCGAACAAGGAAAAAATTCAAAAACAAAGAAAGATGTGTGATGCTCACCAAACAAAAGGTACTACATCGACAAAACTCTGGGCCTCTGTCACGTGTAGATACTCCTCCTGCCATTATAGGTTGCTCGCAATACATATACCCAAAATTATCAAAAGTTTCACCGAAGTATATGTATCCGAAAGCCATCAAAACAAGAATATCATACGAAATAGTGCTTCAATTTTGAATGCCCAAGAACGTAACCGTCTAATTGTGAACGTTTCTACACTTCTCATACTTCGATACAAAAGAAAATTTCTAAATACCGCCAGTATTTCGCATTGATCAAAGATTTAGATCGAGAAAATATTATTCATAATCCAAAAAATTTTAATATCATAGTGGCCGCATTGATCAAAGATTTAGATCAAAGCTAATAATTATTCATGATGGGAAGACATTTGCACAACTTCAACCCTAGCTTCTTGTACTACTCTTTTGCATCCTCGCAACAGAATGGATGTCTTTGTATTTGCAAACATAAGGAGCATGATGCCCAAAATGTATTCCTGCCCACCGCCTTCACGATGTAGCTAGTATCCCGTCGTATGCATATAAAACATGGGTTTGGATGGGAAGAGCCGAAGAGTTCTATTATATAATATTAAGGTCTCTTATAGCCGCAAAGAGAAAACCCTTGAGTGAAATGAATCTAATCAATATCTCAAAAACACAAATTAAAGTAAGAGGCCGTAGATGCGTAACTAATAAAATAAAACGAATTGGATTTGCAAACCCGTTTTAAAAAAACACGTAGAGAAGAATTTAACTTCGAGTACAGGAAAGTGATTTGAATCAGTCGCTAGGTGCCGTATCGATTAAAGATTTAGATCAAAGCTAATAATTATTCATGATGGGAAGACATTTGCACAACTTCCACCCCCGGCTTCTTTACTACTCTTCTGCATCCTCAAAGAATGTTAGAATGTGGATGTCTTTATTTGAACATAAGGAGTATGATGCCCAAAATAGGGCCCCGCCACCTCGCTCATCAATGTAGCTAGCATCCCACACAAATGCATACAAACATGGGTTTGGATGGGAAGCTTTCTCCCCTTACTTTTTTCCTCCTCACCAGCCTTCCCATCAATCGGCCCACTTGATTTTAGCAGGAAATCATTTGATAAATGGAAGCGACAACAAGCAAGAAAAGATACCACTCGATTTTAGCAGAGATCATTTGATAATCAATCACCACTCGATTTTAAAAGAGATCATTTGATAAACTACAGGAAGCAAGAAGAAAAGATACCACTCGATTTTACAGAAATCATTTGATAAATGGAAGCGACAATGTTAAAGAAAGATACTAGAAACATACCTGTTAACGAAATTTCGCTTTAACCCCGGGCCAACGAAGAAACTAAATATTCAGAACTACTCTTGATTTTCATCCAAGGTTTGAATATGTTTTAATCATCTAACATATAATCTAATGGTTCGAGGTTATGACACGATGCACACAGGAGAGTTGTTTTTCAAATAGTGACACCTTACGGCGTAATTATATTTTAATAATTAATCTTAGCTTATTAATAAGGTTAAAAAGTTATATATAATATAAAGAATCAAGCTATATATGATTTTTTAAGATTCAAATTAATATTTTGGCCAAATATCATGAAAATTATTTTTATTATTATTTTTTAGGACGTGACATACTTACACATCGTGGTCAAGGCACTGGTCAGAGGAATGCACCTTCCTAAGACAAAAAATACAAAAAATAATATAAAATTTTACTATATAATCCAAATGAAGATATATATATATTTATATATAATTACTACTAGATGATAGTCATTTGATCCACCATCAATGTGTCCATATTTGTTACAATGTGTTGTTGCTATTAAAACTCTAACATTATGTCTCAAACAACATTTGTCAGCAAGGGCAATAAACTTTCATCACCCCTTTCACCCTCTTGAATTTGTTTTTCCACCTCTAATGTTTTCTCGCCATTGATGCAAATAATCCTATAAAGATTAATGTTTTTTACTGGGACAAAATATCAGATAATTCTTTCAACCGTCTACATTTCACAAAGAAATTTGTTTGCTGATATGAAGAAGTTGTTGGAAAACATTTTTACAACGCGCCCTATATATTTAAAAATAAATCGTCGTTATCGCGACGCTAGTTGACTGTCAACTTTGACTTTGTTAAAGGAAAGTGACCATTTCACAACGGTCTTTTTCATATTCGCGTATACCGACGCACATAACATGCATAGTTGTTGCTATAGCGACGTTGTCTTCTATTATAGTCGCTATCGCAACACCTTAGCCGGGGCGTGGTCACAATGGTGACGCTTTTTCGTAGTGTCGCAAGAACGAGAATGTCACCATCGACGTTGCAAGAGAGACGTCGCATGGCGGGATTAAAAAAATTAAGAAAAAATTGGGGAACTTTCCAACAATACGCGAAAACTGCCGAACTAAAGTGTCGAAATCACCATATGTACTAGTGATTTAGTTTGGATCCACCGACAACTTTTTTTTGGGGGCAGTATGCCCAAGAATTTGCGTATCAAGGCACAATATTTCATGTATTTATGAGATTGATCCAAATCTGCTGGTTGGAATTACGAATCCTCGACTCGGTAACATCAAGGCACAATATTTCATGTATTTATGAGATTGATCCAAAACTAAGTTGTCGGGAATTACGAACTTCGGGGTTTTTTTCAAATTTTTGGGAGGGACCGATTATGACCGCACTCGCCATTGCACCACCATTACTAGAGTTTTTTGTGGTCGCTGGCGATTTTCTCCTCAACGTGCTTCAATTTCGACCGGGTTGAGATTGTTTCATTCACCGCATCGCAGAAGGAGGAAGGCCCCCCCCGCCCAAGCGGGGCCACTCACGAGGTCGCCACACCTCGTATGCTATGCGAAAAGATGTGACTCAGAGGAGGATCCTTCGTGGATTGGCTTGCCGCCCGAAAGCGGCCAATGCTATCCTTGCAAAATTCTAACACCGATCCGACAAACCCTAGGATGCGTAGTTATATTTAAAAATACAAAATTGTAAAATCAAAGAGAATAAATACTTCAAGCTTTTGTAAGATTTGTAATTTCCTTTTTTTTAATTTTAATAATATATTCAAATAAATAACCTCAAATTATTTTTACAATTTCTCTAATCAATTTTTATATTTAAAGATTCCATTTTAAAGATTTGGAATCTTAATGCTAATCCATTTTAATAAATTTGGAAATTTTTTCAAAACCTTAATCAAAATAAACGTTCATTGACTTTGATTTTCTTATTGATGTACCTAGTTGTACTTTGTCCAAATAATGTCTCATAAATTGAAAAAACACTTGGCAACCAAAATCTATCTTTAACTTCAATTGAAAAATTGATTTAACCTTTTGATTCGAGGTTTTATAATAACATTCCATTAGTTTTTTTAATATGGAATGCTATTTTCTAACCATAATTCATACCTTGGAAGTTCAGCAAATTTTGGACCTGGAACGTGTAGGCTAGGATCGTCCTTATGGCTCAGATTCTAAGTTGGATGGTACAAAAAGTATGGCTTCCAAATCTGGGTCGTTTTCGTAAAGCAAGATTTCATTTCTTAATTTCCTTGGCATTAAATTAGCAGAAACCAGTATGATTCTGTCTTATGTTCAAATGCAAACAATCTGACAATTATAACGTTTTCTTGTCTCTGGAAGACATAAAGATAATGGTTCACAATATTCGGTTCTACTTGAACAATGTGGATTCACGTCTGGAACGAGAGAGCCCTTCCTCGTTTTTTATTCAATCTCCGGTGACCTCACCGATACTCCTGCTAACAGTAGGCACACTCCAACCTTTCTCTCATCTGATAGTGAATCGTATGGAAATGATACGTGGGGTCATACATCTCTATGTTTTTCTTTTGTTAGTATGGTCTTTGGTTACATTCTTCTTTGGCTCTAGTTGGTGGTTATGTATCTAGAGGTTGTCAATTAGTTTAGTCTTTTTGGGGCTTGATATTATGGCTTTTTGTGAAGGGTGGGGTTGAAATCACATCTACAGTCTCTTTTTCAAGCCTTCCTGCTTTAATTGGCAACATCAATGACATTTGAGAAAGTTGTTACTCTATTTATGTTATGAATCTTGCAAGACGTTATATCAATGGATCTTTTTGTCTCAGTGGAACTGTAAGCTCCTGCTATGATGTCAGATGGAAACTTGGTATTTCTATAGAGATAAAATGACTTATGTTGTATATTGCTTGCATAGGAAACCTCTATTGGCTATGTTTTTGGATAGTGATTATGTTTTGTTCGATGTTTTAAACATTCTCAGTTGACCATTTTTATGAATGTTTTCCTATATATATCCCTTTTTAATAATGAAATACAAAGCTATATATTAAAAGAAAAACAACAATGTATACATAATATATTTTTATCTTTATGATAAGAATCCCGAGACCATGGGTGTATAGTCTTTTTTTCACTAACAAGTTTCAGAGTTGTCTTTAGTGTGACTTTTTGGATTTTCTGGTGCAGAAATTCAGCAGAAAAAAAATTGAGGTGAAATCTTGAATTGTGCTATTTAAAATGGTTTTTTTACTATATATGGATTCAACCCTAAAAAAACCTTAGGGCACTTCAATTGTGAAGGGGTTACCCATCAAGCTTGTGATTCCAATAAATTCTTCCTGTTCTAGAGAAATTAGATGGAAAATCCACGAGAAAAACTTCTCCAAAAATCTCATTAAAGACAACTTAATAAATATCACATGTGAAACCTTTTTAATTTTTTAAAGAACATCATGTGATATTTTTATTATTATTTTAATATATAGATTAAATACTTTACAATGTTGAATTATTGAATTTGAAATTCCTCGTTTAAATGGTTTTGTTTTTATAATATATTTTATAATAATTTGTATTTAATAAAAATAGTTGAAATACTATATTTGAATTATTAGATTGATATAATTAAGTGTTTTATTTTTTTAAGAATTTAAATTTATTTCATATTGAAAAATACATTTAATTAGTAAAAATATAATATTTTTAATAATATATATTTATTGAGCTAGAAAAGTAAAAAATAAATAAAGATTTAGATTAAGGAAACAATATTTTTCTTAAAAACTATGAGATTCTGTAGGATTTTCATAAAATATTGAAGAGTTTTTTTGTAAAGCTAAATTACAATTGGTAGATTTCATACTTATGCTCCACTGGTTTTTTTATGGTGCTAACAAATTTTAAGTCTTCAGACAACACCAAAAGTAAAACAATTAATCTTTAAAGAAACTATAAAAGACTTACTTCCAAACCAAAAAAACAAAATAAAGCATACAATGACATATAATTACATGTAGTTTATAAATATAAAAATAACAATATCATATGCTAATAAATTTTAATTAAAAATTTTGATTTTATTAAAAAAAATATTTTATTAAAAATTATGTTATCTATTTAGCAAGACAAAAGATAAAAAGGTTAATCTTTAAAAACTAACAACACTCACACCAAAAGAATGAAGAAAGAATGCATTACATATGAAGATATTGTGTAATTTATTAAATATAAGATAGTAATATCATGTACCAATTAGTGTTGTAGGACAACATAATCTATGCCACTTAAGTGGATGTTATAATTTTAGAGAAATTGCAAATTGATATATAATGTGGAAAAAATAATTACTTACTAAACATAAGAAATTACACAGATGGTGGGTAGTAACCACTACTAAATTTTCACATTTACATTTTTACTCCTACATGTTTATGTCAATAAAAACATAAATATTGATAATGACATTAACTTCAATTTAACAATCAAAAATAGAAAGAAGGCATAAGAACTTCGTATACATTTTTGGTGGGTAGTAACCACTACTAAATTCCGCACATTTACACTTTTACTCCTATAGGTTTAAGCATGAAGAAAACATAAATATTGATAATTTTTAGTGTCTATGAGTCACCAAGTGATCAAATTTCGATTTTTCAAGACAAGGGATGTCTTTGGTCAATAATTTTCAAATAAATTTGACATGTCTTTTTTATTGTCAAATGAGTCTTAGGTCATGTCCTAGGTGTCACTACTACTCCCTCCATTTTCAAGGTCATAAAATGTCATCATGGTCATGTCATAATTCTTTGTGATAGATCATCAAATGAGTATAATTTCGTCATCATTTTGGTCATTAAGTCATTCACATGCATACGTAAAGGGTTTGAAGTTCCAAATCATGCATTAAGGTTTGCATTAGGTGTCATCATTTGCTCATGTCATCAAAATCTACATGGGAGTAATATCATCACCATTGTCACCATCATGGGAGTTAGTAATTAAGGATAAGTCTCATAAAAAAAGGGTACCAAAGGTACATTCAAAATTTTACATGGAGATGTAATCTTTCCAAAAAAAGAAATCAATCAGAGTACACCAATTCATCAAGTCACTTCTCAAAAGGACATGTGATATGTCACTTCCACCAAATCGAGTTTTAAGAAATAAAAGACTATCAATCCAAGCATTCAAAATTTTCATTCCATCTTCCAAGAGCACTTCTCCACCATATTGTGCTTCATCTTAGCCATCGTATCCTACAATTTTTTCCATCACCAAACCCTTGCCATCACACGTTACGCTTCTTCCCTACCGTTGTGCTTTTGGGATCACGTTGTGTTTCGGGTTTGGAGGCCAACCAGAGAAAAACAAAGTTCATTTGTCATTCTACAAGCCTCAAGGACTCTTCAAATAAAGTACAACCTCTCATTAACTTTCATATGTGCTGATTTCCTTCGTAAAATGATGAAATCCCTCTCCTAGGGTTTAGCCGCGATTTTGGTTTTCTTCTGCTGTCAAATTTTAGTGATAAAATCATTATTTTTCATGCCCTAATACCTTGCATGATAGCAACATAACTTTCCCCAAATCATTTCCCACACTCATCTCCTTCATTTCATCAACTTTCCCCAAAAATCGTAACCCACGCTACGCTTTTGCCGCATTTCGGGTTGACCGTGTTTTTGGTATTTTCTCCTCTTCCTTCATACATTTCAATAAATCCCACTTCCCAAGTGTCCCTAACACCTATCCCTATTCCTCCTATTTTTCAAATTTTTCTTAGTCCCTTATCCTCCATTTCCCTCCCTAAACTAGCCGCTCTTTTTTCCCCTCGTTTTCCCAATCCTACCCTACCCTTCCCTCCTACTGGCCAGGGTTTTTATTAAGAAAACCAACACTATGTCCAGTGAAAAGTAGAAGTACAACAAAGGAGGACATGTCTCCAGATATGAAGCAACTAGCACGCAAGAAATCAATGCTTCACCATTCATCAAAGAGTCATTTCAAAAGGTAGGTCGTCTAGGGTTTGAAAATATACAAGAGGTGGGTTGTCATGCTAAGTTGACCAGTCTTTTTTGCCACCAATTTCAAGAGGCACAAGACCACCATAGCAGTGGATGGACTTCATAATATCAAGAGATGCCATAGCTTTAACCACAGTATCCCCGACCAAGGAGAAAAATTGGTTTAAGGGGATGGATTTCGATATTGAAAATTACAAACTCTTCCACAAACCACACTACAAGGAGGCTCCCAATTATATCTCTCCTTTCTGTGAAATTGCATAGATATGATCCTTTGACAACATAATTATGAAGTATTTCACTTGTGTGAAGGAGGTTTTCAGTTGTATCGTTGTCACATAAGGTTGTTGTTGCATTTCACCGCGCAAACCACTAAACCTACCTTAAGCCGAGACAATATTCATGAGCTCGGTTAAGATGATCGAGAAAGTGCAAAGTAAAGGGAGAGATCATCAAAGAAAGTTTGTTTCATCATGGTCTGATCAAATTCATAATTCATCGTCATCTCACGTATTAATATGTCTTTGGAGGCATTTTTGGAGGCAACATCCCTTTTTCCTATGTCTCCTCAATCCAAAAGCATCAATGGTCTTACATCATCCGGGGCCACAAAGAGTTTAGACATCTATCATACCTTTAGTGACCAAAGATAGCCTAGGCATGGGTTTCTCAAACCTACAAGAAGGGGAAAATATTGGTTTTTACGCTTGAGATATCTAAAGACACGCCTACGCCTAAAACTATGACTAGGTCACAACTAGAAGATCGCCTAAGGAATTATAGTTGAAGAATTTCATGGAGAAGCAATTGAGCAATCACTCTGTGCATGGAAATGAGTCACCTCGCAAAGATGATAACGAACAAAATGCCTCATGAAGAATAAATGTCAATTGCTGAGATAAGTCAACCGTAGACATTATCAAGGAGCACAAGTACGTATCAAGAAATACACGATGATCTCTCAATGGAACTTTATGGTGCACTTTCGAAATTGTGGAAATAGGAATTTAAAGTGAGCTTCGATGCAACATAGTATCTCATAAGAGCTTCCATCATCCAAACAGCGCTTAAAGACAAAGGTAAGGTGGTAATAAATGTAGAGAAAATGGAAAACAAAGACATTCAGAGGCAACCAAGAATACCTACCACAAGAGCATTGGAAAATAAGAAAGAGGAAGACAAAGGAGTCATCTCCTCAAGCTCATGACACCATAGCTACCGATCAAGGTCAAGATTATATATTCGACCCTTAAGTGCCGAGGATGAGAAAGGTAGAGAGTATTGTTTGACAAAGTGAATGTGTATTTGGAAAAAGCTATCGGAGAAGGCAAATAGAAACACTTCCATGCAGAGGCACATGGCAAGGCACTATTACACAAGAAATTTGATTTTCAAGATTAGGGTTAAGAACATGAGAAAAAACTCAAGAAGACCCTAAGAAAGCTCAAGAAGAGATACAACCCGGATTTATTGGCTAATGCATCCATAGTCAGTTTTAATCCATGATTGAAAAATGTAAAAGGAGAGAACTTTGGGAAAAAATTGATCATTTTTTTAGGTTTTTGGTAATATAGGAAAAATATGCATAGAAACACAACGTACACAATGCTTTTTCTCGTGGGCCTCAAATGGAGAATGGTAAGCATGTATAGACGCCTCTTAACTGTACATCTCAAAAACCCACTTTGTTTTTCTTGTCGCCTAATAAATTAAGAAAAGGGTCAAAAAACCATCAAATTTTCACAAAATCACAATCATATAATCGCAAATGCATAAGTTATATATTCAAATAAATGCACAATTTTTTGTTTCTCTTCCATCAAATTCTAAATCGCTTACAACATGCTCTAAACACTAATTCAAAGTTTTCTTTTACTCATTGATCTCTATTACAACTTTTTTGAATTTTCCTATTACAACTCTTCACGATTTAACTTTCCTTTTCATTCACTAATATTGGCCTCACATGCACCTTATTGATTTCTAAACTCTTTCATTGACCTATGGGTGTACGTGCTTCAATAGCTCAACCTCTAACCTTTGCACAAACTTCCGCCACATTATGCCCACCGTGTAACCCCAAATTCGATCAACCTATTCGAACCATTCCCTTCACTACTACGTAAATCAAATCATTCACACCTTAAACACTTATTCCAACAATATATTAAGTCAATAAACTTTCTCTTTCCTCACAAAACCATGAGCAATTACCCCCGGGTTTTGACCATTGGAAATCACCGGAATGCACAAAGAATCCACTCAATTTTAAACAATAACACTACTCTCCTTTGGGAAAAGTGTTACATGAAGGGGTAACCTAGGTCTTATGAACAAAAACCTAAGTTACTAAAGCAGTTTCCTTCTATTACCAATTTTACCCTAAATTTAGGCACTCACGACTCAAACCGACATGCAAGTGTTTCCAAATGCTATAAGACCTCCTACACCTTACCCAAACATTGTAAAAACCTTTTCCAACTACTATGCATCAACAGCAAATGATCATCATAAGAAGTGACTATCCTGGCCAAACACATTTTCATCAAGTTAGGAACATGAAAGCGTAGTTGGCCAACAACCTCAATAGTGGATCAACATCTCTACACAGTCAAGATATCCGCATCAAAACTAATGATAACTCATGACATACCGATCACAAACCATGAGAGCCACGATCATCAAAGTTAATATCAATGATATGACAAACATTACTAAGTCCTTGTTGACATCAATGCCAATACTACAATGCCAACATTCACCACATTTACTTCTTCAATGTCTCTTTAGTTTCCCAAAAATTTCACTATTTAAAATGTTCCAAATGGTAAGTTATAGAAAAAATCCCAAGATGAGTCATCGGAGACACTTTAGAACAAGTAAAAATCCTAATTTTACGCGTATGATATCTCTTAAAGTATAGTGAACCAAAAACTGAAAATTTCACCAATTATTACTTCAAAATATCTCCTTAGGACCCCAAAAATATTCATAGTATGAAATATTCAAAACAAAAGTTATAGAAAAATATCAAGATGAATCTTTTGAAGGAGCCAAATCTAAGGATTGTATGTTATGAAACAAAAGGTTATGCACCAAAAAATCCAAATAACATAAAAAGTGAAAAGAATGTAACTCAAAACTTAAAAAAAATTGGGAAAAGAACAAATGAGAAGCATTTTCAAGGAAGCAACTTCCTTTTACAATATAACAAATGTGGAAGATGAGATGCTCACTAAAATTATCTTTGGTATATATATGAGATAATAATGGATATGACTATAATGAAAAATTCTAACCAACTAATAAAAAAGAAAACTAATATAACAACAAAAATATAATAACTCAACTTATATAAGGCTTAGCATCAACAAAAATACACCTTTGTGTTGTCCTCCTTCCTCCTTTTTCTCAATTAAGGCCTCCTCAAGTACCTCAACATGAATACTATGCTCCAAGAAAGAATGATCAACCTTTTTCTAGAACGTGATGGGAAGTGTGTATGTCTAAAGAATGGTCAACCCTATCTAAGTACTCCCCTTAACCCTATCTAAGTCTTCCCCTTAACATGAATGCTCTACTTAAGAATAGGTCAACCAATCTTTTCCACCTCTTATGACAATAATAATAATCTTATCTAAGTCCCCCTTAACCCTATCTAAGTCTTAACATGAATGCTCGGCTTAAAAATGGGTTAACCTATCTTTTTACCTGCTTTCTCTTATGGATAATAATCTTGAGGAAGGATTATCCTACCTCTCATTGCTCCTCAGTGCTATAACAATATGTTTAAAGAATGGTTAGTTGACCTTTCCCTAAATTGACCCCAATACGTTTAAAGAAAGGTTAGTTAACATTTCCCTATATTGCCCCTTACTCTTATGTTTAATGATGTTTCCATTAATCTGAATATTAGGAAGAGAAGGTTTACATGGCCCTTCTTCATGTTCCCAAAATAAGCATACTAATCTTAAAAAAAGACTGAATCTTTCACGTGATCTTCAAATATGAATACAATGCTTATAGAAGGTTCAATTGTCCTCTTCATGTCTATGTGTTCATGTTCATGTTCCTGTTAATGTAATTACTTCAACTATTGACCAACCCTTTTACAATGACATAAATCATGTTCATGTTTCTATTCCTTAATGCAATTACATCAAGCATTGACCAACCCTTTACAATGTCAGATCTGGAAAAATAAATCATTTTTTTATTGAAGGAGGTCAACCCAATCCTTTCAATAGAGATCTAGTTTTCATAAATTAATCACATATAGAGCGCTGAAATGAGCTCAAAAGATTCTAACCCAATCAAAAACAAACTTTGAACAACAAAATTATAACTTATGGAAAATAGCTCTCCTTTAAAAGGGACACGATATGTTTAGGTTCAGCAAT
The DNA here is from genome assembly GCA_034641835.2 of Pinus albicaulis. Taxonomy (NCBI): domain Eukaryota; kingdom Viridiplantae; phylum Streptophyta; class Pinopsida; order Pinales; family Pinaceae; genus Pinus; species Pinus albicaulis. The sequence continues at coordinate 115,494 of JAXQQM020077209.1, read as the reverse complement.
GGTCGAATGGAACCAGAGAGAGTCAACTATACATTAAGGAGTTGTGTAATGGAGATAGAGGAATCGCTTGGACGGTCAAAATTTAGGTTGGAATTTAGGTCCAAAGAATTTAAGAAATTTTATAGTAACAGTGTTTGAATTATGATTTTGATGGTAGAAATAGGTTTTTACACTATCAAAAACTATAAAGCACTCAAAATATTAAAGTTTGGATAGTTATAACTTGGATTTACAAAAATCTCCGCCAAATTTTCTCAAAATATTACCATGATTTTTAAAACGAAAAAGCAATCTAATTAAACTACACTATCCGTAACTTCGAAAATAAAACATAACTTTTAACACTATAATATTATTATATTTCAATTAAAAAACAATTAAAATATAATTTTAAACCCTATAGGGTAATACTAATCTTTTGTCTTCAATAGAATAAGAAATCATTCATAGTACTTGAATGTTTTCATTAACTATTTTGTTTTGATTTAATATTTTCTCATATTTTCTCTAACTATTTTGTTTAATTTAGTTGGGGAGTATTGAAAGTGTTGAATTTAGTTGGGAGTATTTGAAGTAATTTAATTATGTTATTTTTTCAAAGAATTTTTTTAATTGTGAATTATTTCAAAATCGTGAGAAAGAAATTAATTAATTAATACTATTTAAAAATCATGAAAAAATAATCAATTACAACTATCTCTTATAAAAATATCATAAATAAATAACTTAATTAAAACATAATATCTAATTTCTTATCAATTTTCTTTTAATTTAATTTCTATTTCTGTATGAGTTAAACTAATATGTTTCATACCTTAGTCCTAACAAGTGGAAAGCAATCTTAAATGTAAAACAATTATAAGCTGTGTACACAGACGATACTGCGCCCTTGTGAATCGATACTCAGATTTCAAAGTACCTTAAATGTAAAACCGTTAATTTATTTTTTAAAATTTAACAAATTTACAAGAAAATAAGCTGTACACAGCCGATACTACGCCCTTGTGAATGTGATACTCAGCTTTCATATTGTGAAGGTTTCATGGCTTCAAACATGGTCAGCAGTGCTACTGCATACCAGAAGATTTATTCTATTCTGGCTACTGCTTTCTCACATAAAAACAATGCCATTGATTATACAAATCAGATCATGGAAATTGACCAAGCATGATGATATATTCGACTATTGCCATCCCATGTCCACACAATGTCTTTGAGGCCGGGCCTCAGATCCTGGCTGCAGAACTTACTGTATTCCAATGTATCCCCGCCGGTCTTCCGAAGCTCTACCATGTAAGAAGAACGAGGAGGACTCCCAAAAATTCAGCATCAATAGACAAATGCCCCTTCCGCCCCTGCTCCGACCCCTGCAACTTCATCTTTGTAGTTCTTTCGACTTCTTGAAGCTGAACTGAAAAGGCTTGCAAATCTCCTCCAGCTTTGACATTATGTTCGACGCCGGCTGAGTCGAAGTGAACCTCGATTCCTCCTCCTTGCTTCATGGCATTGGCCCGAACAGCCTGGAGAGATTGAAACCCCGCGAGAGGGAGATTATGTCGAAGGCGTTCAGGCAGGCCGGCTTCCGGCACGAAAAACGCAGAGTCAACATCATCAAGAAGATCGACAATGACGTCTTTGTCAGCCTTGGGGCGTTTGAAGTCCAGGCAGAACCAGGGGACCTCCATTAGCTGCGGAACGGTAATCCTCTCTCGAGGGTTAGGGTCCAGCAGCCAGAGGACTAGACGCCAGACTTCAGAGGAAAACCAGGGTGGGCACTTGTAGTCTCCCTTGTAGATCTTCTTATACATCACCATCACATTCGCGTCCTGGAACGGCAAGTAGCCAGCCATGAGCATGAACATTATGACCTCGCATGACCAAATGTCGACCATGGCACCGTCATACCCCTTCTTCGTGATAACCTCCGGTGCGACATAGGTCGGCGTGCCGCACGCTGTGTGCAGAAGGCCATCCTTCCTGAACTGCTCCGGCAGCGCGCTCAGCATGAAGTCGGAGATCTTAACATTCCCATTGTCGTCTAATAACAAGTTTTCCGGCTTCAAGTCCCGGTGGTACACTCCTCGGCTGTGGCAGAAATCAACCGCGCTAATTAGTTGTTGAAAATACTTTCTCGCCTCCTCCTCCTTTAGTTTCCCCTTGTCTGCAACCAAGTTGAAGAGCTCGCCGCCCTTAACATACTCCATCACAAAGTAAATCTTGGTCTTGCTCGCCATGACTTCATAGAGTCTAACAATGTTACGGTGTCGAACCAGCCTCATAATCGACACTTCTCGTTTAATTTGCTCGATCGTACCAAACTTGAGGATTTTTTCCTTGTCCATGGATTTAATGGCCACGCTCTCTCTCGTCTTCAAATTTCTGGGATAGTAGACCTTGGCGAACATTCCTTTCCCCAGCAGGCGCCCTAATTTGTACCTCCCCATCAGAATATTGGGCTTCATATCCATCTCTGCTACTAGAAAAAGATCACAAATTCGTGTGGGTTAAAGCTATACCCCTCTATGTGCAATTTCCAATCCAAGACCTTGCTCTCCAATATAAACTCCATTCCAAGACCTCTGAGTGCTTCTACTGATCTTCTGCCTCTGCTCTTTGCACTCGAGCTGTGCTGGAGCTTCGCGACTAATAGCATAAACATCCTGCAAGGGCATCTTACTGCATTCTCTGTATATACACAGTGAATTTGTGCATATACTTCAACAATTTGTATGTGGAAGCTTTCCTATGAATATAACTTGAATTAGGAAATGCAAAAGGGAACACTGAGCTCTAACTCAAGTGTATGGTGAGAAAATGGACAATTATTTTGGGGCAAGTGTCTTCCAACTGAATCATGGATCTCTTCGAGGAAATTGCTAGGTCCTTCATAGATTAAATTCTAGGTCTTTCAATGATTATTATAGGAAAATTCTTTTACCCATTTCTAGAAAGGTGAAAATGCTAAGGTCTTTCATAGATTATTCCAGGAAAATGCTTTTAACCTTTTGTCGGAAAGTGAAGACTATTAAATTATGTTTTTTGGGGGTCCTTTTCGTCTAGGACTTTGGCCAAATATGGCGATGGTAAGATTTTGGAGTTTAGGAATTTGGTGATATTAAGTTTAGGAAGTTTAAAATAATGCATAAATAAATTGAAACATTAAAAAAAAAAATTGAACACTCAGTAAATTATAAGGTTTTTAGAATAAGATGATATAATTTTTTGATACATAAATAATTGAAACACTTAAAAAAAACACTTCACTTTTTAAAAAATTACAAAGTTAAAACTAAACACTTAACTCTTTACAAATAACAAAGTTAAAACTAACTGTTTCAAAAATATACCTAACAAATTTCCACAAAATTAAAAATAAAAACCTAAAAACTCTAGCAATTAGATTACTACCATTGGAATCATAAAAATGTAATCCTCTGTAGCATGTGATGCCACTTGCCTACCTATACAGTGTCGTTTTACCGTTTACAAATCACTTCACGCTACGTCCTTTGACCTATATTGCCCAATTTGAACCACATGTAATGGTGTGCTCAAAACCACGTCCCGCCAAAACCAATGCTTTATTGATATTTTTTCACAAACCAATGTCCACACCATTTTGCTCTACGAATTATTAAAATCAGATTCGAAAGCTCTCCAACCCAAAATTGGGGTCTTCGAAATTGATAGGCAAAATGATTGATTTCTCGTCCAATATAACTAATAAATTTCCAAACCATCCGACTTTAAACGGTAATGACGGATTGAGAAGGTGCGAATATTCAAACGCTGTTGCTACCCACCTACCTAGCCCGATCATTCAAGAGATTTCGATGGAGCCCGTGGCTGTTAGATTACCTATCCAGTGATGTGTGTCAATCTTGAGTTAATCTATTATCATTACAAGCTTTCCTATCCATCTTGATCTTTCATGATCTTGGGATTATGAAACCATATTGATTTTTTATTTTATTTTTTAATAAAGTAGAGAAAGTCGACATAGCGGAATGGTGAAATGATGAGCCCTGTTATCCCGTAATGTTATTGAAGGAACACCATGTTATCTTTAATTATTCTCTGATTATGTCGTAAAGCATTTTTATTTGAAAACAACTTTCTTAGCTGCTATTGTGTCCATGTCTAAACCATTGGATCAAATGTTAGACAATTGAAATGTTTTGAGCCATTAGATCCACAAGTAAATAGTTATATATATATATATTTTTATAATGCAGTTTTTTTTTTTTTTCTATTTAATAAGCTGTGATTGAATTTAGGTTTAGGTGACTTTGAAAGAATGTTGTTAAAAATCTGTTATATTTTTATATGTAAATGTAAATAGTTTTATATGTTTTTTTATAGTATTTTTTTTTCTTTTTTAATAAATTAAATTGAATTAGTTAATAAAATAAAATAAAATAATAATAAAATATAAAAACAGTCCATGGTATTGACTCATGGTATTGACCATGGTATTCATGTGGAATATAGTTTATTTAAAGGTAAAATTAAGATGGCTCAGATCAATTTTAACTTTGGGATCTACCATGGATCTACCAAGAGCCAAGATGGATCAAATGTCTTGATATGCAACCCTCTTTTAGAGTGAAAAGAGAATTCTTTGATAAATAATATATATCTAAACTAACTATTTAATAAAATTATTTTTAATTGTTTATAACCATTATTCTTTTAATATTAATATTTTATTGGATAAAATGTATCTAAATTTTCATATATTCAACATACATAGTTTTTCTTGTTCAGTATTATTTTTGTTACAACGAGCTTTTATTATTCCAAAAATACATGGTTTTTTTGTTATATTATTTATGTTACAATTGTTTTATTATTCATGAGTAGTATTTAATATATAAAATTAAATTAATAATGAAAAATTTTAAAATATGATATTTTTTTAAATTTCCAAATTATTTCACAGACATGATTTATTCCTTTGAGCAATAATGATCAATGTTCATAATTCTCATTTCTAATACTAAATTTACCTTTAATTACTTAATTGTAATAGTTTGTAACTATTGTAATATACTCTTTCAAAAAAAAATTGTTAATGAATATCAAATATTATTGTCATCAAATATATATCTTAAAAATATACAATTATAATTATATATAATTATAAAATAATATTTTTAAAAATTAATGTAAAAATTTGATTGTGAAAGTGGACTCTTTTAATGATATAACTAGTAAATCTATTATCCCTTTTTATTTTTTTAATGATTCATTTAATATTAACTTTTGTATGTTGTCATGAGGAGATTTTTTATTTTTCATGTCAATTACCTTTTATAACTTTAGGAGGTTCTTAATATTGCCTTTTCTTTTAATAAATGAAACTCAATTATATATTTAAAAAGATTATTATGTAAGAGAATTTTAGGATTATAATTTTTTTTTGGTCCAAGTTGACAATTTGAATGCTTATTTACCTAAAGTTTCCTCCTATGTTCAATACCTTCCCATGGGGTTTGAAGATAATAGGTAATGGAAATTGAATGACATATAAAACAAATAATAATAGTTATGGCTTGAATAATCTTTTAGTTTGGCATTCAATTCTTTATTAATAAAGTTGTTTTACTTAGGAGGGAGTACAATAATTTTGTAATCAAATAATATGATAAAACATATTCACAATATAATTTATTTGAATGAATAGATGTGTGTAAAATATTTTAATAAGAAACTAGATTTGTAATTATAAAATATAAAACTATAACTTAAATTTGTGAAATTACTTTGTATTTTTTTCTTATGTATATAGAGAAAGATTAAACCAAGTTTGGAGTTAAGAAAATAAACCATAACATGAATAACAATATATCCTTCCAAGAATGTCTCCATATTAAAATGACATTCACTTTCTTGTATACCAAGATTGCTGTTCTTCATATACAATTTCTGACAAGCATGCAATTGGCCCTCGGATATGTAGATGAACTTGGAGTAAACTCTATTTTTGTTAATAAAAATTCTCTTTATTTACGTCTATGCTAGATAGATTGTACTTGAATGTATTTAAAATATCTTATTTGAGTTACATGCTCATTTCATGCTTGTTTAGGAGGATTATTAATCACCAAAGGACTTTCACCCCAATTTCCTTTTTCAATATCTATAACAAAATTTATATATATGTGAACAGATTATGTTGGTTTACATATATTTTTTCACCCACATTTATAACAAAATTTTCTGGTTGATAACTCTTATAATCAATAACTTTGAAACCTCCACGACCTGCTTCCATGGAAGCAAAATATGTATTTCATTCCTTGAAGATGGCTCCTTCTCTACAACAACTTATTTCATTATGTTGGTTTACATATATGTTTTCACCCACAATTTCCTATTTCAATATTTATAACAAAATTTTCAAGTTGATAACTCTTATAATCAATATCTTTGAAACCTCCACAACCTACTTCCATGGAAGCAAAATATGTCTTTCATTCCTTCATGATGGTTCCTTCTCTGAAACAACTTATTTCATTATGTTGGTTTACATATATGTTTTCACCCACAATTTCCTATTTCAATATCTATAACAAAATTTTCAAGTTGATAACCCTTATAATCAATATCTTTGAAACCTCCACGACCTGCTTCCATGTAAGAAAAATTTTCCTTTCAGCCCTTCACGATGGCTCCTTCTCTATAACAACTTATTTCTTCTAGGCTAATCTTTTCTATGCTATTGCCTTATGGCATTTCTTTTGCAACATATGGTGCAATTGCTAGTTATTTATATGGGCCATTTTTTTACACGTCATATTGAATTATTTGGTAGGTGTCTATACGGGTGAAGACTTTCACTCCTGCTAAATATATGTGAGTGGCTATTAACATATTTCCTTATATCTAAAAAAAGGATAAAATCTTAGCAAAGCATATTAGTCTCAACGAAGGCATGACTCTAAAATTTTTTTCAAACAGGTGGTTGAACCATAATTTTGAAAGCCTTACTGTAGCTTTTGTGCATAACTACCTCAAATTTTTTTTTGTGATGAATAGGAACAAGACGGAAATAAATATACGTACTAGGAGCTACTACAAGCGTAAATGTGCAAACTTACTGGTGCTTACTACCCACCAAAACTTTATGCAAGTCATTATTCCTTAGTAGGCAATTCAATGATCAAGGCTTCTCATGTTTGAACATAAACAATTTTGTTTACATTATATAATGTTTTCAAGGATATAAAAAATAATAATAATTTTCTCACATATTTAAAAAAACACCACAAACAAAAGAAGCTTCCCCAAACAAATAAATTCAACATGTATATACTTTAATTTCTAATTTTTTCTTTATATCTTTTGACTCCAATGTTAAACATAGTACTTTAAAGTCTTCGTTATATCAATGTGTTAACCTGTAATTCTAGCCCCGCTCACTATGCATTAGTTTCCTTTAATATTAAGTTTAATGGTTGTGTGGTGATTAATCACCGGTCCCTTCTGGTATATCGGTCACCTTTGAGTCGAATACTATTGAAGAAACATGCTCACAAGTTGTATTCTGCATACTCAAAATCCTCGCCTCCATTGACGACTCTTCGTGTGTTCTGGAAATCGACGATCATGAAGCAAAGGAGTCTGTTGAGGTAACAAAATCCATACCTGAGCCGCCACAAGATTCATTTGTCTCCTGCTCTAGTCGAAGGGTTAACTCTGCAACCCTACAAGTCTGTTCACCCGCTTTACTGCTTAGATTTCTTCTATCCTGCTCATCCATCTCCCGTGTCTTACCTAGCCTGGATTTTCTGCGCATATCCTAACTATAGTGTTTGGTTCTAGTTTTTGAAGTCAAATCTGGGTTCCTTACTTGGTTCCACCCTCAAACTGTGTGATTATTCAACAAAGGAAGGGTTTAAATCTTTATGGTTATGGGTATTCGCAGCAAGATTACAACAACAAGGACTTCATTCTGGGTAAGATTATATCTCATGGTTTTCCTAATAGAGCTAGGGTTTAATTTTAGCAGCATCGAATCTTACTCTACCTTTCCTTCTTTATTACAGGTATTTTATGGCATCTAGCCACATCTCATGAGTCTGGAGTTTGTTGCCTGGCATCACTAGTTCTATGACTACACATGGTTGGCATACCCAGTCACGACACCGGGTATTATGGTGAATTATTTCCTTTGGTTTATTATTGGCTCAATGGCATGGCCACCTGGTCTTTAATTTTGTTGAATGAGTATGTATAATTGATAAGGGTTTAAATGAGTATGTATGTATGACTTTACAATCCTTTTTTACATTTTCTTAGAGGAATTTGTTGTATACGATTTCTTAGCCAGAATTGAACAGTTCTATATGGATTTTGGTATAAGGGTTTTCTCTCCATGAATGATATATATTATGATATTTAAAGATAGTTTTATATTCTTTTTTGCATCATTTAAATAAGGTTATGCTACCTTATGTGCATGATGCATGTTATTTGTACTGTTTAGTTGGAGATTTCGTTAGGGTTTTGGAAAAATCTCTCTCGTAAACATGAATTGACGTTTTGGTTATCAATTTTTTGTGCTTTTATTTATGTCAGGTTAATGTTAGTTTTCCTTTTCTTACTCTGTTATAATATTTGTTTCACATGGAACCCAGGGGGCTTTAAGGTATTTTTCCCAAAGTTGTCGAGTAATTGGTTGGGCTCGAGGAACTAACCCTACAAGCACTGAAGATTATTTTCAGAGAATGAGCACATGTTTGTACCGAAACTAATAGGATCGAGCATTAGGTTTGTCTTTTATTTCCTTTGAAGATGACACCAGTTATTTGTATACTCTTCTTACCCTATGCTTTGATCTTAAAAAAACTTACCTTTTTTTGGTTCCAATATATATACCCTAAATAATTAGGTGGATGACTCTTCCTGTTTAGGATATATGCACTTGTTACTATTTACACATCTTTAATACTGTAATATTTTCCAGAATTTCTACAGGTATTTCGTGCATAATATCATTTTACTGTAATTCATGCATATATTTTACTGCTATTTATACAGGGTTTATAATTAATTAGCATTCAGTGTTAGCTAGTGTTATTCACAGTATACACATAACAATTATGTTACTACTTCTACCACACAATACTATCCATTATCATGGATAGTTCATCAAGCATAAACTTCTAAAATTATCAACAGTCATTACAGAAAATATCATTGTGCATACCAAGACAATTTTCAATAATTTCATCACAGCTACTTAGCCTTCATCTCAAATGAGGAGGTCTCCTCCCAACCAATGAGATTCAACTCTTAACTAAATATCCCCTCGAGCAACTCACCTACAGGATTTGGATAATATTGCTCAGCAAAATAAATCACTACTATCTGGTCATTACGAGACTTAGTCTAACAATTTATGCTCCAACAATTCCTCTGGCCAACCAACAAGAAGTAGGAAACAATTTTGTTCTCCCTATAACACAACCTTTCCTTTTTCCAAATTTTCTTCTTTTAGGTTCCTAAGGTTCATTAACCCTCTTGGTTCCTTCTTCCCTCTTTTTATCTTTTTGTCAAGGGGAAGTTTGGGGAAGGTAACTGCCTAACCCCTGCAACTTTCCAAACTACCTGCAAGTAGTTTATTTAATATTCCTCTTCATGTGTCCTTCTGCAATGATTTTTATTAATATAACTTCCACCCATGCCTAAGTGATTAACCTCTATATTATTTATAAGAAAATAAATAAATAAATAAAAGAAAACACATAATGTTTTTGTTCCAATCTTTAACTTTAGTACGAAATATTGACAAGTTATCAGGGACTATGACATCTTCCCCCTCTCAAGAAAAACATCATCTCAGTGTTTTCATAGCCGCAGAACAAGCTGGGGTATGCTTCCTTAATCATTTTCTCATCGTCCCAGGTAGCCTCTTCCGGGCTAAAGTGCTTCCGCTACACCTTAGCCTGGTTGATAGCTCGTTTCCAGAATGTTACTTCTCTCTGATCGAGTATACGCATTGGCTTGACCATAAATTATCCATCTGGTTATACCTATTCCAACATCACCATAAATGACATTAGTCTAACTTATCAAAAAATATCTCATCATTTGTATTACATACATTGTTTAATCCTTACCTGTATATTTTTCCACTCAATGATGTGTCTAGAATCATACACATATTTTTTTAATAACAAGACATGGAATACATTATGAACACATATATGTTGACTAGGTAAGGCTAAATGATACGCTACAAGGCAAATTCGAGCTAAAATCTAAAATGGTCCACAAAATCGGGGGGGGGGGGTGCATTTTGGGATGACCCCCCCAACGCAGAGTGCTTCTTTTAGGTTTAACTTGTACATACACATGGTCCCCCACCTGAAACTCTCAATGAATTTTCTTTTTATCTACGTAATTTTTCATTGATCCTGAGCTGCTTTCATGTTTCCGATGACTGTATTTATTCCTTCTTCCATTTCTTTTAGTAGATCATGTCCCAACATAACTTATCTTCTGGTCCACTCCAGTTAGGAAGTGTTCTACATCGATGCCCATATAATACCTCAAATGGGCTCATCTTCAAAGAGGTATGGTAGCTATTATTATAAGTGAGTTCCACTAAATGAATATAGTCCTCCTACTTAGTCAGTTGTTGCATTACATACATCCTTAACATATCTTCAATCACTTGATTTACCCTTTCAGTTTTTCCATTTATCTAAGCGTGATATGCAGTACTAAACTATACCTGCATACCCAATCCATAAAATAAATTTTTCCAAAAGATAGATGTAAACTTAACGTCTCTATCTGATACCACCACCTTTGGGAGACCATGCAATCTGAAAATTTGCTTCATGAATATGTTAGCAATTTGAATCGTCTTGTAGGTAGATTGTACTGGAATAAAATGGGCACATTTGCTTAATTTATCTACTACCACCATTATAGAGTCATTTTTCCTCTTAGTTTTTGGCAAACCAGATATGAAATCTAACATAATTGTTAGGTCCCTATAATACTAGTGTATCCCCTTATTTTTATTGTTATTGTAGCCCCCTTATTGTTATTTTTGTACGCATGTAGTCCCCATATTTTTATTATTGTACTCCATAGTATCCCACTATTGTTATTGTTGTGCCATTAGACTATTATTGTTATGTTGACTCTAATTATATTGTGACCCCTTAGACTCCTATATATAGAAAATAGGTTTTTTCATTTGAAGGGCGGAAACGTGAAGCTGGGTTACACTTTTGTGAGAATTGGGGGCGAAATTTTTTTTTCAACAATAGTTCGGCCGAACATTTTTCAAAGTTCGGCCGAACTTTGTAAGAGTTCGGCCGAACTTTCTTATAAAGTTCGGCCGAGCTCGTGATTCCGTTTAGATTGACGGCACACTGACGGTGCGGGTAAACAGAATTTTTGCCGGAGGTTGGAAAACCGGCAACAAAAGTTCGGCCGAACTATGAGTTCGGCCGAAGTTTTACTTTTAAAATAGTTCGGCCGAACTATTTTCTATAAATAAATCGCTCGCGAGTTTTGACAGTTTACTGTTTTCGTTGTGCGCGCGTGTTTTTTCACTGTGTCTACGTTGTTGCTGCTACCGTCCGCCGTGGTGCTCCTGCCGTCCCGTCAAAAGCTCCTATCCACCCCGCGGCATGTCACTGTAATTCGCCTCTTCGAAAAATGCCGAATGTCGAATGCCTAATTACATTGAAATGTCACTGTTTTGTAGTAAAGTTTTGAAATTTAAACACTAGACATTGCAGCATCACAGTTCTGAGTTTTATCTTTTCTGTTAACGTTAGAAATTCAGAATTGAGAATAAAAAACATTGATTAAGAATTGAGAATTTAATTTTGTTTATATTCTTATGAAAATGAGGTTCATAAAACCCCTTGGAACATGTAAAACCAAATACATACACACTGTTAATATTAAAATTCACTGCACATGTGTTTGCTTTCTATGTAAGGTAAAATACCTTCATGGATTATAGTTTTGATCCATTGTAAAAATTTTAATTGAGTACCATATTAAATTTAACTATGCCTAGCCAAGCTACAAAGTCTTCAAGGTAAGTTTTGATGTGAAATGGTACCATGTACTCCCTTTTTTCCCTTATCCAGACATCTTCCCTCATCCCAAGCATTCATTTGTTTGAAGCGACATCCGACGATGGTAATGTGAGAGTTGGTTTCAGTAAATAACCTTCTCCTCCCACTTTGCATCGGGCTCGCCATTCTGTCGTCAGTTTCTAGTGTCTAGGCCGTGCTCTATGCCTTTCCGGTCTTCAGGTTTCTGGCTACCATCCTGAATTCCTTTCAGGTAAACATTTTGAATGGCTCTGTTCTTCAGTTTATGCCTGCCAATGTTGGTAGCTTCATTCTCTATCTGTGCTCATGGATCTTTCTTCTTTAAGGAGGAGTTTTTTAACATTGATATATGGATTTAATGGTAGTTGGTTTTTATATTTATAAGGTGAAATCACTACGATGATCAAACATGTCTATATATAATCGAATTTTTCTTGAATTAAATTCTGAAAAAGTTTTGGTGAATCACTTTACCACTGCTGCCTTTTTCCAGTGATCAGAATATAACATTTTTTTAAGGGAGATATACTGTTCTAATCTTGGGTAGACTATTTTCCACTGGTTCTGAATATAACATTTTCTTAAGGGAGATATAGTGTTCTAATCTTGACTGTGTACCACTGAGAGCTGCTCAAAATGCAATTTTTTCAAGTGAGAAAAAAAAAAAATAGTTCACATTTGTTCGGAAACTCTGTAGGTTCACTCTAGTTCGAAATCTTTTATGATAGCTATCATCGTGCTCTTCAAAGATTTTTATTGGAATTTATCCTTTTAAAATCTGGTGATGGCCTGAAGATAAATTTTTGCAGTGAACATAATAGATTTTTATGATAGCCACTATTCTGAAAACAGTGATTTGACCGAAAATATTGCTTTGAAACACATTTCCCAAGTAGATACAATGTTCACAGTCCCATTCTTGAAACCCTTTCTTGGAGTCTCTCTCTAGATAGAACTGCACCTACACTCTGCAACTAGCCAAAAAACAGATTTGAAATATTTGACTAATTTTTTATATAATTGAAATTCTAAATCAGATGATTTTCTCCATGCTAGATGCAGTCCTACCTAATAAAATGTGTAGTACTTCTTTTGGAAACTCGTTGTACCTCTAGAAACTCTCTTTGGAGACTACCAGCTACTCGCACTCTTGCCTGCAACATGCACTGACTAACTGGGTTGCATAGCACTACCACTAGGGAACTTGTTCTCGCCTCTTTTGTTGGAAATATTTTCCTCCCTTCTTGACTGGAATGTTGGAAACCTGTTCTTTCTTGAAACCCCTTCTTGGAGTCTCTCTCTAGTTAGAACTGCACCTACACTCTGCAACTAGCCAAAAAACAGATTTGAAATATTTGACTAATTTTTTATATAATTGAAATTCAAAAACAGATGATTCTCTCCAAGTTTTAATTGTTTAAAATATGATTGTTTGAGCAAATATTTATCTGGGATACAAGAAGGCTGAAAGATTTTTTTTCTTGTATATTTGAAGCTCTCCATTATTATATAAAAGGATTTTTTTGCTTGTATATTTTTATGCTCTTTGCCATAGTAATGTCATAGTGTATGAAGTTTTAAATTGTTTTTATTATTTTTATTATATGTTGGATGTGATTTTGATTGAAAATGCTTCTTTTTTATTTATTAATTAAAAAAATTATTAGAAAAATTATTGCTTTAAGCCTTGGAATTTACAATCAAAATTAGAAAATGTATTTATATCTAAACTATTTATGAAAAGTTTAATATTGTTTGATTTTCTCTACCATGTCCTTTTTACATATATCTAGAATAATCTTATTTGTAGTTTCCGATTTTTTGTAACATTTTACTACCATAATCAAAATCTATAGAAATAATAATCTAACATTATAATATCTTCAAATGGAGCTAGCCAACTCAAATATAGTATTGCAAATCCCTGGGTAAGTTAGATGAGGATTACATATGGTCTTGAATGAGCATTTGGACTCTTTAGATATGCGTACCAATTATGTTCATATAACACAACAAATAGATGATTCAATACAAATGTCACATAGAAGTCATATTTATCTCATGGGCCTTCAAATTAAATTATATATCTAGCATAATACATTAAGCTATATGAGATAAATCAAAGAAGCATTTGAATGTAAATTAAAAATGTGTAATAATTATGTCCTCATTTAATATGTACAATATGTTTGGTTGAATCCACATGAAAAACAAGACTCCCAACCGTGAGAAGAGGAAATTACATCCTATTTCTCCCCCCTAGCACAATTACCAGTACAGTTAGAATTTAACAGCCCCAAACTGGATTTTAGTCTTAGGTACTGGAACCTCTACAAAGGTTCGACCTGGAAACATAGTTTTTCCTTAGGTTTCTCCATTGGTTCTATGTCCAACTTGGATAACCTACAACAACATCCTTCTTTTCATTTTTTATATCCCCTCTTGGATAACCATAATATCTTGAAATGGAGCTAGCCAACTCAAATATAGTATTGAAAATCCCTGGCTAAGTTAGATGAGGATTACATATGGTCTTGAATGAGCATTTGGACTCTTTAGATATATATCTAAAGAGTCCAAAAGCTCATTCAAGACCATATGTAATACATAGCCTCCTCATCTAATATATAAAACTTTAATCCATGTGCTTAACTTTAACATTGACACAAATGGAATACAATTTTACTCACTGCTTTATGATAGAAAAATATGCATTATCATTTCCCTTACATATCCGAAGTCAAAAAGGGATAGATTAAAAAGGACGCTCCAGCCATCTATAAAAGATAAATTAAAGAAGCATGACATATTAAATTAATGGGAATTAGATATGCGTACCAATTATGTTCATATAACACAACAAATAGATGATTCAATACAAATGTCACATAGAAGTCATATTTATCTCATGGGCCTTCAACTTAAATTATATATCTGGAAGATAATACATTAAGCTATAGGAGATAAATCAAAGAAGCATTTGAATGTAAATTAAACATGTGTAATAATTATGTCCTCATTTAATATGTACAATATGTTTGGTTGAATCCACATGAAAAACAAGACTCCTAACTGTGAGAAGAGGAAATTACATCCTATTTCTCCCCCTAGCACAATTACCAGTACAGTTAGAATTTAACAGCCCCAAACTGGATTTTAGTCTCAGGTACTGGAACCTCTACAAAGGTTCGACCTGGAAACATAGGTTTTCCTTAGGTTTCTCCACTAGTTCTATGTCCGACTTGGATAACCTACAACAACATCCTTCTTTTCATTTTTTATATCCCCTCTTGGATAACCATAATATCTTGAAATGGAGCTAGCCAACTCAAATATAGTATTGCAAATCCCTGGCTAAGTTAGATGAGGATTACATATGGTCTTGAATGAGCATTTAGACTCTTTAGATATATATCTAAAGAGTCCAAAAACTCATTCAAGACCATATGTAATACTTAGCCTCCTCATCTAATATATAAAACTTTAATCCATGTGCTTAACCTTAACATTGACACAAATGGAATACAATTTTACTCACTGCTTTATGATAGAAAAATATGCAGATGAATATTGCCCACATATCCGAAGTCAAAAGGGATAGATTAAAAAGGGATGCTTCGGTTATCTATAAAAGATAAATTAAAGAAGCATGACATATTAAAGTAATGTAAATTAGATATGCGTACCAATTATGTTCATATAACACAACAAATAGATGATTCAATACAAATGTCACATAGAAGTCATATTTATCTCATGGGCCTTAAACTTAAATTATATATCTAGCATAATACATTAAGCTATAAGAGATAAATCAAAGAAGCATTTGAATGTAAATTAAAAATGTGTAATAATTATGTCCTCATTTAATATGTACAATATGTTTGGTTGAATCCACATGAAAAACAAGACTCCCAACCGTGAGAAGAGAAAATTACATCCTATTTCTCCCCCCTAGCACAATTACCAGTACAGTTAGAATTTAACAGCCCCAAACTAGATTTTACTCTCAGTTACTGGAACCTCTACAAAGGTTCGACCTGGAAACATAGGTTTTCCTTAGGTTTCTCCACTGGTTCTATGTCTGACTTGGATAACCTACAACAACATCCTTCTTTTCATTTTTTATATCCCCTCTTGGATAACCATAATATCTTGAAATGGAGCTAGCCAACTCAAATATAGTATTGCAAATCCTTGGCTAAGTTAGATGAGGATTACATATATGGTCTTGAATGAGCATTTGGACTCTTTAGATATGCGCACCAATTATGTTCATATAACACAACAAATAGATGATTCAATACAAATGTCACATAGAAGTCATATTTATCTCATGGGCCTTCAACTTAGATTATATATCTAGCATTACATTAAGCTATGGAGATAAATCAAAGAAGCATTTGAATGTAAATTAAACATGTGTAATAATTATATGTCCTTTCTAGTTCAATAAATAGATAATAATTTGGCTCAACTATGCCTTGTACTCAACTATGCCTTGTACATGTTTTCCTTTAAACCTTTACTTTCATAGCACATTTTCATCAAAAATTTTATTTCTCAATTTTTTATTATATATTATGTTTTTTAATTAATTAATAACGGCCATTATTACCGAAAGGGATTTTACAAATTTATCTTCTATAAAATGAATTATGGGGGGCATATTGAGATGGTTATCTCACTTTTACTGATTCTTCTAATATTCCTAGAATTTTGTGAAAGAAAATATGAATTTGAAATGTTTGTATAAATTTAATGAGGATACATGAGTTGATTTGGAGAAGACCATCATCACTTATGTCTAGATTGAGACAAGGCATCATCAAAATAAAAAACCAAGTACAAATTGTAGTAATCCTAGAATCATGCTTTACATATAAGGTAAAATTGGGGAACTCATGACTTGTACTATAGATAAAAAACATTTACCCTTACCAAAAAATATATGATAAAAATTGACAAACTACGTAAGTTTAAGCTTAAGGGTATATAATCCTTCTTGCCTTCCATATAGATAATGAAAATGATTGTTCCAAGTCTCATGTTGCTTCTCATGTTATTTTATAAACCTTGATTAGAAAGAAAAATAGGAGGGCAGAAATGTAAGAAATATAAAACATAATGAAACACAACGTAAGAAATAGAGAACATAATGAAACAAACACATACATATATCTCTAGACAATCAATACAATTATTTTCCTATGAATCCTTATGGGAGACAAGCAACACTAAAAATTAATGATGCTCTAGACTCATTTTTCCCTAGGAAATCCTTATGGGAGAAAAACAACACTAAAATGTAAACATGCTCTAGAGTTAGCTACTGAATTTTAGCGTGTAAGGTTGCTATAAAAACTTAACTTCATACATTTTTCTCTCTAACTTCACACTCCTATTTGTATTTTCAACTATGGAACAAAATACAATAACACAAAATGGAACTCTTATTCCTCCTAGTGGCCAAGTATTTAACATAGCGTGATAGCCAATTAGGTGTAAGATTTGACTCTGTCAACCATTAACGAGGTTTGTGATTTTAGACCTTTTATAGAGTCTTGTTAAAATTCCACATTTAGCTAGCTTTCCATGCATGAGTAATGGGGCTAAAATGTCATTCTCTCGTACCATGACCTGGTCAACATGGTAGGTCAACTTACGAAAGGCATAAATTTTGAATGAACTCCATTTGATGTTTTTCTTGCACCATTAGATATGTCTTTAAGTGTAGAATAATGGTCAAGATTTCGGCACAAGGGATAATCGTTTGACCCCCAGAAATGTCATTTAATACCTCAAAATGACTCCAAAAGGTTTTAGACCCCAATTCTCCACCCACCATTAAAATGACCCTACAAGTTGATTCTTTCAGTTTTTTCACTCTATAAGAATCAAAATATAATATGACAAATAAGTTTTTTCAGTTTTTTCAGTTGATCCATTTATGGTAAATAAATCAAATAGTTCTATCAATTCCACCTTGCAACTCTAAGAGACATGAATTAAATTTCATCTCAAGACAGGGCTTTGAGAGGACACTCTCAAAGCCAACCTTCGTTATGGCTTTGAAACACATGGTAAGTATCAAGACTTAGCAACTTTATTTGCATAATTTTTTCTAGCATGGAACTTAATGTCATAGCCTTATTTTGCCTAAATGAATGAAAATTTCCTTGCCATTTGGCTTGTGACATTCATAATTCATGCTCATGGAACATGATTGTGTTGCAATTGTGATAACATTTGTTGTATGCAGAAGCTAATAAAAAATGATCGAAAATGACATTTTTGCTCTGTTTTTTTGAAGATTTAAGGAAATTACACTAAGTAGCTTCCAACCTCATATGACCATCATGTCAAACTCATCTTAGGATATTGTCCAAGTAAGAGCCACTTAAGCAAGCAATCTAGTATACATGACTCCAATTTCAATTAGCAACAATGACAGTTCTAAGTATGGTGCAAACATTGCTCTAGATCCTCAATGGGGCATGTTTGATGACAATAATTTGGGGAGTGAGAGAGGGAGATGGTAGGAGAAAAAAATCAAGGAATCCTCGGGAAATTGAAAATATATAACTAATAAGATGGAAGACATTTGTAACCTAAGATAGAAACTTGTGAGGAAATGTGTGAAGTTGGTATTACACACCCAATTGGACAACCTCGAGGAGAAAACATTTCTCCCACTTTATTTGTTGGCATAACCTAGTAAGTGTTATTCACTAGCATGTATTTTTTAAAGGCCTTTCAACCTAGTTCCCATTCAACTCCATCCACCAGGTTGTAGAGGATTCCAAGCCTAATTTCATAAAAAGTAAGTTGGGGATGATCACATTGACTTTCTTGATGACATGTCTATGAAGATTAACTGCCTTGAACTATTTTTTTGTGTAGGGAAAGAGACACATTCCCATGTCTGAGCATGAAAACGTTCTTTGATATTGTTAATGCCTCTAGTGTTTACTTCTACAAGTTCTATAGGCAAAGTATGTAAAGGGCCAGGTAGCCTCTGGATCTCATTTTTTATGAAAGGTGACATATCTAGTAAATGCCCCTACAATCAATCTCTAGAATGGATCTAAATAGAAGTTCTTCATTTTAATATCCGTAAAACACAACTACTTTAAGGTAAACTATGTACATGTGTCATTTCTTCCACAAACTAAAGTGTATAAGTAGGAAATTTTATACCAAGTGTACTCCCACCATGTAAAGCGCAATTTGGTGAACTTATCATTTTTATAATATCTTTTTCGATTAAATTTAGTTTCACACATGATCAATTATTTCTTTGAAAGTTGTGTTCTACATAATTTGTGTACACTAAATTACAAATTGATTTTTTGAAATCTATTTTGTGTAAATGTCGACCAATAGATATATATCATGGAGGATGAACAATGAAGATCAGTCGAATCCCATATGGAGGTTCAGGGATCGGGGACTGTTCACGGTATTTAAATATAATCTTAAATCTCCATACATGTGTGTACATATGGAATTGATTTTATTATTAACTTTGTGAGTGAAATTAGTTGTTAAATATGCAATAAATTTTCGCAATGGTCTGCAAGACCTAATTTTTCGTTAGGAAGAGGGCACCGAAACGGTATGTGTTAGTGACCTTAGGGTTTGAAATTATATTTACATATACATGTGTACAATTTGTAATAAATACATGTGTATGTACATGTATACATTTATTTGTATGTGTACATTAATCTAACAAAAATGTATGATTATATGTTAAAAACACCATTTGCAGTTCTCAGGCATGATGCGTGAAGAAAATGTTAATATCACGTTCGGGACCTCCGGTTCAAACGATGCAGATGGGTCTGACCATCATGATATGTTGGCAAATGTTAGTGTTTTTTAAGTGACTCTAAAATAAATAATTGTTGCCACACATGTACATGTATGTATATATATAATTTGATAAAATGTTTTAACAGGTACTGATTCCGTCTGATGTTTTTGGGATGGCGGTACCTTCTTCTTCCTTGGGAGATGTACCTTCTACTTCCTTGGGATATGAGCAACAAGTATGGACAATTTTTCACAAGTTTAAAATTTATGTTTAAAATATATATATATATATATATTCTACCTCAAAAAGTTCCATTAAAAATTGAGATATATATATATAGATCTATATTTTGAGTTATTTAAAATTTTTTGAATTTAGGTTCCTATAGAAGATTTCTTTAATCCAGGGACTCTAGCGACGAAGATAGGAACATCCACAACATTTGAACAAGTTGTCTTTAGTTCCTTTTTTTAATATTATTGAAAATAAGTTTATATATGTACACGTGCATTTTTATTTGAAAGTTTTTAATATATATATATATATATATATTGTACAATTTACCACTGCAGATGTTGCTATGGCAGAACCTGTTCATCAAATGGAGAGGGAACCTTACGAGGTATTGCATGATTTTTTTGTTATATTTTGTTTTTTACATGAAGTTCTAGATATATATATTCTCATTCATTTTTAAAACTTCAAATTTTAATGTTCAAGTACATGTGCATTGTGTATGTAGGTTTCCTATTCATAGGATAGGGCGCGGACTGAGACCCAGATGCTAGATCCTCCATTTGATGGACATGATTTACTGTAGATTTGATTTCAAAATTTAGATGGTTTTAAAATTTGTTAAACTTGATACAGTTTGATACTCAAGTGAGATTTACAATTTTTAGACATATTTTATTACATTGTTATTATATAATTTGTTTTATTTAATTTTTGGATGGTTTTAGTACTTTTGGCATGTGAATGTGAAGTAATGTTGTCATATGAACTACATTTGGCATGTGATATTTAATGTTAAATGTTTTTGTTGGATAGTTGAATTATAATTGGCATGGCATGTGAAGTTTTTAAAACTCAAGTTTTTGATGGTTTCAATCTACATTTTGCATGTGATATTTAATGAACTTTAAATGTTTAATGTTTTAATGTTGCACAATATATAATCAAAAGGGTTTTAAAACTTAAATTTTTGGATGGTTTCAATCTACAACTTAAAGTTTTGGATGGTTTCAATCTACATTTGCACATGTGGTAAATTGAAATGTTACTTGTAACAAGACAATCCCCATTGATTTCATTGTATATATTGATTTCTGATTTGATATAATTGCATGTATGATGGTACATTACTTGTAAAGTCATTGGATTAATAGTGTTCATTGATTTCAGTGTAAGCGCAAAAAATTATTGACAATGTAGAATGATTTTTGTGTTATAATAATTAAACTTAATAATATTGGAGAGCAAGAGAGACTTGAGGTATGGTGTTTACTACAAGAGTTCGAGCTAAATATTTAAATGGTTTATGATTTATGATTTTTACTTTCTTTTTAATATAATCGATACGGAAAGATGACAAAACTAATAAGGGTGACAATAAAAATAGAAGAAGAAAATAGTTTAAGATTGATCACAATAAATGCTATTTGTAATTGATTACATTCTAATTGCTATTTGTAATTGATTACATTCTAATTATTCACATTCTATCATTCAATATTATTACATTGTTACTTTGCATTCAAAAATTTTATTTGATCATTTTCCATTATTAAAGTTATTCTACAATATTTATCATCTCAACAAATTGAGGTAACTAAGAAAATTTAAAATTAAAATGACTTGATAAATCTCAAACATATTTAGCATATTTAAAATGGTTATATTAATATTAGATGTATTTACATATTATTGATAAAACTAATCATATGTTTCTCATATTATCGATAGTTTTTCCTTGGTTGCACACGACTGAAACCAACTTAGATCCATCTTAACTACGGATCTATCAAGCGCCGAGAGGGATCAAATCTCTTGAGGTGCAAACCTTTCTTCAAGTTTTGCACTCAAAAAAGAGGTTTGCACCTTTAGATATTTGATCCCTATCGGCGCTTGATAGATCCATAGTTATGATGGATCTAGGAAAATAACTTTCTAAAAATAAGTAAGGGAAAAGCAGCATAGGGAACAATTAGGAGTAGATTTAGGGCATAGGGAACAATTAGGAGTAAATTTAGGAACATGTGATAGTTGGGTGAGATAAAATCATATATTTTAATAAAATAATGGGAATTTGTAGGAGAGACAAATAGTGGATATGACATGTATTTTGGTGAATAATCAAATTTATGGAATTAAACAATTAATTATTTTTGTATGTGAAAAAAAGATTCACACCTAATCCTCACCTAAAAGACTAAATTAAACACATTATTATTAAGGGGACGAGGAGCTTTCTATGTTTTGAGCTCCCCATTGTTAGATGAGTGTCGTAATGGCATTCCATGTATTTTTGTGAGAACTTATGATATTGTGATATTCTAATTACGAAATAGTGATCTTGAGTACATGTTGGATAATGTACAGTAGATAGGAACTTTTTGATAAGGGGAGATAAGGGATGTGACCAAATTCCTATCAGTGAAAAAAATTTCTTCACCTTCCTATAATTCCATTGTAGCTTTGGGGGCCAAAGGTAAGAAGAGTACCTTGGAATTTCTTGGGTGAAAAACCAAGTGGGTCACCAACTTTGGTCTACTGCATTGGAATTCATTAAAGAATTGGTCATTGGAGCTGCTTCAAGCTAGAAGTGAGCATCGTCACCAACCTACATTGAATATTTTACACTCCCTAGGGTGAATGATACTTTAAATTGATTGACAGTCTAAGACTTTCGAATTTTTCTGAATGCCAAATGATTTTACAAAGCTAGTATTTATAATATCCTAGTAGGTCATTCGGTGACAACTTTTACCAGAAACTTGAAACAAAGAGAATCTATCCTCGGCTAGGACATCATGTAAGATGCCTGCCATAAACAGTAAAATTGTACTTAAAAGCTGAGATTCGGGCAAGTGGGGACAACCACTTGTTATCTCGTCCCTTGGAGGCTAGGCCATATGGGGACCGAATCTGAACTTACAAAATAAAGTGAAATAATTTGTACCATACGGTCGGAAAACATATACAAGAACAATTAATATACAAGAACAATTAATTTCATTCTAGAATATATATATATATATATCCAATACATATAACATTTTTCATCAATGCACATGTATAGAAAAACTACTTTCAGTTGATACTAGAGCACGTGCTTCTACCCAAACAATTTGTAACATGTGCAAACCACAAATAACATAAGCAGCTCAATTTTTAGTTGAGTACTGGAAGTTCTAAAACATATTTAATCCAAAGATAATAAATTGTTGGACACTTCACTCAAAAAAATTCTAATGGAATTCCATCCTCAATAATCCGTTCATGATCGGATTTTTACATTTTCCATTTCTTAATTTTTGATTTTTTCTTTGATTGAACTTCTATCAACTTTATGCGTGCTGCACACACCAAGTGACTATATTGACAACTTATGGAATCAAGTTCATAGTCTTCAAAGTAAACAAAGTCTCCACTTTGATGATTTTGTCTGAAAAAATAACCTTTCAGTATAATAGACCCTCTGTCATACTGAAATCCGTGATCATTATAGTCTTGTAATAATTTCATTTTTCGTTCAGTGCAACGCATCAAATAATACTTCACATTTTCATCGTTGTCAATAGGTGAAATTACAGCAAAAACATCTCCTTCACAATAAAATAAAAATTTAACATTTAATTATGCATATTTAAATTTATTTCTAGATCTTTAAATCATTAGAAAGTAATTCAAATGTTACCTTCTCTAACAAGATCAGAAACTCGATCACCATCAGATGATATTGTAGTTTCCTCTGATTGCATTTCTTCAAACATTGCAACAGAGATTTTGCCCTTTGTATTTAGCTTTGTATGTTTCCAATCGTTCACATACATTTTGTTTTCACAAACGTCATTGGATTTTGTGTTGTCTATGCAAACATCACAAAAACAAGAATATTTTATTTTATCCAATGCAAACACATTTGTGGACAACTTTGTTTGAATTGAATGCAATTTTCGAGTCCCTTTTATTGTTTCAACGTCATTTCCAATTGATCTATTTACGTCTCCGATTCCAATATGCCAGAAAAACCTTTATATGGAAAATTAGAAAAAGAATTTGTAAATATGATATAAAAATACAATTAAAAATAATCATTGCATGATAAATGTACAATGTTTAAAATTAGATTTCCAATATAAATTAAATTGAATGTACCTTTGCACTTCTCTTGATGGGTTAATTTCATGGCTTAGAGCAGTGATGCACCATTGAACAACTTCTTCAGCATTCACAAGTCGGCGTGCAGAGTGGTTCATTTGATATCTTCGAAGTACTCATTTTATGCATGCTCCTGCACCGTCATGTTCTCCTTTTCCATGGCCAGTCTCAAAGAAATTCCAACAATGTTTAATGTAGGTTTTCTTATGAAGACAACACAACCAAAAGAATGATCGTGCAGATTTGAATTGACCTGCACATCTGTCTGACCATATCCAATGTTCATTGAATGTTATTCCATGTTTTTTCAATGAATCATAAATTTTTCCAAAACAATGTTGTACAAAACATGTATCATGTGTACGATCGTCACTGATATAAAAGTGATATTCTTTAATGATATGTCGATTTTCACTCGTGCTTTCTATATGATCGACATTTTTTTCAACATGTCTATATAGAATATGGACGAGCATGGAGACTTGGTCAGAATGATAGTATTCACTCTGAATTTATTTTTGTGGAACAAATGTGTAGTTTTATGCAAAATCAATCACTGACAAAATGGTCCCTGGTGGAAAAACTTCATGAGATTTTTTGAATTGCAAGTCTTGCCATCGAGCTCTATGGGAATGCTTGGTGTATTTGTAAATTTCTGCCTCAAACTTTCTCAAAAAGTCTATCAGAAAAATTTCGTCTTCTCGTAATTCGATTCTTTTAACATTATTTGCACCTTGAATCGATGTACCGATATATTCATATCTCTTCCATTTCACTTTCATGTTGGACAATGATTGATCATTTATATCAATACGATATTTGTTTTTAAATTTAGTCAAATTTCCACAATCATTGCATTTTTTACCACCAACACATCTCTTTTTGTAAAATAGTTCATCACTTTCTCTTTCACATAGAATTTGAGATATGAATTCATGGATAGTGGAAGGAGGAGGTGAATCCTTCCATAATGTTCTACCGAAATCAAGGAATGTGTCATAATATAACTCAAATTCCACATGATAACGGCAACAAAAAGTGTCGCGTACGGTGATAGGTTTTACATACCATGGTTTTTGTTGAACAAAAGCACTGAGTGAAACATGAATTTGACGATTCTCTTCTTTGAACTTGTTGAATAACTCTATCCGAGTGGTTTCCAAGAGATGTTTTTCATGTTCTTCGTATTGATTTCGTGCTATTCTTCTTCGCATCACATGTCTTGCAGTTGGTGAAACACGCGAATTGTTCTTCCAATATTCATATATTATTTTTTTAACATCTTCTCCAAGTCTATCTTTGTATGGTTTCCTACAAATAGCTCTCCAACAAGCGAGTTCATCATTTACATCTATTTGTAGTCGAAATTTTCGATGTTTGTGCAGAGTTTTTCGCGAGGTTCCCAGTGCTCGTGCCATAGATGTTATCAAACGATTTTCTTGAGTACTTGGTGAAACCATTTCCATCCTTATTCCTCTACGTATATTTGAAACATCTTTATCTCTAGATCTCTTAATTGACTTTATAGCACTACTCACATTTTTTATCACCTCTTCCTTCATTTTTTTATCTTTGGTTGATTTTCGAATACCCAATAGTGTCGTCGCTTCTTTTAATTTCTTTGATGATAGGAGACCTTTCAACATTTGAGCT
Source organism: Pinus albicaulis (assembly GCA_034641835.2). Classification (NCBI taxonomy): domain Eukaryota; kingdom Viridiplantae; phylum Streptophyta; class Pinopsida; order Pinales; family Pinaceae; genus Pinus; species Pinus albicaulis. The sequence continues at coordinate 89,544 of JAXQQM020077209.1, read as the reverse complement.
TGAACTGTCACTCGCTCATTTAAGAAATAATCTTTAAAAATGCAGTTGACACGATATCGTATAACATGGTCAGGTTTTTTTATCTCCATATGTGTGAGTGTCAACATTTTCTAACATCTCATTATCGATAGTGATTTCATCTGTACATATTCAAAAAAATAGTACATATTCAATAAATCACTAAATTAATAAATATGTCAATAAATATTAGGAAAATTTTAAATATATCAATATATCATAATATTTACATTTACATACCCGCTTCAATTTCTTCTTGAGGTTGATTTTATTCTTCAATATTTTGAGGAGTATCTCTGTCTGTTTACATTAAACAAAATATTTTTCAAACTAGTTCATCAAATAAAAATTAAGCTTCACATTTTACATTGGGAAAATTTTTAAAATATATCAATAGATCATAATATTTACATTTACATACCTGCTTCAATTTCTGCTTGAGGTTGATTTTCTTCTTCAATATTTTGAGGAATATCTCTGTCTGTTCACATTAAACAAAATATTTTTCAAACTAATTCATCAAATAAAAATTAAGCTTCACATTTTACATTATGAAAATTTTAAATATATATCAATAGATCATAATATTTACATTTACATACCTACTTCAATTTCTGCTTGAGGTTGATTTTCCTCTTGAGGTTGATTTTCCTCCTCAATATTTGAGAGGGCTTCTAACTTTCTTTTGCGAGATTGTCTCGTTTCTTCTCTACGTGTCTCAGGGTCTCTTTTTCGATCATATTTTCTCGCACAAGTTCTTTGATTTCCCATGATAATAGGGTATGAAGTTCAAAAAATTTCCTTCAAAAAATTAGACAATAACTCAATTACAAAAAATATTACAAAAGATTTAATTTAAAAAAATTCAGTGTAAATTTTTTGTAAAAAATACATACTCCAATCCAAAACACAGAGTTTAAAAAATTCGAGAGAAAAATGTCTTATAAAAATGAAACGAAATTCAAAAGATTTACTTTAACTCAAAACACGTACATACCTCCAAGAAATGTCTTTTGAATGTACGTCCAAGAAATTTTTTACAATTTTTGTCAAAATCACGTCGCCTCCAAGAAATGTCCTCCAAAAAAATTTTGTAAACCCAAAATTGTAAAATCAATTTGCTTCCAAGAAATGCTCTTAAACCCAAACCTTGAAGAAAAGCTTTTGAACCCAAACCAAGATTTTGTAAAATCAATTTGCTTCCAAGAAATGCTCTTTAACCCAAACCTTGAAGAAAAGCTTTTGAACTCAAACCAAGATCTTTGTAAAATGAGATGAAGTGTGCGAAATGTGCGAAAATTGTGAATCATTTCGCGGCAATTTATATTGACGCGAAATGTGTTTTTAGTAGGGGGCTCCACAAAACTTTCCGGCCGACGGAGAGTTATACAATAGTTCGGCCGAACTTTTGTTAAAAACTTCGGCCGAACTATTAAGACGTTAGAGTTAACGACTCTTAAGCAGAAAACATAGTTCGGCCGAACTTGGACTAAAAGTTCAGCCGAACTAACGCGTCACTAATTACGCAAAAGCAGGCTCTGAAAACGGTTCTGCAACTTTGGACTGATTAAACTCCATGAAAGGTTGTTAATTAACTGTCGGAACCAAGACAAGAATTTTCAGAATTGAATCTACTTTCAAGAAATATAACTTTTATGGAATTTCATAAACGTTTATTAATTTTAATTATTTTTCTAATAAAATAGGTGCAAACAATTTCTGAGGGTTGTCGTGATTCAGTGAAATCAAAATTTTGTATCTCCCAAAATATATTGTAAAAAAAATTGAAAAAATTATGGGGCATTACATTGGTCCGTCGTCTCTAATGGGTAGCTTTTAGATTTTTAGTTTATAACTTATATGTTAAGAAATTTCTTGCGACGCTAAACATATCCAAAATACGCAGTTTTTCGTATTGGACCAGTTCAAAAAATTCTAGTAATTATGATATGCATCCATTGGCTTTGTAAATATGACAAAAACAAAATAGACTCTGTCTAGATTGTTGTAACACATTTTGTTTTTTCAAAAACACAAATTTTCAATGAATACAACATTGCGTCATAACATGATTTCTTATGAATCCTTTGATTGTTAAGAAACACACACTCAAAGAAACGCTAAGTTGACATATCAAATCTGCGTAAAAAAATTTCAAAAAATAAGTAATAGAAAGCTAACAAAATTTCTCACAACTTTTATTTTTATCGCAAAAAATGTTCATTTATGTAATGTAAAGGAGGTTTCCCCCTTGAAGAGGCTAATTTTTAAGTAGTTGATCTATCTTTTATTCTATATTGTGAGTTGGTTACATAACGTTTGGTATCAGAGCTTTAGATTCTAGGGTTTCGCTTATTCAAACAGATCATCTTGGAATTTTCGCTATAACGTTTTTAATACGAATATTCAAAAGCTGAAATTGAAACCACGTAGATTATAAATACTAGTAAACCTCATGTATGAATTTCAGATGTTGGTTCTCTATATTATCGGATTAGGATATGAGGAAGTTAGAGTTTTTGCAGGTTCCATAATTTCATCTCAAACAGGTGACCGCCGGAAAATTGTCATAGATTTCATTCAGGCATAAGATTGAATTCTATAAAAAGTGGCCAAAATTGAATGAAATTTAGTTTTTCCTATATCAATTTTAGAGCTGAATTTTTAAACGCTGACACGTGGCATCCCTTACAACTTTTCTCTAGTGAACTAGTCCGTAATCAGGTCATCGTGGGGGATTTGGAATAAATTTATCTTGAAGAATCCAAATTTGGTCTGACCTATGGCATTAGAAAGAAGACTCATAGAGATACCACTTGACCAAATTTTATATCTTGGAGATCCGAAATCATAGAGATACAATAGTTTCAATATAGAGCTCCTAAAAAGAAAGAAAAAGGTGTGTATTGTTTTTAAAATTGCATAAATTTTGTTTGAAAAATCAGTTTGAAGTGATTCCAAGGGAATATTGAAGCATATATATCAGTATTGGGTTCTAAAATGCATCTAAAAATAATAATTCCACACCCAATAACCCCTCATAGATCTCTACTATAACACATGAAGAGGAAGAAATGTAGCATGATATATCAAAATTACGTGACCAAGCGCTACAAATTTCGCTCTCACAAAGGGAAACCAAAGATGAATTAAAAGGTGACATGGATGGTTTAAAAGGAAACATAGATGGTTTAAAAGTAGACATGGAAGCTAAGATGGATGGTTTGAAAGAAGATATGGAAGGTTTGACAAAGTTGTTGAAAGAAAGGCTTCTCGGTGGTGACAAGGTAATCCATGAAAATCATGATGAGAACAAAAGGAATATGAATTTTGATTTTAGAAACTCCAATGTTGGGTTTAAGAACCACCACATGAAAATGGAGCAATATTTTGATCTCCATGATGTGCAACACTCATAAAAGGTACGCATTGCAACTTTATATTTAGAACCCAATCAGTTTGTATGGTATTGATGAATTTTTTATCATAAAACACTTGTCACTTGGTAAATTTTTATGGAGGAAATGATAGAAAATTATGCGGATACAAATAGCAATGCCTTCTTTAGCCAATTGATAAATTTCAAACAAAAGTTCAATGGCAAAGCGCATTGAGGACTTCCAAAAATTGAATATCAAGGTAACAGATATTCCAGAGGAGCATAGGATTGATGTATTCATAGGTACTTTAAAGAATAACATCCAACATGAGTTTTGCCTTTTGGAGCCTGATTCATTGGAGAAGGCATTCAAGGTGGAAAGAAAATTTGAAAGAAAAATTATGGAGACAGGATGTCTACCACTCACAACTATAAAGATGGAAGTGTTGGTACTCCTAGCCTTTCAAAACCTATAAGGTTGACACCACAACAATTTGAGGAAAAAAGAGAAAAATGGCTTTTTTATAGTTGTGATAGAAAATACACTAAAGGTCATTAGTGCATTGTGAAGAAATTCGTGTACATATATTGTGAAGAGGAGGAAGAAAAAGAACAAGAAACATAAAAAACGGAGGATATACACTAGGAAGCAACCCCAGAGAAAGAATGAATGAATCTAACAATATCTTGTAATGCATTGGTAGGAATTACCACTCCTCAAACTCTCAATATAGAAGGATATATCAAGAAGAAAAAGGTAATAGTGTTGGTTGATTCAGGTAGTACCCATAATTTTATTCATTATAAGATAGCCAAGGAATTGAATTTCTTCCTATATCCAACACTAGAGTGTCAAGAGATGATTGAAAATGGTGGAACTATAAATTTCTCTGGAAAGTACCATAATATCAAGCTAACCATGGGGGAATATGTATCGAACACTCCAATGATTTCTATTCCAATGTGTGGTGCTTATGTTGCACTAGGATTCCAATGGTTACAATATTTGGGCACTATATCTTTTAAGTTTTAAGAACTTTTCTTGAATTATTTTGGGAAGGAAAGGAAGTTGAAATGTGGGGTTTCGCATGGAAACCAGGAAATATAATCAGCTCTAATTTCATGAAAAGGATTTTTAAGAAAGAACAACGATGTGTAATTTCACAATTATGATCAGTAGAGATTCAAACATCAAAATCATATATTTCTCCAGATATCCAAAAAGTCTTGGACAATCATTCAAAGGTGTTTGAGACTTCAAAAGGCCTCCCACCTATTCATGGCCATGATCATGCTATTCATTTGACTCCAGGATGTATTACTCCAAACATCAGGCCTTACAGATATCCTTATGCCCAAAAGAGTGAGATTGAACGTAAATTTGAAAAAATGCTAGAGGTTGGTATAATTCAACTTAGTCATGATATTTATCATCCCCTGTAGTATTGGTGAACAAGAAGGATGGATCATGGTGCATGTTTCCGGATTATAGGGAGCTCAACAAGCTCACTATTAAAGATCATTTTTTCATTCCTCTCATTGATGAATTATTGGATGAATTACATGGAACAATTTACTTCATCAAGTTGGATCTTTGTTCAAGATATCATCAAAGAAGAATGAATACTGAATACATTCCAAAAACAACATTTATAACTCATGAGGTTCATTATGAATTTTTGGTCATTCCTTTTGGCCTTACCAATGCACCTTCTACATTTCAAGGTTTGATGAATTCTAGTTTCAAACCCTTCCTTCAAAAATGTGTGTTCGTATTTTTTAATAATATGCTAATCTACATCAAGTCTTGGAAGGATCATGTTCAACATGTTGATAGGGTGCTCAAACTATTGGAGGAGAAATAATTATATGAAAAAACCTCCAAATGTTTCCTTGGAGTATAGGAGGTGCAATATCTGGGCCATATTGTATCTCATGAGGGTGTTAACGTAGACCCTAACAAAATTAAATCCATTAAGGAATGGAAAATCCCCACAACCATAAAGCATATGCGAGGATTTCTCGGGTTGACAGGGTATTATCGCAAGTTTGTTAAGAATTATGGAAGAATAGAAATACCTCTAACAACAATAGTGAAGAAAGATTCATTTTCTTAGAATTGAGAAGCAACTAAGGCCTTTGAACATCTTTAAGAGGCAATGTGCCAAGCACGAGTCTTAGCTACGCTAGACTTCACAAAAAAATTTATTGGGGAATGTGATGCCCCGGGAAATGGAATTGGTGATTAATGCAAGAAGGAAGACCCATTTCTTTTGAAAGTTATCCAATCAAAGGAAAATATTTACAAAAACCTATTTATGAGAAGGAAATGTTGGCAATACTACATGCACTTAAGAAATGGAGACCTTACCTAATGAGAAGAAACTTCAAGATAAAAATGGATCATGATACTCTTAAATAATTTTTAGAACAAAGATAATCTTCAAAAGAGCAGCAAAAATTGGTCACAAATATGTTGGGTTGTGACTTTGAAATAATCTACAAAAAGGGAAGAAAAATGTTGTGGTAGATGCACTCTCAAGAAAGGATGAGGATGTGGAAGCATTCCTTTATGCCATTTCTATTTTCCAACCATACTGGATAACCAAAGAAAGGTATGAATGGAATAATGATGAAGAAGTGTGGGCACTCATTCAAAAGTTGTAGCAAGATCCCAATACATTTGATATATCTAGCTGGAAAAAATATTCATTATGGTACAAAGATCGCTTATATCTTTATAATAATTCCAAACTCAAAAAAAATATTATTTTGGAATTGCACACCTCTCCCTTAGGAGGACACTCAGGATTTTTAAAAACTTACCATAGGGTTAAGAAGGAATTTTTTTGGGATGGCCTTAAATATGATATTCAAAATTTTGTGGTGGAATGTTTGTTTTTCCAAAAAAATAAAGTTGATACAATTAATACCCTAGGTCTGTTACAACCTTTATCCATTCCAAGTCAACGTTGGGAGGAGTTTTCAATGGATTTTATCACAGTTTTACCAAATTCCGAAGGAAATAGTGTCATCATGGCGATAGTTGATAGACTTACCAAGTATGAACACTTTTGTGCATTATCACATCCATTTAAATTTAGCACAGTTGCTACTTCATTTATGGAAACAATTCAAAAGCTACATGGGAACCCAAATATTATTTCAAGTGACATAGGTCCCATTTTCACTGGAAAGTTTTGGACTGAAATATTCTCTTGTTTGGGTACTCAATTAGCTCATAGCTCATCTTATCATCCTGAATCTGATGGGAAAACTGAAATAGTGAACAAATTTTTGGAAGGATGTCTTCATTGCTTTGTATCAGATAAACAGACATAATGGGTCAAGTGGTTACCTCTGGCTGAATGGTGGTACAACACTTCCTTCCATACTACATCAAAAATGACCCCATTTATGGAACATTATGGATATCATCCATTGTCCATCACATCATCTTTAAGAGAAAATTCTAAGGTTCAAGAAGTGGAATATCACATCGAGCATCAACAAAAAGTTCTCCAACTATTAAGGGATAGCCTCACTTTAGCGTAGATTTGAATGAAACAACAGGCATATCAACATCGCAAAGAAAGAAGTTTGATGTAGGCGACTGGCTATTTTTACGGACACAACCATACAAACAAATGTCCCTCAAGAAAGCTAAGAAGGATAACAAATTATCACCTAAGCATTATGGTACTTAGAAGGTGTTGCAAAATATTGGTACTATGGCATACAAATTGGAGCTTCCTGCATCTTCCTGAGTGCACCCAATTGTCCATGTTTCATGTTTAAAGAAGGTTATAGGTGACAAGCTTTGATCCAGGTGGATATTGGTTTCCACCCACCTATTCCACTTGGACCCTCACCATTTATTCTTTCAATTTTTCATTTTTCTTAATTGTAGCACAATTTACTATTTTTGGCAATTATTTGGGTCATAAACTTTCAGAGCTATTTTGAGGTACTAAAATACATTTAAAAAAAAAAAACGGAGGGTCCGAAAAAGTCCCAATTAATGTTATTCATTTTTTCGACCTCTTCTTCGATATATTCGAAACAAGGTATTATGATAGCCAAAAGGAGATTGTATGCCAAATTTATGACCCCGAGAAGATGACATTCCAACTTACCCCAATGGGGCCCACAAGATTTTGGCGCTTCATCTCCTAAGGTTAGGTTTTTGGATGTTTAGGGTTTCTCATTATTTCTTAATGATAAAAAGGCCACCGAGCTTCATTGTAACATAGTTCAGAAGCATGTAGCTACCACATCTCTTCTTAGAGATAAGCTACCATCGCCCTAGCTAGTTTATTTCCATTTTGTATGAAAACATATTTTAGTTCTTTGATATTAATGAAATGAAGTTTTATTTCTGTTGCACTTGTGTTTATGTTTATATATGTATTCTATTATGTTCATGTATAATTTCGGATTAGTGTTATCATAGTAGTTTGCTCTTTCTCGATATTTCTTTGCATGTCCCCAACTAGGTCTAGGTATAAGGAGTTAAGGCTCGATCTGGTTGAACCTTTGCAATATCAGCCTCGTAAACCCTGATGGCCTCCCATGGTGGAAGAAAATAAAGATGAGGGAGCAGGAGATCCTTTCAAAACATTTCTCGAGGAGGCCCTCGAGAAACATAGGAACACAATGATGGATAACTATGCCCGAATCCTTTGAAAGCTACCCACATGCGACACATCTTCATCCGATAGCCACTCTGGAGGCGCTACGCCTTTTAAGGTATGATTTAACTTTGACATTCCCATATTTTAAGGCCAGATAGATGCGGATGTCGTAGATAAATGGTTAAATATGTTGGAAGGATACCTTTCAGTTCATGACTTTTCCAACTGAGAAAAAATTACTTTTACACTCCTAAAGGTCACCACCCATATCAAGGATTGGTGGGATACCTACTATGAGAAAAATGACAAGGGGGAACCCTCACTTTTCTCATTCCCACCCACTTGGAATTATTTCCAAGATGCCATCAAGGAACATTATTACCCTGTCGGTAGCTATGAAGACAAATACATAAACTAGACCACACCATGGCAAGGAAGGGACCAAGATGTGTCAGAGTTCACAAATGGTTTTCATGCCCTTTTCATGAAGTTTGGAATTAAGGATTATGAGAAACATTTGGTACTCAAGTACCGTGACTATTGGCATAAGTACATCTAGGAAGAATTGGAGTTCCTGGACATCTTGTTGCTCGGTGCCGCCTATCGAACGTTGTCAGGATTGAGCAGAAGTTTATACAAAATAAGCGGGACTTTGGATCTGTGAATATGAATCAAGGGAAAGGTTCCCCCAAACCATAGAAAAAAGGTTAAAGCCAACGCAGGGCAACCCAGGACAACCCATCAAAGCTAGATACAAGAAAGCGATATGAGTTCCTGTTGAAGCCTAGAAAATCTACTGCTTCAAACATCGGGGAAAACCACCCGGTTGGGACCTTAGGACAACGCCTTTTCGTTTGGTATGGTGGCTCCGACTGGATTTAAAGGACCAGTTTCCTTATAACTAAATGGGTTGGTGAGGGGTTGATTTGGATGAGTGGAAATGGGACTAAATTGATTGAAATAAAACTATCTAATTAAACTAAATGCTGATAAAGAAATTCTAACACTAACCCGGGTAATTATATGTGAATACAACTTAAGATTGTTCCAATTTAACAATAACCATGAAAATGTATTATTATTTAAATTGAAATGTGCAGAAACAAATAAAGATAACTCTGTTTAAGAAATTAAACAGAGTTGTATTAACATATTGCATTCATCATTGTATACCGTCAAAAGGAAGCGTTGTGAAAAAAAAAATATATAAATGATAGCAATTTTAAAGCGAATATCATAAGACAAAAGAAATCAACAGTGAAAGGATAGAAATACCTCATTCATCTTGAAGACTTTCAAATGCAATGTGATACTCTAATCCAGTAACTCTGATGCAAAATCAAATTCCAAGGTACAGAAATGCAACACTTCAAAGATAATTCTGCATAAAAATCACCAGATGTGATCCTTTTTAAAATATATAAGACAATGGAGTACAGAAATGCAATCTCCAAGTCAAAAAATATTAAGATCCAGGACCCTTCTCTAAATGCATGAGAAGGGTTTAAATACTACTTAACTAAATCTAAAAATAGTCTTATTACAAAAATTAAGGATTCGGTTCAATGACCGTCCTTTTCCTAGGCTAAAATACAGTAAAATTAAAACTAATCTAACTATCTATGAACTTGTTCTTTAAACTTGCAGGCATCTAGCATAGTTTTGAGAGGATGCGGTTGACCGACTTCAGAATTCAACTGTCCTGAAAAGACAGAGTCGGCAAGCGTAGGAGCAATCTTCTCTGTAGCATTGATGATACAATTAAGCGCACTGTGCTGACTATGTGGCTTCACCAAGTACATCCAGTATGAGTCCCAATTCAATCTTGTTAGCCCTTGGATAGATTTTTCTCTTTCTTCTGCCTTTTGCCTCCATTCTGCTTGCAGTTGATGTGCTTGTGGGAGATATCCTGGAACATTTTCTGGAATCAGGTTAGCTTTGTGTAAATTATCATTTACACAATCAGTGAGAGTGTTTGCCGCTGTAGCTGCCTCCTCTGCTGCCTTTTCTGCCCTTCTGATTTGTGCATCCCAGTTATTGAACAATATTTCTTTATGGTTTTCATTAACAATGGGTGCACCAGCTTTTCTGCCTTCTTCTGTCTTTTGCCATGCCAGATAATCATTGATCTTTTCATTAATCAAATCATAATCATTTCGTAAATCTATGACATGATTTGTGATTTTATCGCTCTCTTGGCATAAAGAATTCCATTGCAAGATTTTTTGGCAGAAAGCTTCCTCTTGTTGCAGTAGTTGATTGTTCAAAGAGATAGTTTCTGAAATGAATTCTGGAAGCTTAGGATCATCTTTATGTTGATCTTGGATAATCTGTATTTGTTTGTCTTTATCAGCCAAGCTTTTTTGATGTCCTATTTGCATTTCTTGAAGTTGTTTTTGTAACTCTTCAAGTTTCAATTGTGCTTCCTTATTGGCTTGTACCTGTTTCAATTGATGTTGCAGAGCTTTTACCTGTTCTTCTTTTTCATTCAACAAAAGTTGTATCTCAAATGATTTATCAATTGTTGCAGAAGCATAAGCTCATGTTATTTGAGATAACTTAGTGAGATTATGAGTAGGCTCTGTGGCAGGATCTTTCCACAAAACATCTACTTGTTCTGCTTCAGTAGCAATTGCACTTTCTAATTTTCTCTTTTTCCTCTGTCTCTTCACTACTGCTTTGTATTTTGGGCTGTAGAATACATCCAGAGGAGGAATGTCCTCTATATTAAGTACAATTTCAGAGGAGGGTGTGATTGGTATGTGCTCTGTCACTGTGACTGTGCTGCTTGTTCCTGTGTTCAAAACTTTGGTTGTCTGGACAGGGGTCTGTACATTCTGTCCTTCTAAATTAATCAATTGGTTGAAGGTTTCCCATTCTTTGTCTAATTCAATGATGACTGGCTGTTGTTGTACATTGGTTGGAGGAGGATTTGTCTGTTGAGAAGTCAAAATTTGCTGTTGAGTAAATTCTTTTGATTGTGCAGAATCTTTCATGGATTCTTCCATTTTATCTTCCTTTTCATTAGACTTATTGGAATGTTCAGAAGTCTCTCTGTCAGATTTTGATTTAGATTTATCTGTACTTGAACTGTCGTTAAGACTAACACTAGGAGTTTTCTCTCTTGTGAGCTCTAAGTGTAGATTTTCCAAAGGAATAGGAGTCAGTCTTCTTTCTCTGTAAAGTTTGAATTCCTGGAAATCCTCTGGAGATAACTGCGTTTGAGCTTAATTCAAAACTTCTTTAAATGAATTTCTTTCTTGGAACATATCATCAAAAAGATCCTGTTCCCCGGAAAATTCCCTTACTCTGATTGCATTGGTAAAATTCTTAACAATATCATCTGGGTCGAATAACCTTCTCGAGAATTTGAACAGTTGTAGGCATGTAATGTTGCCTATCTCTTGGAATGCATGACCAATATCGAATAGTGAAAATGTTCCACATTTTACAGGAAATTAAGGCCAAATGCCTTTTTTCTTCTCTTTTAAGTCTTTTGTTAAACCTCCCTGGCCGCAGGTCTGATAAGCAATTTCCCGAGCTACAAGTCTATCTGGAACATATAGGGGTAAAACATGTGGAGAAGCATAACTTCCAAAAACCCTAATATAAGTGAACAATTTTTCTCCAAACCACCTCGCGACGGGGAGAATATCAACCTCTGTTTATGAGGATAACCTTGGGGCATCCTTATTATATCATGTTCTGTACAATGGCAGCATTATTCCATGACAAATTTGGTAAAAATGGGGGATAAAATTAGACTCCCATAGTTCTTTATGGTACACATGAATGGGCAAAAGATCGTGGATAGTCCATTTCCAGCCCATCACAGGGAATTTAGAGACATAGCAGATGGCGTCAATGACATAAGCAGATAAATAAAAAGGCGGATAACCCGCTGAGAAACATTTCGTTTAGACCGGTAGTGAAAAATAGCAGTGGTCAAATTATCAGATAGAATTTTTTCCCAGTCTACAATTGTAGAATTAATGGCCGCATTCAACAAAGGAAGCCATTCAGGTAAGATCATATTTATGTCAGGCTTTCCAAAAAGCCTGCATAATATAGCAGCAGTGAAACAATAAGGAGAGGTTAGTGAACCCGTGCTGTACATACCTTGTTTATTTTTCTTCAATGGTTCACTTCTTTTGGTCCACTCCTTTGTGCATTCTGCCAAATTTGCATGTTCTCTGGAAAATTCTTCCATAAATTGCTTGTTGTAAGTCGCCTGAGGTTCTGGCAACTTATACATTAATCTCAGATCTTCTGTGGTGAATGACCCGATTAGCTCTTCAGATGGAGTCCTAAATTGCCTGTCTGAAATATCGGTGCTGTCCAGCACCCATCTCACCATGTATGTATATGGGAGAATCCTTGGCCTTGCTGCTATTCTATGCAGAAATGAGCAAGCCAAGTCTCTAAGGGTTGCTTCAGACGTATTACTGGAACCTGCTGTAGCTACAACTTTTATCACCACAGGGTTTTCATCTTCTAACAGATTATACATTCCTTCCCAAGTGGATATACCGGCATCCTTATTACAAGCGGTGTCTGCATATAGCGAAGCCATTTCTTTGTTTTCAGAACTCGAGCTCTTCTCCTTCTTACCCATAGTGTTTAGTGGAAGCTTTGTATAGACGTTTGCTCCTTCGTGCCTGCGTTTTACGAGTAAATGAGAGTAATGGTATAAGAAAGGTGATGAGACTGTTTTAAATGTGAAAGCGGATGAAATATAATATTTTAATCGTGAAACGACTTTCAATTCAAACACAATCTCATTTACCATTAATTTTCAATCCAATCATTTAATTTAATCATTAAAGCGCATAACAGATTTGATATATGGGAAGATTGCCTTGGGATAGCGCGCCTACATGAATCTGCGACATTGCGATCTGTGATTTGCTGCGCAATATCGCAATATCGCAATGTCGCAATATCGCAAAATGAAGTCATCGCAGTTATGTAAATAGCGCAAAAGCGGAAATTGCACAATAGCGCAAAAGCGCATATCGTAAAATCGCAAAAGCGCATAATTGAAAAGAGCGCAAAAGATATTCATTAATCACTTATGTTTTCTGCGTTATGCGATCTGCGACCAATGCATTTGTTGTATAGGCTTTTAGGGTCGCATTATCGCAAAAGCGCAAAATCGCATTTTCCGTTTTATAAAAGATATATACCATTTTGCTATGGATGCGCTATCTTGTTTAAAGAGCAATTTTATTATAATCTATCATAAACTTACATGTTTCTTAATGTTCTTTCTAAGGGATTTCTATAAGTTATGATAGAAAATCTTATTTGAAAAGGCAAACAAATCCTAATTGATTTTTTGGATTTTTTAACTTAGGGTCCCCATTTATTTAGTATCATTACTAATATTAAATAAAAGGGGGGTTGTTGTTGGTCACAAAAATTGGCGATTCACTGAAAGAAACAGTTATCTCTGAAAAAATAAAATGAACACTATATCTTTAGTAAGTAAAGATTTTTAAAGATAATGAAAACTATCTTAGGATAATTCAAATAAAATGTAACTATGAAAAAGAAATAAAAATCATTTCATAATTTCTTTCTAATTCCTTAAGAATAAAAACATTTTGGGTTATCTCAAGCTTTGATTGGTATTAATAATGAAGTAAGTGGATCCCTCCAAGTTTTGGTTTTCTAATATACTCTATTGCCATAGGTATTGCCTCTGCTGCCAGCAAACGTTCATAGTCTCGACAGGGTTACCTTTAAACCATTAACCATTCATTGTCCCATCCAACTAAAATTATGACTTTTAAAAAGATAAATTCATAAGACCTATTATCTCATGTTTTTGTCTTTTACTTATTTTTTGTTTTAAGAGCCATTGTTCTGGTTTGGTAGCCAGTTAATAACAATGCCATTCACTAGTTATAATTAAACTGAACAAGCTGGCTCGTGATGAGACCCCTTGTTTTATATTTATAAGCCATTACCCTGTTTTGGTATGCAGTATTGGTAATGTCAGTTTTATTACTTCTTATGAACATGGTAAGCAGGCTCGTGATGAGACCTCTTATCTCTTAAAATTTTCGTATAATTTCTTAGAATTACATTCTAAAAAACCACAACTTAAATGGATGGGGTGAAATAGTTTTATCCTTAAGAATCAATGGATGACAATTTTCAGAGTTTTTTGAGTTCCAAAACTTTGAAAAAAATCTTTACTTTGATAGATAACCTTTCTCTGCTTAATAAACTTATAATGATTTACATTCTTCTCAAGTTTTCAAAGATCATGTAAATGATTGAAATAATCTTTCAAAGTTTAACATCTTATTTTAAACTATTCAAAAACTGTGATCATTACTTTAAAAATTCTTATTTACACAAAATAAATATTTATAATATTTTTCCAAAGAAATTTTCTTAAATAGTAAACAATCAATCAGAGACTCATAAACAACCTTTATTTGCAAAAGCAAAAACAATCAAAAACTTTGCAGAAAGAAATATGTACAGTTTAAGAAGGAGTTACCTCCTTATGAAAAGAATTTCTTCAAGATAAGCCCATTTACAGGAAGAGATTCTCTCTTACCTGTTAGATCTTGGAGTATGAATGTATTTGAGCCTATCTTCTCAACGATCTAAAATGGTCCAAGCCACATTTTCTGAAATTTGGTATGTTTACCTTTTTCTTCGTGTGCTTTATCCCATTTCAGAACAAGATCACCAATTGACAAAAATTTTGAGCCGGTAGAACTTGCATCAAAAGAAGATTTTACAAGTTGTTGATGTTTTTCATGAGTAATTTTTGCTTTATTCCTATCTTCTTCTAGTTTAAGGGTTGATCATATCTCAATTGAATGGATGAAGAATGATTTTCTTCAATAAATTGCACTAGGGCTAATGATGGAAGAGTTAAATTTGATGGTATCACAGCTTCTTTTCCATAAACCAGATTGAAAGGTGAAGTCCCTATTGAAGCTTTTTCAGTGATACGATCAACCCATAATGCAAAGATTAAAGATTTGTGCCAATTATTTTGATTTTGATCAACGGTCCTTTTAATAATTTTGATAAGGTTTTTATTAGTGGATTCAGCCAAACCATTACCTTGTGGATAATAATTTGCTGAATATTTTAATTTAAAACCTCTTTTGACTGCAAATTCTATTAAACTATTTCCAGAGAAGTAAGATGCGTTATCAAAGACTAGAGCGTTAGGTACACCAAACCTAGTTATGATGAATTGATCTATGAAATCAATAATTGCATCAGAATTGGCTACCTTCAACGGGATTGCCTCTACCCATTTTGTAAAGTAATCAGTTGCAGTAAGGATGTACTTGTGCTTTTTGGAAGAATGAGGTACTATCTCACCAATAATGTCAAGCCCCCATTGTTCGAATGGTTGCTCAATAGTCACTGGTTGCAAAGGAAAAGTTGGTTTCCTTTGTCTTCCACTTGCAGTTTGACAAATTTGGCACTTCCTTACGTAATCATGCGTATCTTTAAAAAGGGTAGGCCAATAATACCCAACACGAATTATTTTGTGAGCTGTGGTATCACCTCCAAAATGACCTCCTGCTGGTCCATCATGCAACTCCTGCAAAACCTTTTCAGCTTCAGTCTTTTCAAGACATCTTAATAAAATTGAATCATAATTTTTCCTAAATAACACATTATCAATGATCTCATATTTAATAGTCTTTAACCTTAAAGCGTGTTTACTCTTATAACTGAGATTAGAAGGAGCATACCCATTTTTCAAGTAATAGATAAGATCAACATACTGAGATTCAGAATCTGTAACACTTATCTGACTTACTTGAATATCTTGATTTGAATTTTGATTTTCTGGTATGTTATGAGCTCCTGCCAATAATCTGCAAAAACCTTGTCCTCTAACAATCTTAGCCGGTTTAATATCAATATCATATTCTTGCAAGGATGTTACCCAGTTAGCTCTCTTTTCTCCTACTTCTTTTTGAATTAATAATTGCCTCACTGCAGAGAATGGGACAATGATTTTTGTATGTGTTTTCAAAAGAAAAGGTCTGAAATGTTTGATTGATTTAAACACAGCAAAGGCTTGTTTTTCAACATCGAAATAATTAAGCTCAGCTCCTTGCAGATTTGAGCTAAAGAAAGAAATTGGTGCTTCGATTTCTTGATCATTGAGTTGTGTTAAAACGGCTGCATAGGATGTTTCAGTGGCCAGAGTATACAAAGTAAAATCTTTAGAAAAATCCGGGGTATTCAATGTTGGTGCATTAATGATCGCTTGTTTGATTGCCTCAAAAGCTTCTTTTTCTTTATGCGTCCATTTGAATATTGAATTCTTCTTGATCATATTTTGCATAGGTAAAACAATAAAATAAAAATCAGGAATAAATCTTTTAACAAAATTGATCTGTCCAAGAAATGATTGCATGGATTTTTTGTTATGAGGTAAAGAAATATCAGAAATTTCTTTCACTCTATCTCGATCAATATATATACCATCTTTTGACACAACAAATCCTAAGAGTTTTCCTTCATCCAAAGAAAAGAAAGATTTCTTTGGATTTAAGGAAATACCAAACCTTCTACATCTTTCAAATATTTTCTTTAGATCATGTAGATGATTGGCTCTCTTTTTTGAAAATATTGTTATATCATCAAGATAAACAACAACTGATTTATTGATCGTGTAACTCGAATGCCATCTCCATGCCTTTTGAAAAGTTGCTGTTGCTCCCTCGTGATTATTGGCCTAAAAGGTTACTTTCTGATAAGCATAAGTTCCCCATTTTGTTTTGAAAGTTGTTTTCAATCTGTCATCTGGATGAACTAAAACTTGATTATAGCCCGAAAATCCATCGACAAAGAACATAAGTTCAGAACCAGCTACCTTTTGAAGTATCTATTCCATGGCTGGCAATGGGAAATTGTCCTTTAAACATGCCTTGTTTAAATTTCTGAAATCAATACAGATTCTTATATCACCATTCTTCTTCCTTACAGGTACCATATTGGAAACCCAATTGGAGTGCCTGACCGGAAAAATGATTTTGGCTTTTAAAAGTTTATTAAGTTCTGATTTGATTTGACTTTCGAGATTTGGATGGATCTTTCTCAATTTCTGTTGAACAGGTTTAATATCAGGAAGCATTGGAATTGTATGTTGAATAATCGAAGTATCATACGTTTTTAAATCATCATAATTCCAAGCAAAAACATTTTTATACTTGTTCAGAAGTTTAATGAACACATTCCTTTCCTCTGGTGTTAAATTGAGTCCTAAGTTAACGTTTTGAGGTTTAGAATCAGAACCAAGATTTACTAATTCAAACTTCAAGGTAGAACTTTGAAGTTTAGTATTAGTGACTTTCTTGAATCTGTCTTTAATGTCATATAAATCCTCTAATTTAACAACAGATTTTGGAATGGGGTTTTCATTACCTTTTGAAGCAATTTGTAAATCATGATCATCTTCGTCAATAATTTTCTCATCATATGATTTCTCTGAAGTCATGAAATTTAGAATATCTTGATCATGATAGAATACTCTCCAATTTGTAAAATTATCTGGGACAGATGGACGAAAAATCAATTCTACAGAAAACCTATCAGGACTACAATCTTCAGCAGGTAGGAGTTTAGATGCAACATTAGCTAACAAGTCACCTGATGTATTCTGATTCCTAGGAATAGGAGAAATATTGAATGCTAAAAAATGAGTGGTGAGATCTTGCACTAGGGTTTGATAGTGTTTAAGATGTCCTGAAAGGCAATGGATAGTATTCCTAACTTGTTTTATGACAATTTCGGAATCACCAAAGACTTTCAAGTATTTAACATCTAACCCTATAGCTTTATAAATTCCTTGAACCAAGGCTTCATATTCTGCAGTATTGTTAGTACACTCAAATTCTAACCTACATGACAGCATGGTTTTCTCCCCATCTGGATCAATTAAGATGCATCCAGCTCCAGCTCCATCACTAGACTTCGATCCATCAAAATATAACGACCAAAATAAAGATTTGTCTATTGGCTTATCTACAATTACATCGGAAATATTTACAATTCTGGAAGAATCAGATTGTGAAAAATTTTCTATCTGAGAAACAAAAGTATTTATAGAAAAAGGTGATTGAGGAGCTTCAAAGTTTCCAAGAAATGATTCAGCAGAATAACCTCCAAGAATATTGTTGTTGAATGCCACAGGCTCATTAGGTTGTTCGAATTCAGTGACAGTGTGCGTCATATGTTTTTCTCGTTCAATTTTAATTTGATTTGGTTTCCCTTTGTAGGGAAGCCACATATGCAAATAATCAGTCGAGATATAACCATTAAGTTTCGCAGACCAGTCCCTGCTCAAGATTAATCCATAGAATTCAGGAATATCATCAATCAAAATATCAATTCTTTGGACAATCCTAGGATCGGAGGCTAATCTGATAGTAACTGAATTGATTTCTCCTACCACTTGGACTTTAGAGCGATCCAATTGAACGATATGAACTGCTGATTTCTGTGGTTCGATATTCAATTTAGCACAGATAGAAGTAGGCATTATATTGGAGGAAGCTCCAGAATCAATCAAACAATTGTGCAGATTTTTATTGTACATTTCATAAGTCAAAAGAAAAGGAGGAGTTTGAGAATTTGACTTTTCCCCAATGAGCACAGTATCAGTAGCATCTACCTTATCTGGTGGCTTACCAGTTCCTCTCGCTGCTTTTGCAACTACACCGCTTGGTAAAGGAGCAATTGGTGTAGCGTTTAATTCTTTCAATAAAAACTTTTGCTGGTGTTTTAGTTTGCTGAGTTCATGTAAGGAAATATTAGCTTTGATCTTTTTCATGTCCTCGACAATGTTGTATTCCATAGGATCTGACACTACTAAAGTCTTTGTTGTTGATGTAGGAGGATTAGAAGAGGATGGCTGATTTTGAGTAGGTAATGGAGAAGTTTTCTTTACAGGGGATTTGTCTTTGGTACTTGGAGTTGTAATTTTCTTTTTAGGAATTGTTTGCACTGGTTCCGATATAGATTTACTCCTAGTACTTACAGGCATAGCTTCTTCACTATCAGAATTAGGGAGAATAAAATCCCACATTCCATTCAATTCAGCTATTTCTTCATTTTCATTTTCCTCATCTGATACTATAGATATATCTTCTTCTTCTTCCTCTTCTTCTGATTCTGCATTAGAAATTGCATTAGGAGGCTTAGATTCAACTTGTTTTCTTCTGAAATTTCAGAATGGTTTCTTGGTAGAAGTTTCAGCCACTTGTTTTTTAATTTCAACTATTTCATTTGACATGGTTTTAAGAACTTTCTGTAAACCTTCCATGTCATATGGATCTTTGGCCTTTTTCTTTGAATCATCTTTGAAGCTGACTTTCTTTGATTTCCTTTCCTCGATAGCATTTTTCTTTTCCAGAGAAGTAATACGTTTTTCCACTGCAATAGCTTCTTTCATATTCTCAGCTAATGTAGGCTTTGCAGCTCTGTCTACAAAAATTGCTATGTTTGAGGGTAAGGCAGTTATATACCATTCAATTCTGACTTGTTCACTAGGTTGTGAATCTGTATGAATTGTGTTCAAGAGTTTGTTGAATCTATCATTGAATTCTTTTATAGGTTCCTTGGGCTCTATCTTCAAATTTGAGAGATCATTGAGTAAAGTTGCAATTGATCGGTCATCTCCAAATTTGGTCAAAAAATGATCTGCAAAAATGTCCCAACTCGTTATGGATCCTGATGGTAATGAAAAGTACCATGATCCTACTACTCCCTGAAGAGTATATGGGAATAATCTAACTACAACATCTTCGTGTATGACTCCATTCAAATTAATAGCCAGCATAAAGTTATTGATATGTTCTTCAGCTTGAATGTTAAGATCTGGGCTAAACTTTGGAAGCCATTTTCCAGGATTGTCTGGTAAATCATGTAAAGGTGCAGCCATGTTGACTGCCCCTGGAGTAGACCATGGTCTTTGTGCCATTATTGGAACAACTATTGGAGGGATAGTAGAAACTGGTGGTGTTTGAATAGAAATTGTTGGAATAGATGATGTTGAGATTAATGATGATTGAGGAGATGATGATTGAGGAGATGATGTGGAAACTCCTGTACTTTGTTGAGAAGGGATTTCGGAAACAGGTATTTGAATATTAGATGTTGAACTTATATCACTTACTAATTCCGATTGAGTTTTTCTTGTCTTGACTCTACTAGGTAAAGGGAATTCTTTTGGAGAAATACCAAGTTTTTCACTTTGAAGCCTAGTAAGAGGTTTCGAAGAATTTTTTTTTGAAGTTACACTACCTTCAGATATTTCAGACTCTTCTAAAGATAATGAGAATCCTTTCAATTTATGAATTAAATCTTGAACTTCAGGAGACTCAGGATTTTGATTGTCTAAATGTTTTTAGATTTTGGTAGTGGGTGTCTGAATATTTTCTGCAATTTCTTCTCTAGGATTTTGAATTTCAGAAGAAATTGAAGAAGTTAATGAGGGTGTTTTTCTCTCAGAATGGCTTGTGGATAAAGATTTACTTGCCATTCATAGCTCAGGCCCTCCTTCTAGCACCAAAAATGTTGAAGCCTAGAAAATCTCTGCTTCAAACATCGGGGAAAACCACCCGGTCGGGACCTTAAGACAACTCCTTTTCCGTTTGGTATGGTGGCTTCGACTGGATTTAAAGGACCAGTTTCCTTATAACTAAATGGATTGGTTTGGATGGGTGGAAATGGGACTAAATTAACTGAAATAAAACTATCTAATTTAAACTAAATACTAGTAAAGAAATTCTAACACTAACCCGGGTAATTATATGTGAATACAACTTAAGATTGTTCCAATTTAACAATAACCATGAAAATGTATTATTATTTAAATTGAAATGTGCAGAAACAAATAAAGATAACTATGTTTAAGAAATTAAACAGAGTTGTATTAACATATTGCATTCATCATTGTATACCATCTATATACACTTATGAAAGATAACGTTTCAATTATACTCAGAAATGATATATAAAAGGAAGCGTTGTGAAAACAAATATATATAAATGATAGCAATTTTAAAGCGAATATCATAAGACAAAAGAAATCAATGGTGAAAGGATAGAAATACCTCATTCATGTTGAAAACTTTCAAATGCAATGTGATACTCTAATCCAGTAACTCTGATGCAAAATCAAATTCCAAGGTACAGAAATGCAACACTTCAAAGATAATTCCGCATGAAAATCACCAGATGTGATCCTTTTAAAAATATATAAGACAATGGAGTACAGAAATGCAATCTCCAAGTCAAAAATATTAAGATCCAGGACCCCTCTCTAAATGCATGAGAAGGGTTTAAATACTACTTAGCTAAATCTAAAAATAGTCTTATTACAAAAATTAAGGATTTGGTTCAATGACCGTCCTTTTCCTAGGCTAAAATACAGTAAAATTAAAACTAAATCTAACTATCTATGAACTTGATCTTTAAACTTGCAGGCATCTAGCATAGTTTTGAGAAGATGCGGTTGATCGACTTCAGAATTCAACTGTCCTGAAAAGACAGAGTCGGCAAGCATAGGAGCAATCTTCTCTGTAGCATTGATGATACAATTGAGCGCACTGTGCTGACTGTGTGGCTTCACCAAGTACATCCAGTATGAGTCCCAATTCAATCTTGTCAGCCCTTGGATGGATTTTGCTCTTTCTTCTGCCTTTTGCCTCCATTCTGTTTGCAGTTGATTTGCCTGTGGGAGATATCCTGGAACAGTTTCAGGAATCAAATTAGCTTTGTGTAAATTGTCATTTACACAATCAGTAAGAATTTTTGCCGCTGTAGCCGCCTCCTCTGCTGCCTTTTCTGCCCTTCTGATTTGTGCATCCCAGTTATTGAACAATATTTCTTTATGGTTTTCATTAATAATGGGTGCACCAGCTTTTCTGCCTTCTTCTGTTTTTTGCCATGCCAGATAATCATTGATCTTTTCATTAATCAAATCATAATCATTTCGTAAATCTACGACATGATTTGTGATTTTATCGCTCTCTTGGCACAAAGAATTCCATTGAAAGATTTTTTGGCAGAAAACTTCCTCTTGTTGCAGTAGTTGATTGTTCAAAGAGATCTGAAATGAATTCTGGAAGCTTAGGATCATCTTTATGCTGATCTTCGATAATCTGTATTTGTTTGTCTTTATCAGCCAAGCTTTTTTGATGTCCTATTTTCATTTCTTGAAGTTGTTGTTGTAACTCTTCAAGTTTCAATTATGCTTCCTTATCAGCCTGTACCTGTTGTAATTGCTGTTGTAGAACTTTTACCTGTTCTTCTTTTTCATTCAACAAAAGTTGTATCTCAAATGCTTTGTCAATTGTTGCAGAAGCATAAGCTCCTGTCATTTGAGATAACTTAGTGAGATTATGAGTAGGTTCTGTGGCAGGATCTTTCCACAAAACATCTACTTGTTCTGGTTCAGTAGCAATTGCACTTTATAGTTTTCTCTTTTTCCTCTGTCTTTTCACTACTGCTTTGTATTTTGGGCTGTAGAATACATCTAGAGGAGGAATGTCCTCCACATTAAGTACAATTTCGGAGGATGGTGTGATTGGTATATGCTCTGTTACTGCGACTGTGCTGCTTGTTCCAGTGTTCAAAAATTTGGTTGTCTGGACAGGGGTCTGTACATTCTGTCCTTCTACATTAATCAACTGGTTGAAGGTTTTCCATTCTTTGTCTAATTCAATAATGACTGGTTGTTGCTGTACATTGGTTGGAGGAGGATTTGGCTGTTGAGAAGTCAAAATTTGCTGTTGAGCAAGTTCTTTTGATTGTGCAGAATCCTTAATAGATTCTTCCATTTTATCTTTCTTTTCATTGGAATTATTGGAATGTTCATAATCTCTGTCAGATTTTGATCTAGATTTATCTGTGCTTGAACTGTCATTCAGACTAACACTAGGAGTTTTCTCCCTTGCGGGTTCTAAGCGTAGATTTTCCAAAGGAATAGGAGTTAGTCTTCTTTATCTGTAAAGCTTGAATTCGAAAAATCCTCCTCGAGACAATCACATTTGAGCTGAATTCAAAACTTTCTTAATGAATTTATTGCTTGGAACATATCATCAAAGAGATCCTGCTCCCCGGAAAATCTCTACTCCATTGCATTGGTAAAATTCTTAATAATATCATTTGGGTCGAATAATCTTCTCGAAAATTTGAACAGCTGTAGGCATGTAATGTTGCCTATCTCTTGAAATGCATGACCAATATCGAACAGTGAAAATGTTCCATATTTTACAGGAAATTGTGGCCAAATGCCCTTTTTCTTCTCTTTTAAATCTTTTGTTATACCTCCTTGGCCACAGGTCTGATAAGAAATTTCCCGAGCTACAAATCTATCTGGAACATATAGGGGTAAAACATGGGGAGAAGCATAACTTCCAAAAAACCTAATATAAGTGAACAATTCTTCTCCAAACCATCTCGCGACGGGGAGAATATCAACCTCTGTTTCTGGGGATAACCTTGGTGCATCCTTATTATACAATGTTCTGTACAATGGCAACATTATTCCATGACAAATTTGGTAAAGGTATAACTTGGATCATCATGGAAACAACACAGGGATTCTAGAGACATGACAAGGCCCATGACATAAGCAGATAAATAAAAAGGTGGATAAACCCGCTAAGAAACATTTCGTTTAGACCGGTAGTGAAAAATGGCAGTGGTCAAATTATCAGATAGAATTTTGGCCCAATCTACAATTGTAGAGTTAACGGCCGCATTCAACAAAGGAAGCCATTCAGGTAAGATCATATTTATGTCAGGATTTCCAAAAAGCCTGCATAACATAGCAGCAGTGAAACAATAAGGAGAGGTTAGTGAACCCGTGCTGTACATACCTTGTTTATTTTTCTTCAATGGTCCACTCCTTTGTGCATTCTGCCAAATTTGCATGTTCTCTGGCAAAATCTTCCATGAATTGTTTGTTGTAAGTCGCCTGAGGTTCTGACAACTTATACATTAATCTCAGATCTTCTATGGTGAATGACCCGATTAGCTCTTCAGATGGAGTCCCACCAGACAAACCAAATATCAGGTCAGTTCAACACCCATCTCACCGGCACCCTCGAACCGACCCTGGCCTTGCTGCTATTCTATGCAAAAATGAGCAAGCCAAGTCTCTAAGGGTTGCTTCAGACGTATCCTTGGAACCTGCTGTAGCTACAACTTTTATCACCACAGGGTTTTCATCTTCTAATAGATTATACATTCCTTCCCAAGTCGATATACCGGCATCCTTATTACAGGCGGTGTCTACATATAGCGAAGCCATTTCTTTGTTTTTAGAACTCGAGCTTTTCTCCTTTTTACCCATAGTGTTTAGCGAAAGCTTTGTATAGACGTTTGCTCCTTCGTGCTTGCGTTTTACGAGTAAATGAGAGTAATGGAATAAGAAAGGTGATGAGACTATTACAAATGTGAAAGCGAATGAAATATAATATTTTAATTGTGAAACGACTTTCAATCCAAACACAATCTCATTTGCCATTAATAATCAATCCAATCATTTAATTTAATCATTAAAGTGCATAACAGATTTGACATATGGGAAGATTGCCTTGGGATAGTGCGCCTACGTGAATCTGCGACATTGCGATCTGCGATTTGCTGCGCAATATCGCAATATCGCAATATGAAGCCATCATAGTTATGCATTAGCTACAGTTTTAAAATTGCGCAATAGCTTAAAAGCGCATATCGAAAAATCGCAAAAGTGCATAATTGAAAAGAGCGCAAAAGATATTCATTAATCACTTCTGTTTTCTGCGCTATGTGATCTGCGACCAATGCGTTTGTTGTATAGGCTTTTAGGGTCACATTATCGCAAAAGCACAAAATCTCATTTTCCGTTTTATAAAAGATATATACCATTTTGCTATGGATGCGCTATCTTGTTTAAAGAGCAATTTTATTATAATCTATCATAAACTTAAGTGTTTCTTGATATTCTTTCTAAGGGATTTCTATAAGTTTATGATAGAAAGTTTTATTTGAAACGTGGAAACAAATCTTAATTGATTTTTTGGATTTTTTTAACTGAGGGTCCCCATTTATTTAGTATTATTACTAATATTAAATAAAAAGGGGGGTTGTTGCTCAGGTCACAACGTTTCCATAGAGCTCCACTCACAACACGAGTGAGTGTCGACCCAAGTAGTCACCGGTGGTCAAAGATGAACGCTTACGAATGAGATGCATGCTCTACCTCGAGTCAAAACTCGATAAGGGGAATGACAAAGGAAGCCAGATTATTGATGTGGATCCTAGTGCCACCGTTTCCACCACCAAGATCTAGAAGGATGAGACCGAAGATCCAAAGGAGGGGGGGCGCCTCTTCCACTCATAGATGTGGATGAAGGGTTCTCCGTTGCAGTTCATTATCGACAGTGAAAGCCAAAATAAAATAATTTTAGCAGAGGTTGTGAAGTGGCTAGGCCTACCAACCACAACACACCTACAACAGTACACCATCGGGTGGCTTCTCCAAGGACGAGATCTCTGCGTCAGCCAATAGTTTTTCCTTCCCTATAGCATCAAGCCATTCACGTATGAGGTACTGTGTGATGTTGTTCCTCTCGAATTTTGTGATGTATTATTAGGAAAAACACACTTGTGGAAGTGAAATTTTTTGTATGAATCTAGGCCTTGCACTATTATTATTACTTTGGACAATACGTTGTATACGATATTAGAGGTACAAAACCTACTTCCATCTCTCTCGATCACCGTGAAGCAATGCAAAGAAGATCATCTCTGACTAGAAATTCTATTTCTTCTTACATCCACCCTCAGGCTAGAATAATATCAGCTACTCAGGGAAAATTTTAAGGATAGAAAATTATCTCAAAGTTTAAAACATTGGCGAATGTCACTAATCCCTAATATGAAAACAATAAAATATTTATTCATATATTTGTAAAATTATTCAAATTTATAATGATTTTATATATAGCCTTTATATAATTTTGGCAATTTTTAAGGTAAAATGATTTTATATTGTAAAATTTGGGTGAACCATTTTTAGAAAAAATGGAAATTGGTGAAACTATTTTTTTGGAAAAACCATGGAAAATTAGCCCACCTACGAATATTAGCCCCTAAATTTTACATGGGCCACTCTTCCCCTTCTAGATGTGGCTCCTCTGCACGACAACAACAAATGGACAGGGTCATGGAGGAGTACAAGGACATTTTCACCTATCCTGCAGGGGTACCTCTACACTTTTAGGTCAAGCACTTCCATCGATCTGACCCTGGGTGTGCCGCTACCAAATGGGACGATCTATCGCCGTTCTTCACTATAGATCAATGAGATCAAGAGGCATATTCAAGATTTTCTGTAAAAAGGGAACATTAGGCCAAGTTCATCACCCTATGGGAGCCCAATCGTGTTGGTACAAAAGAAGTATGGGACCTGGAGACTCTGTATTAACTATAGGGCGTTGAACAAGATCATTGTCTAGAATAGGTATCTGATTCCATAGATTGATGACAGGTTGGACCAACTCAAGGGGCCAAATATTTTAGCAAGATTGACTTGAAGTCTGGTTATTACTAAGTACCACTTGAACTCTCCGATGTGTGGAAGACTGCCTTCAAATCCAAGGAGGGATTTTTTGAATGGTTTTTCATTCCTTTCGAATTGATGAATGCCCCTGCAACCTTCATGGTGATGATGGATGACATTTTGCAACCATTCACCAACTCATTTGTGGTGGTGTATTTGGATAACATGCTAATATTCAGCCAGAGTTGGGAAGAGCACCTCCAGCACATTCGATAGGTCCTCCAAACACTGCGGCAACACAAGTTGTGTGTTAATTTGGATAAATTCACTTTTGGCATGATCCAGGTTCAATATCTGTGATACATCATCAATGAGCAGTGTGTGCATGTGGACCTAGCCAAGATACAGGTCATTTGGGATTGGCCAACCCCAACCACTCTAACAGAGCTCTGTAGCTTTCTAGGTCTTTCCAACTTCTACCACAGGTTCGTGTTAGGCTTCTCTCATATCACTTGGCCTTTGAGTAAAGTCATCAGGGAGGAGCGAAAGAAATGATCTTTTAGTCTGAATCCCAACAAAATGCATTCACTGAGTTGAATATTTGACTTTGCTCTGCACCAGTGCTCACATTACCAGACCTATAACAACCATTTGAGATCGAGACATATGCCTCTAACTATACTATTGGTGCAGTTCTTACTCAGCCGGGGCATCCAGTGGCATATCATAGTGAGACACTTTCAAACATAGTCTGAAAGTATCCCACTTATGACAAAGAGATGTATTCCATTTTGAAGGCCTACCGACAATGGCAGTATTACATTATGGGGAAGGAAATGATCATCAACACAGACCACCTACCCTTGTAGTTCATACAGGCACAAGGGAAGTTGCATAACGATCACCATAAAAAATGGTCAACATACCTGCAACATTTCCATATGAACATTAAGTACAAGAAGGGTAGCACCAACAATGTTGCAGACTTCCTTAGCCGATAGCTGGTCATGACACTGACCACTATGTTCAACTCTTGTGGGCATGAGACTTCAGGGTGGTCGACTCTTTACAAGAGTGATCCATAGTTAGACAACACATACTGGACACTCCTAAAAGGCAAGAAAGTTCCAAATTATCACCTCCAGGATGCACTGTTATTCCACCTGAGAAAACTTTGTGTTCCTTCAAGCGAGCATGCCAAATTATTTGGGAAGCGCACTATAGTCAAGTCACTGGACATTTTAGGGTAGAGAAAACAATGGTAGTACTGCAAAAGCATTTGTATTGGTTGAACCTTCGACAAGATGTTGGGAAGTACATCTGATCTTTCACCGCCTATGTCATTTTCAAACTTACCATCAAGAAGCAAGGCCTATACACTCCTCTGCCTACTCCTATTTGACCTTGGGAATCCATCTCTATGGATTACATGTCGAGCCTTCCTTCTCCTAAGCATGGCAATGACTGTGTTTTCGTGGTTGTCGACCGATTCTTTAAGATGGTAATTTGGTGGCCTACAAGAAGAGTATCACAACAAAATCCACTGCTAAATCCTTCTTTGAACGAGTGTGGGTGCACTTTGGGATCCACAGTCCATTATCTCATATCAAGGAAATAGGTTCCTAAGTACATTTTGGTCAAGTCTCTGATCGATGTTGGATACCAAGCTCACTAAATCCACGACTTTCCACCCCCAAAATGATGGCCAAACAAATGTCGTCAATAGGATGATTGTGCACTTTATATGCATGCACAACTTGAAGCATCCTCATACATGGGATGAAATCCTTCCCTATGTCTAGCACAACTACAACCGATCTCTCCTTAGCTCAACTAGCCACATCCCCTTTCAGGTGGGATGAGGATTCCAACAACTATTCCCCATTAATGTTGCCATACCATTTTTAGCTACTCAAGAAGTTTCGACTCATGTCCAATCTGAAGTTGACAGGGAAAACAAATTCATTGAGCACATTCAACATGCCTGCCAATAGGTCCATGACATATTGGACAGAGCCAATGCTAAGTCAAAGCAGTGACATGATCATCATCGGGTGTCGCACAAGTTCCAGGTGGGCAACAAATTTTGGCTACATCTGCAGAAGGAGTGCCTCGTTGGACCTCGCCGCAAGCTTTGCCCTCTCCGATATGGGCCATACACCACTACAAAGGTTGTAGAAAACAATTCCTTTGATATCAGCATTCCACCATTCCTTTTCCTACACCCAGTGTTCAATTTGGATCACCTTCGCCCATACTTTCCATCATTACTGGACATATTTGACATTGCGAAACAACTCACATCAATAGAATGAAACCCCGACTGCATGGAACAAGCCACAACTGATCAGATCATGGACACACAGATCAATAACACTCGCCAGTAGAACATCCAACTGTATCGGGTTGTCAAAACTAGCCAACTCCTGCACCAAGACAAGTGGCTCACAAGGGACCAAGTTCAACAGAATTTTCCCCATTTCATGGAGGCTACTAACAAATCAATGAACTTTCACCTTCTCCTCGCATATATAAGGAACATATCATAACAACGATGTGAATTTTGTTATAAATTCATCCATGGACAATTGAACCAACCTCAAATCATGAAATTATTTTTCCTTTTCATTATAGAATTTCTCTATTAGATATGTGTCCTTGAAATGTTTCTGAAAATATTCCGAGGTTATTTCTTGTTCCTCGATTCTTCTAAATGTTTTCACCTCCTCCCACCATAAGGTGACTTTACATTGTAATTGATATATTTATAACTAAGCTTTTAAATTGTGATTGTATTCATATATTTGGAAGTACTTATTCATGTTAATCAACCAAGATTCAACAATCGTCTCTTGTTCACCATCGAACGTTGGAGGCTTAATTTTTTTGAAATCCCCCTGTAATTCCATTTTTTGTCTTTTAGATCCTTGATGATTTGAAACATTATAATATCCCTCTTTCTGAAGTTGTTGCTCTAAACCTAGATGTCTGTTCCTTGATTTGTGAATTTTGGTTTTGTTTCCACGCTGTGGATTGGGGTCGGGATGTCGATGATTCTGTCGATATGACAACCTTCTCATAATCTTTCTTGTTCATGCATTAAATTTTCATTTTCTAATCTTATCCTTGTCATTTCATTCTTCAACTCATGCATGGTTTCAAACAAGGAAACATTAACATTCTGATATTCCTCTCCTAACTGCGCCCACATCTTGGGATTAGCGCATGTATAAGGTTCTGATTCCATGCCCCTTGTTGGTCTCCCTGGCACAGGTCCAACTCACCTCATGATGCCTCTGCTCTCTTTCTCTCCCTGTTCACACATAAAATTATTATTCCCTGAGGCCGTAGTGTTGAAACATTGGGCTCTAATACCAAATGTAAACACTCGTGAAGTAATAATTCACACTTACCATAGATAACAAATAAAATTTAATTATCCGTCGTAATATATATATAATTGGTAATATGTGGAAAGTAATTCATTTGTGTAATACATAACAAGAAATACATTTATTTATATGCCTTAATTTTTTATCTATGCTTTATATCTTTCTGACTCATATGTTAAACATAGTACTTGAAAGTATTCATTATATTAATGTGTTAACCTATGATTTTAGCCCCACTCGCTATGCATCATTTTCCTTTAATACTAAATTTAATGGTTACATGGTGATTAATCACCAACCCATTTTGGTATGTCAGTCACCTTTGAGTCGAATACTTTAGAAGAAACTTACTCGCCATATGCAGTCTAGATCCTTGAACTCCTCGCCTCCATCGAAAACTCTCTGTGTGTTCTAGAAATCGACAATCAGGAAGCAAAGGAGTCTGTTGAGGTAATAAAAACCCTACCTTAGCCACGACAAGGTTCATTCTTCTCCTGCTCTGGTCAAAGGGTTATCTCTGCAACCCTACCTGTTTGTTCACCCATTTTACTACTCAAATTTCTTCTATCTGGCTCATCCATCTCCCGTGGCTTACACGACCTGGTATTTTGGCGCAGATCCCTACTGTAATGTTTGATTCTAGTTTCTGAATTCAAATATGGATTCCTTAATTGGTTTTGCCCTCATAATGTGATATTATTCAACAAAGGAAAGGTTTAAATGTTTATGGTTATGGGTATTTGTGACAGGTTTACAACATGAAGGAATTCATTCTGGGTAAGATTATATCTCATTTTTCCTATGTGGTTCTCCTGATAGAGCTAGGGTTTAATTTTAGCAACACTGAATCTACTCTACCTTTCATTCTTTATTACAGGTACTTTATGGCACTTAGTCAGATCTCATGATTCTAGAGTTAGTTTCCAGACGTCACCAGTTCCACAGCTGCACATGGTTGGCATACCCAGTCACCACATTGGGTATTACAATGAATTATTTCCTTTGGTTTATTACTAGCTCAATGGTATGGTTGCCTAGTCTTTAATTTTGGTGAACGAGTATGTATAATTGATTAGGGTTTGAAGATTATGTAGTATGACTTTACAGTCCTTTGTGACATTTTCCCAGAGTAATTTTTTGTATAGGATTTCTCAGCCCGAATGGCTTACAAAATTTAGCAGTTCTATATGGATTTCGGTATAAGTGTTTCCTCTCCATGAATTATATCTATTACGATATTTAAAGATAGTTGTATATTGTCTGTTGCATCATTAAAATAAGGTTATGCTACCTTCTATGCATGTTTCATGTTAATTGTATTGTTTAGTTGGATATTTCGTTAGGGTCTTGGAAAAATATCTCTTGTTAACATGAATTGATGTTCCAGTTATCGATTTTTTGTGCTTCTATTTCTGTGAGGTTAATGTTAGTTTTCTTTTTCTTACTCTGTTATAAGATTTATTTCACATAGAACCCAGAGGGATTTAAGGGATTTCTCCCAAATTTGTCGAGTAATTGGTTGGCCTTGAGGAGCTAACCCTACAAGCACTAGAGATTCTTTTCAGAGAATGAGCACATGTTTGTACCTAAACTAATAGGTCTGAGCACTAGGTTATTCTTTTATTTCCTATGAAAACGATGCCAATTATTTTTATACTTTTCTTACCCTATGCTCTCATCTTAAGAAAACTTACCGTTTTTCAGTTCTAAGATATCTACCCTAAATAATTAGGTGGATGGTTCTTCTTGTTTAGGATATATGCTCTTGTTCCTATTTACGAGACTTTAAAATTGTAATGTTTTCTAGAATTTCTACAGGTATTTCATGCATCATCTCATTTTATTGTAATTAATGCACAAAGGTTACTGCCATTTATACAAGGTTTATAATTAATTATCACTCAGTTTTAGCTAGTAACATTCACAATATACACATAACAATTCTCTCACTACTTCTACCACAAAGTATTATCCATTATCACAGATAATTCATCCAGCCAATCATTACAAAACTATTAATTAGAACATTTAATTATATCAATATAAAAATTCAAATATAATATTTCTACTATTAATTTTTCTTTAAAATGTTATAAAAACAAAACCTTTAAACTCGGAATTTCAAATACTAATCCAGTAATTCAACATTGTAAAGTATTTAATATATATTAAAATACTAATAATAATATCACATGATGTTATTTAAAATTTAAAAGGTTTCACGTGTGATACTTATAAGTGGTAGAAGGATATATGTCCGTTGGCTTCGAGATTCTTATCATAAACCTGGAAATGTGTTATATGAATTATTGTTTTTTTTAATATATAGCTTTCTATTTTATTATACAAGAAAATTTTATCAAAAGCATTAACAAAGAATGGCCAACCGAGAATGTTTACAACATTAGATAAAGACTTTTTTGGTTTTTAAACTCATGTGGTTTTCATTTTTTAAAGAGTTTCCTGGATTATCCACATTACTAAGGAACGAGTGTCGACGTTTCGAATCCCAATGGGGATCCATCATCAAGACTTTCTTGAATGAAGAAATTGAGAGAAAGACTCAAACCATAAATAGAGATAGATTTCTTGTAAAGAGCCGACCAAAGTTTATAATCTTAATAGGGATGGGGAAATTGAAATTAGTGACACTTGGAGACCTCTTCTTCGACAAATATGTTCCTCCAAAACACCCTCCGCTGATGTATAGTTTTCAGGTATATAACCCCGGGTATGTTCCTCCTCCTCTGGATTCTAATTTAGTTTTAAAAAATTAAAATTCTAATAATTATCCCTATTAATTAATTTTTATTTGGTTAAAATAAAGATTAATTAATTAATCAATAATTATTAGGATTTTGTACTATATTCCCTTAAAAAATTTCCTAACCTAAAACTGTTTTTCCCTAGCATAATAGGTTAATTAATTTATTAAATGAGCTTAAGTAATTAATACCCTTAATATAAATAAAAATAAATCTTAATATTCACTTCCTTTACTCAAATATACTCTTTAATATTAAATATATAATAAAATTAGATATATAATCATTTAAAAAAAAATTATTTAATTAACTAAATAGATTTTTTTTTTTAATTCTATTATATATTTATATCTTATTATTATGACCTTAATTAAATTATAATATATTAAATATATCTTTTTGATTAGTTAGTATTTTATAATTGACATAATTAATTAAAAATTAAAAATTAAAATAAAAACTTAATATATTTTTATTGATTTTTTAACTTAGTATAAATTAAATTTATTTTTTCTTTTATAATCTAAAATAACCAATTTTGTTATTATTAAAAAATTCAAGATAACAAATAATAGACATAAAAATTATACTAGACTTATTATTAAAATAATTAAAATAAAAAATGTGAATTTAACTTAATAAATAAATTAAATTTATTAGAAATATAATTATTAAAAATATAAAATTATAAATTTTAGTCGGCTCTTTACAAGAAATCTACCTCTATTTATGGTTTGAGTCTTTCTCTCAATTTCTTCATTCAAGAAAGTCTTGATGATGGATCCCTGTTGGGATTCGAAATGTCGACACTCGTTCCTTAGTAATATGGATAATCCGGGAAGCTTTTAAAAATTAGACAAAGACATAATCACTTTTCAAAAGTTATAGCCAACAGAAAAGGTTACCTATGCAACCATTATACAACATAAATATCCATTATCCTACAACATGTTGCAAGCTTCGCAACATAAAGATAGAGAAACAAATTTCTCAGAATGCCATCGACATTGCAATTAACACAGGAAGACTTGCAAAAGCACTGTAGATGTTATTTCAATCCCCACCATACAATAACCATAGCACCAAGGCCAAAAAAGATGCAAAATAAACTGGCAACCTCTAAATGAGCCAAAGAAAAACATAACCAAATACCATACCAACAATAGAAAAACATAGAGATATCTAACCCCTTATCATTTCCATATGATTCATTAACATAGAGATATCTAACCCCCTTATCATTTCCATATGATTCATTATTAGATGAGAACAAGATTGGAGTGTGCTTACTCTTACCAGGGGGATCAGTGAGGTCACCCGAGCCTGAATCGGAAACCAGGAAGGATTGTACTTGTGCCAGACGTGAATCCACATTGTTCAAATAGAACCAAAACCATTCTCTTTATGTCTTCCAGAGACGAGAAAACATTATAATTGTCATCTTGTTTGAGTTTGAACATAAGACGAAGGAATGTTGTTTTCTACTAATTTAATGCCAAGGAGCTTAAGAAATGCAAACTTCGCTTGCGAAAACGATCAGGATTTGGAAGCCACTTCACTTTTGTACCAGCCAACTCAGAATCCGACCCCTAAGGACGATCCTAGCCTCCCCACTTTCCAAGTCGAAAATTTCTTTATGGACTTCCAAAGGTATAAATTATGGTTAAAAATTAGTGTTCCATATAAAAAAACTATTGGAATGTTATTATAAAAGCTCGAATCAAAGGTTAAAACAATTTTTCCATTTAAGTTGAGGATAGATTTTGTTTGCCAAGTTTTTTTCAATTTATGAGATATTAATTGCACAACCCAACTTGGTGACATTAATAAGAAAATCAAAGTCAATGAAGGGTTACTTTAATTAAGCTTTAAAAACTTGTCTAAATTTATTAAAATGGATTAGCACTAAAATTCCAATTTGTTTTTAAAAATTGTTGATTAGGGAAATTATAAAAATAATTTGAAGTTATTTATTTGAATATATTATTAAAAATTAAAAAAAAAAAAAATTACAAAATCTTTAAAATTGAAGTGATTTAAAAATTATTTTAAAGTCAATCGTAAAAATTATTAAAGCGACATGGACTTCAAAAAGAAGACAATTCATGGAATTATATATAGAGAAAAATAAAATATAATATGTATATAAAAAAACACAAATTATAATAATAACAAATTGGTATTTGTATCTTATTTTCCTCCCTTTTATCATTTATTTATGATGATCTAAATGCAATTAATCATAAAGTCACGATTCCTTTAAATAGGTTATATTACATTAGAATACCATAACTTACAGAAACTGATAGCCCATAAATTGTGAAGTGTAAATTGATTTTGATTGAGTCAAAATTACCCTAACTACCCTAAAAATTCCCCTCTACCAAACTTGACTTGGGGTGATGAGCTTGGTCTAAATATCTTTATTGAATTCCATATAAAAAATTTACCATTCACTAGAATACATGGCTTGTCAACCATCTCACATCTTGAGATCTCACATTTCTCCCCTCAAGCTAACATATGAGTACACATGACACCCTCGTACCTATTCAAGTGACCCATTCCACAACTTAGTTTTACATAACTCCATGCATCACTGCACTACAACATATATGCTTGAATAACAAGTCTTGCAACAAATTAACCTTAAGCTAGTATATGGGTGCACTTCCCACCCGCATACCTATTTAGGTGGTTTATTCTATAACTTGATCCTTTTTCCCCTTTATGCATGAAAGGGATGACATCATGTTCTATCATGCTACAATATGTATTCCTAAATAAGGTTTTATAATAACCTTGGGGCATACTTCCTGACTATGTATAGGTTTTATAACTTGGAATAAACACTCTAGGGTGTTCAAACACTACTGCAACTCCTCATAACATGTTATCTCTCACCAAGCCTCAACAAAATCAAATCCATCTACGTTCTCATGTCCATGCAACTACCTAACTTTTATTTCATTATCCATGCTTTTGAGCACCTTTCTATTGTGCCTCCATTACACTTTTCTCACTTTGACCTGGCCTTCCAACATATTTGCGCTCACTAGATGCATGTGGACTGTAATTGGCCTAACTCTCAAATATAATCTTAAATATATCCATCCATTCTCATTAATTTCCAACACTAGTCAATGCCAATGATCGAGGCATACGACCTTCTTGACCATGCCACAATGCCCAACCAAAATAGATCCTCTTGATTTTATTTCTTACTATGGCCATATGCCCTTGCACCTCATTTAACTAATGGAGCCACTTTAATGACCGTCACATCCTAAATACATCGCTTCCCATAATCGCAGACAAAGACACATCCCTCTGCACTAGACCAAAAGTGTTAATTGCAATGTTATCCAAAACAAGGAGAAATGCTTCTGGTCAACTATGTCCTTTCTCTACACTTTCACAACCATCCAAGCCTTATTCTTATTTCCACGCTCAACCACAATTTGGCCTTTATCTAGGAACTCTAGATATCATTTCTTGGGTCAATAATACCTTAACTATTGTTATGGCTCCATCAAATTTCATCTCCCACTTCCAATCTGAGATGGGAACTTTGTATGCTAATAGTTGTAGCATGACCATCTTAGTTTCATAGCTGCATTTTGGAAGTCCAACATTTGCAATTGTTACTACAAGAACCTTATGTCCTTTCTCATGGTTGTAAAGTAGATCTAGTTGATATCCAACATATATGCAACAATTGTTAATTTTCTAGTGTTAACAGAACAATCACAATTTTCTACTACTAATAATTCCTTCTAATGAGTTTTTTGCACATTCTAGGCTATCATTAAGAAATTAAAATTTAGAAAATTCAACTATAACTGCAATAGAATAGTAGAACAGTAGAGACCACAATAGCACAATAGACAAAAAAAATTTCACATGGGAAACCCAACCTTGGGAGAAAACCCAACAATCTTTTCTAAGAGAAATTATAGTTCAATTCAACAAATGATACAATTAGATTTTTTACTCAAACTTGTTCAATTTGACCACACAAACTAGCTAGGTCAAAACTAGTCCAAATTTCTTAGAATATTAGTAAAAATAATTCCTAAGAATCTCGGACAACTCTACCCAAATTTTAGTGAAACACTGCCTAAAAATCTCATTCAAATCTACCTCGGGAAGTCTCGGTCAAACTTCCTCAGACAACTTGCAGCGAAATTAGAAAATTTGGTCTACAATATGCCCCAGAATTTCAGTCAACCTAGCCAAAATTTTGGTCAAAAGAGTAGTCAAATATTCAGCCAAAAATACCAATTAAGACTTGGTCAACATTGTTCAACTTCATATCTCCTTTTTCCTCCTTCGCACATCTGAACATAAGACCTCCTGACTTGATGATTTGAATTGATTTGATGCCAAATGGTCTATTTATAGTGGTCAAATCATGTGGTTTTGACCAAGGGTCAAGCCCATTCAACTAGTGGGGCCGACATATCCTCCTGGAGTGAACATGAACTCAAGAAAACATATTTTTCTCTCTTTTTTTGAATATTGGCCTTAGCTACAAAAATTCAACACTCCCTCTTAGTCAGGGATGTATTCATCTTGACTTCTTCATGTGTCCATGTTGTTGAAAATTTTATCCTTGTCTAAACAATATTGAATGAGCTTGCTATGTTGATGTATATATCCACTTCATGTGGAAAGAATACTACAGAAACATCATGCAAAGGGATCTAGTTTCCTACCAATCAACTCTCCTTTGAAAATGGATATAGTCACCCACCAGCCAAAGGGCTTATGGGGTCCCAATGGCATTTTGGCCTTCTGCAGTCAAGATTAGTCCTTATTCACAAATTATCCAAGTTTTAATCTGGAACCTTTTCAACACATTTGACCTATGTTGAAACCCTAGGACATTATCATTCCCGCATGAAAATTGAATGGTAATACACCTACTCAATGCTAAATGAACTCACTCTATTCACTAGCCAATTACCTCTTGGAAATATGTGGAATCACTCTAGGCCTTGATGCCATATTACATGGCCCCTAGTCGATACCTTTGACCTGTCAATATCTTATCCTAGGAAGAATGTCTACCCCTTGATACTACAACATTACCACTCCCTCTCAATGAGAGAGGCATTCCTAAGCACTCCAAGCTTGTCCCTAAAGTTTGCAAACTTCACCCTGGTAAGAGGCTTGGTGAGAATGTCAACAACCTACTAGTTTGTAGAAATGTATTGGGGCTTCAATACTTCCTTATGTACCATGTCTTAGATGTAGTGATACCTAAAATAAATGTGCTAATACTATCATGGAAAACTGAATTTTCTAAAAGCTTCACACAACTTTTATTGTCACAATGTATCACCATCGATTCCTACACCTTATCAAACAATATTGAAAGTACCTTTTGAATCCATATTGCTTCAAAAAATTTCAAACTAGCTACAATGTACTCAACCTCTACATTGATGAGTGCAACAAATGTATTTTTTATGCTCATCCAAGATAGCATAGCAAAACCCAAACTAAAACAACATCTTGATGTGCTATTCATGTCTTTTGCACTCCCTACCCAATCTGAATATGAGAATCCATGTAAATGTACTCCACCATTTGAGACATATATCAAACTATAAATGATTGTACCATGTAAATATCTCAACACATGATTTTTTGAAATCTAATATACATGCCTTGGTTCCATTAAGAACTGGCTTAGAGTGTTCACTACAAAGAAAATATTAGGTATGTTATTAACTAGATACATCAATGAACCAATCAATTGTCCATATATAGAGGGATGTACCAAATTTGAATCAATGTCTCTCAACTTCTTTCGATTTTTCACCATGGGAGTAGACATGGACTTGCATTCCATCATCCCAAATATACAAAGGATCATAATGATATACTTCCCTTGACCAAGGAAGATTTATCCTATCTTTTTCCATACTTGCAATCCCATGTAGTAATGCATCAATCCTAGATCCTTCATCTTGAACTCAGAGTTCAACTCCTTGTTACATTGATCAGTGACAATCTCTACTTATGTTAGAAACAAGCCATCAACATGTAATAACAAGACCACACGCTCACCTCTAGAAAACTTATAGTAGAGTTTGGGATCAACATCACTCTTGGTGAAACCAAGTCTCATCGGGTATCCATCAATCCGAGAATACTAGCCTTGAGGTGAATGCTTGAGTCAATACAAATCTTTCTTTAGTCTGCAAACATGAGTCTCCCTCTCATGTACCTCAAAACCTTGAGATTTTTCTATGTACACGTATTCCTTAATAAATCCATTGAAGAAAGTTTTATTCACATCCATATGATACAATTTCCAACCCATAATCAAAGCAATAAAAATAATGGTTCTGACAGAGGTGTACAAGGAAACTAGATAAAATGTCTCCTCATGGTCCTCTTTCTCTTTCTGGGAGAACACTCTAGCCACAAATCCGAACTTCTCTATGTTTTCATCCACTGCATGCTTGATCTTGATGCCACATTCCCTTGCCTATTGGTCAGGTGTGGTGGTGGCATTCACCTCCACCCCCCCTCCCTCTCTATTTACCCCATCTAAGGATTCATTTGAGACTAATTTTAGAACTAGTAAAAAAAATTAATTTGCACAAATGATATATCTTTAAGTAGAGTGTTCACCAAAATTTGAAATTTTCACCAGTGGTACTTCAATATGTTTCTTTAGGCTCCTAAAATATTCATAGCATGGAACTATCCAAAACATAATTTGTAGCTAAAATACCAAGATGAATCTTTTGAATGAGCCAAACCTAGGGATTTTATGCTACAAAACCAAATGTTATGCACCAAAAGACCCAAATAGCATAAGCTTGAGAAAAGGATGTGACCCCAAAACTTAAAATTTGGGAAAATAATAAATGAGATGTATTTTTTAGGGAGAAACCTCCTTTTATAATATAACACATGTGGAAGATGAGATGCTCGCTAAAATTAGGTCTCCTTAGTATATATAGGAGACAAACATTGAATACGATTATAATGAAAGGGTATAGCCAACTAATAAGAAAAAAAATAATAAAGTAACAGAAATGTAATAACTCAATATCTAGGGCTTACAAAATAGAAAATATTCAAAATTAGACCCTTGTGTTACCCTCCTCCTTTTTCAATTGATCCCTCCTTAAGCTCCTTTACATGAATACTATGCTTCAGGAAGGGACAAAAGATCCTTTCCAACAACCCCCTTGATGGAAAGTGTATGCTTGAGGAATGGTCAACCCTTCCTCGGGCTTCCCCTTGACATGAATGTTAAACTTAAGAAAGGCTCAATTGATCCTTACCCCAGCACTCTTGTGACAATAATAGTAATTTTGAGGAAGAGTTATCCTGCCTTTCCTTGTGCTCCACCTAGACATGAACACTATGCTTAATGTGTAGGTTTGAACCCTATACAAAAATTTCCTGCAAAAAAATTATTAAAAACTAAAAATGCCAAGAACATAAAATAAATATTCACAAAGATTTTCTCCTGGATCTTAAAACCGGGCTACCAGATTGATTTTTTGCATTATATTCCTTTCGATGTTACTATATATATATATATGTTGAAGCATTCATAAACCCCAATCCATTAACCCTCGGTTAGAACATAGTTGTAGTTCCCTTGACCGAATCTACAAAATATCATGGATAGAAAACCATGTGCAAAACCCATGTACAAAACCATGGGTAGGTCTGCCCACCATCTTCGGGTCCGCCCACCATTCTTGGGTCCGCATAATTTTTTTTTCCCAAGTCGTTGTGTCGGATCCCGTGCAGAGGGACTACCACCCCCTGTAGACCCCCTAACAGGGAGGCAACAGCTCCCCTGTGACCCCGCTGCTAAGCTCGATGCAATGTACAATTCTTGGAACTAGTCATGGAAATAATATAACACATACCTATCATAAAGAACAATAAATTGATATTTCTCTAAGTTTCCCCTTAATGTGAATATTATGCAAAAAGAAGAATTAGTTGACCCTTCCTCATATGCCCACAATGAACATACTAATCTTAATCTTAAACGAATATTAACTGAAACTTTCCCATAATCCTCATAAATATGAGTATTGTGATATGCTGTTAAAAGGCTCAATTGTCCCTTATAATACTATTCTTGAAAAAGTTTTACAAACCCTTCTACAAAGATAAGTTGAGAAAAATCAATCTCATTTTTATTTTTATTTTTATTAAAATAAATAAATCCACAACCAATCATCTTTTTTATTAAAAAAAAGTCAACCCATTCCTTCCGAGATATCAAATTCTCATAAACTAAACCACTACAATGCATAGAGCACCGAAATGTCCGCCATAAATAACAGCCCAACCAACA
Organism: Pinus albicaulis; assembly: GCA_034641835.2. NCBI lineage: Eukaryota > Viridiplantae > Streptophyta > Pinopsida > Pinales > Pinaceae > Pinus > Pinus albicaulis. The sequence goes on along the minus strand of JAXQQM020077209.1, from coordinate 48,453 downwards.
AATTTTTTTTATCAAAAACAAACTTTGAATAACAAAATTATGACCTTTCGAAAATCAATTTGTTTGTGAGAGACAACACTAAATGTTTATTTTTAGCATGGTGTCCAAGGAACCCCAAAGAGTTCAAGCATTTCCATAAGTCCAAAATCAAACATAAAGTTTTATTATTTAATATTATTATATTTTAAATAAAGTTTAATTATTTAATATGGTTATATTTTAATTATAAAATTTAATAATATAATAATTTTTCTTCGATGTAGTGAGAGTAATTCAAAGTAGTTTAATGTTGACTATAGCTATTTCGTTTTGACCTATTTGGTAACATTTAAAGTAGTTTAATTTTTTTTTTTTTAAATTTATTAAATCAATAATTAAACTACACTTCTCGTTATTGTATAATAATATAATTTTTTCTCATAATTTTTATTTTAATTAATGCTGAAGGCATTCTATTGTGAGCTTTTAGCTCACGACACTGTAGAGATTCGTCGTAAAACGACAAAACTCACCAAATCTCAACCATGTCAGGCAGCTATCTCGTTGACCAATCAATGTGACCTTCGGCGTTTTCTTTTGCATATTGATTTGCAAAATGCTAGTTTTTATTTCTATGAGATAAACTAATATATTTCCTTCTTTAGTCTTAACAAGAGCTAGAGGCAGCCGTAGTCCCTACCACAAGACAAAGGAAAAATTGTGGAGCAATAATAGTTCATTTCATTGATGGCAGCGGTAGTCTCTTGGCCAAATTCTATGTCGGAGACAAGACAAAGGAGAAATTGCAGAGCAATAATAGTTCATTGATGGCAGCGGTAGTCTCTTGGCCAAATTATGCTTGTAGAAAGATGAAGGGTTAAAAATTGCATAAATTTTTTTATAAAGTGATAATTATTAAAGAATTTAAATTAAAGTATTAAGTCTTCATTACAAAAATAAAATATTTAAATACAAACCAATTAATATGATCAATAAATTATATTGCTGCTTTGTTTTGCAAATGAGTATCTCCACTATATCTCTAGAATAAATTTGAAAAAAGAAAACTGAGAGGACACTACTACTTCCAATATTATAATAGTACAATAACTCAATAGTAAATCAGACCAGAGAGCATGGAGCCGTTTGCTTATGTTCGCCATCAATGCATCTTCAAATGCGCCATTAATCCTTATAGATTCAACTACCAGTCTGCCCTTCTTTCCTAAATTCCTAGTTCAGAGTGCCTTCGCTCACAGCCTCAGAATGAGATAGCATTTGTTTGCAAATTAAGTAATGATTATAGCCAACAAAACTTACTCATACGTGTCTCAACGTGCATCGAAGCTCCCTCTTGTAGTCCAACTCGATGATTCACAGTGGAGCCACTTAATCATTGTAGTCTGGATTACTAATGGATATGAAACTGGGTTTGCTAGAACAAGAAAAACGTGCGTGTTATACAAATATTTTTCTCTCTTTGCCACAGCCTTGGATGTTGAACCCACTAAACTACATAGGTAGAGAAGGTTTGAGTGTATCGAAATTACCTACTATAAAAGGTTGTGGAAATATTTTACTATTGATTGGGATTAAATTTCCATTTATAAATATCAGAATATCCAAAAATTAAACTTCAATTTATGAAGTGGGGAGTTATTATATTTGTTGGTTTTTTTAAATATTTATTTAACAATTATTACTATAAAATATGTTACAATATATAAAAACTTAAAAGATTAAAAATCAAATTCTTGTTCTAAGTTCAAAAAAACTTAAGTGGACTTTTGCATTGAACCAGTGAGTACACATATTATTTTAAATCTACTTGCATTCGCCACTTGTTCAAATCCTATATTCCAATACTTACAAGAAAATATAAAAATGAACTAATATGAATCAAAGAGACAAATTAACATGGATATGTACATAGTTATGAAAATAGTGTCGTGGTTTCTAAGAAGCAAGTGTCATTGGAGCATATATCAATGTACACAGGTAGTGACAAAGGTATCTGTCATCATACCCGTTGTTTTCAACTTGACAATTGCAGTGAATTATGTAGGTTGAAGCATACTCCACATCAAAGGCAGAGAAAAATGAGAGCACACATTTAAAAACTAACACTGAAGTTCCATTTGATATAACTATGTGAGAGCTCCCCCACACATACACGCATAGCCTACGAGGTGTCGAAGCAACCAAAAAATGTTAGAATTTTGTAGATAAACTGATGATTTATTTGAAAACAATCAAATCAACTGATTTGTTATATATTTGACACAAGTTTTCCGCAATACTAGGACAATGGTAAATGCATTGATCGCCATTGATACCTAAATGAATATACCAATTAGTAGTGATTGAATTCAAACATTAAGACGAAGTCGAGTGAAACCATTACTTTTGGGTAACTTTGGAAGGTACAGTATTAAATAGGAGGCGTAATGGGAAAGTAACTGATGCAAGATATGAAAGAACCCTGTGGTCATTCAGATGTGATCATACTCCTTCATTTCTGTCCAGGCTTCAAATTTACACCTCGTTTTGAATTGGTGGGGTGGGCAGGGAATTTTACCGAGGCCAAAGGAGGGCAGGTTACCACAGGACAAGGCCCTTACACATAAGTAAGGCATGCATGGGAAGGCCCATTCAAAGTATAGGCGGACCTATATGATGTGAAGAAAACATTGTAAGGAACTTTCTGGTATGTTATAACCTTATTCTTTCACCCTACTGGAATGGGTATTTCTTTACAACTTTAGGATAACCCCAACTAAGCCTGTCATTAGGTTCAAGTGATTTATCCCTACCATGGTTATTGCAGACATTTATCCTCGCTATTCTACACCCTAACTTCGGCATGGAAACCGAATATAAAATGTATTTCTTGTGAGTCATGTTTGCATCTCTAATGATGCATTAATGCTTCCCTAACACCCAACTATAAGAGGAAATGGTTCAGGGGATTACAAAATGAAATGAGTGTTGCAGCCCTCTCTCTAGTGAGCAGGCTAAAGAAGCCAAATTTCCCATCTGCCATTCATCTAGGCAAAGGCGAGAGCAAGCACCCAACCCAAGAAGGGAGGTAATTCTATCTTTTTCATTTGTATAATGGGCATCATAAGTGAGTGATTCTCGATATCATTTACTATAATTAAACTATTCAGGTTGAAATGGGCGACACTGTTAACTATTTCCCTAGTCCTTTCCACTAGATAGGGCCTAAAAAAGGCTCACTACCGTGAAATAGTAAGGAGAGTCTAAGGCACCTTTGGGTGCCTAGTTTGCTGTGAAAGCTATGTTGAAGTGCAGGAGATATTTTGTTGTGAAAGTTATGTAGAAGTGCAGGAGGCACTTGGGCATGCTAAGAAAAACACATTTGAAATAGAAATACAAGCCTCTTCTACCTTTGCATATAAAAAAAAAAATTAGGATACAAAGATTTGAGCACATGCAAGAGAGACCCTCCTCCTACAGAAACGATTTCAGGAGAGAGACCCCGAGCAAAGAAGAAGAATCGCAGAAAATTCTAGATGCTACATTTGGAAGCCCCAGTCCAAAGGCTTAGGAAAAAAAGAAAAAAAAGAAAACCCGGAGATAACTCCTATCATGCCGAGCCGAGCCGAGCCCTGCCCTCCTGCCGCGCGGATAGTGACCCCTAGAGCAAAGAAGGAGAATCCCAGAATGATTTTACAAGAGCACTACCCTCAGCCCTCCTGCCATGCAGACAATTTCACCAGAGGACAGGACGATTTCACCATAGAGACACTGAGAGAAAAATAAGAAGAATCCCAGATTTATTTTACCAGAGAGACCTAGAGCATAGTAGAGCAAAAGGAAGAATTGCAGAAAAATCTTAGCACACAGAAATTTACAATAGTAGAGCTTACAATACTAATGTTGCATGTAGAAAGACATCGAAAGAGAATACTAATGTTGCATGCAGAAGGACAGAAGGACATGTAAGCATAAGCATGTGTTGTCTTAAAAGAATATGAAGCTAACAAGTGCTTTATGAAAGGACTCCATGATTTCACATATTTTAAATGTAAGCATAAACACGTGCTTTATATTTGGCACACCCTCTGCTAAACAAATATATACCTAATCACGTTTAGTCTTGTGAAAGTATGAAACTGGCTAATTTTTTTATGGGAAAATTTCCTAGAAAAACACGAGGCTTCCACATATTTGTGGATTGCAGACATAGAAAAATGGTTGACATAGGCTAGTGCACTGAAACAAACTTGATTCAATTTGGGCACTTGCTAGTACAAAAATAGCCTGTACTAGCCCAATTCCCAAGAAAATGGGTGAGAATTGGCTGAGTTAACATTTTTGTGAACATTTCTCAGCGAATTAGCGAATTAACATATAAACATTAAAAAAAGTGCACTGCACTGCAAAGTTGCTACTTTAATTTCATTTAAAAATTTCATCCTCACCCTTCAAAATAACCCATGTATTTGAGCCTTATCCAAGAGGTTATAACATATATTGTATTTACTAGTTTCACATCCCCTCTTCAACTCTTTACAAGTTCTGAAGGTCGAATAGAGGAACATATTCCACTAAATGACATAAATGCACTATATTACAACTATTGCAACTCTACAATATCACCAGATATTATAATTTTTGCAACAATTAGGTTAAGAATTACCATAGGGATCGGATAGAGGTCCATCAAATTATTTCGAAAGAGGTAAACAATAAAGTTTTGCACATTTCGTAGGGAAAATTACCATTGTGGGGCAGTTGGAAGAACTCAGAACCATCACAACGGAAGTGTGGGGTAGTTGGAAGCACTCAGAACCATCACAACAGAAGTAAGATGATGAATTCAAATCATACGGATATTGTATGAATTGCAACTCATTTATTTCCAGTTTCAAGTAATACCATGAATTCAAATCATAGAAACTTTGTATGAATTGCAACTAATTTATTTCTAGTTTCTTAGCATGATCCAATCTTAAGCTTTATAAACATTTTACATTGTATACATGATGCGCTAAATTTATGTAAAAAATATTTATTTAATTAGCTGACATAGATCTTAAGCTTTATAAACATTTTACATTGTATAAATGATGCCCTAAATTTATGTAAAAAATATTTATTTAATTAGCTGACATAGATAATGTTAGTCATCAGTATTTTTACCTATTTTGATGACTAGATTCCTTGGCTGAGTTTTCTAGAAGCTAATCTCAATCTGTAAATTTGTCATCTAGAAAACACCTGAAACAAATTTTTGTTTTCCTACCCCTCTCCTTCAGCCTATAATGAAAAAAACCCTTCAGTTTCCCTATCTATCACAATTCAGCAAAGCCTCCCTATCTATAGCTATTATAAGTTTGCCTCTCTACCATCAAGATCCTTTGTTTTTCATGCAACTCACCATCCAACATTTAACAAAGTATCTTCCCCTCTCTCACTAATCACTTTGTCATGTGATAACCTACTCATGCCCAAGAATCCATTCAAACTCCATGACAAAGAATGTAGGTCTAGGTGGTGGTGTTTTAGGGAAAATTCCTTGGCAAGACTGTTTTAAGCCAAAAACTCTATCTTCAATATCAGTCAGCCATCATGTCTTGTTATTTGCCAAAGCCAAAACCCTTGTCTACCCCTAGGTCACGCACCATCAAAAATGTCACTTTGTTTTGTTTCTAGCAAGGCTCAGGAATGTTCAAATCAGGAAAAAGGAAGGAGTTTTCCCTGTCTAAAGAAATATGGTTAGATTAGGCATGATCCCCATGAAACATCAAAGAAACCCTCCAAACTTCAAAAGCATCTGTTTTTACATCTCTACAAGGATGTACTGATTGATGACACTAAACAAAGTATAAGCAAAAAGAGTGCCTCAAGAGAAAGTTTCATGTTGGGTCGGTTTACTATGAAAGTTAGAGAAAAGTGCAGATTGTGGCCAGCCCTATAAATCAGCCTTGTACAATCAATAGTGATAGTCTTCTGGAAAAAAGAGCTTTAAAGAAAATTAGGCATCATAGTGAAAGTATAAGAAAGACAACTACTTCTTATACCTCATCATGAACTAAATTTTGAAATACTGTCGCAGACAAGTTCACTACACATTATGAATACACATTCAAGGGAAGAAAGAGTTGTTTCAGGGATGCATAGCAGTAAGCGCTCACCATTACAAATCACTTTATTTATTCCTGAAGATTCACAGTAATTTTATGCAAAAGGGATGTACTTTATTGACAGGTCCTCATGAAGCAAAAAGCATTATGATTCAAATGATTACATCAAGGATAAGTAACAAAGATTCACTGTTGCCTTCTATTTTGTATTTTTCAAACAAGCAGACAAGGTTCACAGTTTTAATATGAATGAAGTTTTATAGTTTTAAGGACCTTCATCAATAAAAATTAGGGGGCCTCATGGTAGGTCTGGAGGGTCACAAAGACTGTGTGTAGGAAGCCTCTTTCAAAAAGATAAGCAGAGGGTAAAGGCACAGTCTTAAAGGGCCTAGATTTGGAACAGGTAGCTTTCCTCAAAGGTTAACATTGACAGATCAAAGACCTCCTTCTAGAGAATAAAGGGCACCCCTCATAGTCCTAAAGAAGTCTCCCTTGAATGACAAGCACATAATCTGTTTTTAATGATAAACATAGTTTTTCTAAAGAACCAATAACAATTTGTGCATGGACATTTTCCAATTGGTTGACAGAGGTAAAAAAGCGCCCATACAGTTTATCAAACATTGAGGGCCCACAGAAAACTAGTTCAAAAGACAAATCTTCAAATGTTGTAGTAGTATTAGATGAAAGGAGATTGTTGTGTTTTAAGAAGGCCTCCTTCAATTATGAGAAGATGGAAAAAACAAAGTGTTTACAAGGCCTCCTTCAAAAATAAGTAGAGGGCCAAGTCATCAAGTGTTAACTATGTCTTTAAGAAAAACCATCAGGGAAAATACTAAACTTAAAAGGTCTTGTTGTGAAGACACCATGCAAAAAAGGAGCGAAATCAGTTAGTAAACAGACTCAGTTTGTTTCGAGATATTCCAGAATGATAAATGGAAAAGATCACATAGATACCCCTAAATGGTTTGTTTAAAAAGCATCAGGGATAACAAGAAGTTTGCAACGTTGAGATGCTTACCATCAAATGACAGACAGAGCCTTGAATTTATAAAAAGATTGAAACCTAAAGTGGAAAACAAGTGCTCAGAAAATATTTTGAAAGCACCCCCTTCACAAATTAGCATAGTTTCAAAAAGTGGTTTCAAGTAACCTAAGTGGTTACATTAGCCAAAATGCCTCCTCGTAGAGATGAGCAGAGGGAAAATCAACAAAGGTTAAAAAATTTTTGAAAAAAGGAGAGATGCTGTGTTTTAAGAAAACTTTCAGTTTGATGACAATTACAAGGGTAAAATGTCAAGGAGAAACTTTTTCAATTGATAAAAAGTTGGGCAAGTTTCTGTTTAAAGGGAAAATTTTGCAAATACCAAAAGGAGGGAAAAAAGGCGTTCAAAAACATTTTAAAAGAGCTATAAAAGCTCTCAAAGGAGAAGGTCATTTTCTATTTTGTGCAAAGGGACAAAAGAAATGTTTTTCGAACCCTGGACAAGCAGTTGACAAGAAGTTTGAAGACGCGACGTGCCTGTGGCGTCTTTACACAGCAGTTTACACACGACGCAATGCGCCTGTGGTTTTCACCCACTTGGCGTTCAGAGGGCGCCCAGGGCCCGACCCGACAACACACGACGGCGTGCAGGTGCTACACGCCTATGCACAGGAGCGTAGCACTGCTCAAACAACCTCCAATTCACCTTAAAGCGGATTTTTTCCCCGTGAACTCATCTCCAAAAGAAGCCATACATTTTCAAGAGGTATTTACTGATTTTCTTCACCTAATTTTATGAGTTTGGGAGGTTTTAAAGGTCATTTTATTAAGAAAAAGACACAGTCCCATTGAAGGAAAAAACATTGTTTATGCTAAAAACCACCATGTTTACAAAGAGGAAACAAAACAATAATTGATGAAAGAGGGTTTATTGTCTGGCCACAAAAGGCCTGTTTGTTGAGTAAAGAGAAAAAACCTAGTTTTTGAGAAAGGGATCATTATCAGTTGAAAGGCCTGTTTTGCTTAAGAAGCTAGGCATAATTTTTGAAAAGGGAGTACTCAGTGTTTTCAAAGCAGAAAAAGCACAGTTTTCAGAAAGGAAAACTATTTTCATTAAAAAGAACCTGGTTTCTAGTTAAGAAAGATATACAGTGTTGAAGAAGGAGTTTTATTTTTAGTTCATTTGAAAGACCTATTTTGATAAAAGAGTGAAAGAAAGCCTAAAACAAAGCTATGCCTCCAAATAAAGTCAGCAACGGTGGATTTTACAAAATATTTGAGCCTGTTACAACTCAAGAATTAAATGAATCCCCTTCGGTTCTTTTTAACTTCCATGAAGTAGGCTGCCTTGATTTTTTCCAAAAATTCCAGGAGGTCACCAATTACCCTCCCTTAACACAACTATTCGCCCTGAGGCTGCAAGGAAAACATGTCCACCTAGCAGGTCTGGACTTTAAACTCACTCCTAGGGCTGTCTCCAAAGTAACTAAGATCCCCTATATAGGATAAAAGTGGTTCAAACAAGCATACCTAGATATGAATCACTATAAACCCTTTCTAAAAGCAGACCATCAGGATCTTTCCAAGCTATATTCTCTTTTTCTCACTTATTGAGCAGCTATGCCCCCCTCATGAGAGTTACCATGAAGTATTTCACATGTGAAGGGAGGTTTTCCCGGATGTATTCCTATCACATCAGGCTTCGCATGCATTTCACAAGGACTCAGTTGCTAAATCTCCCTTTCTTCCTCTGCAAAAGCATAGACAAGATGTCCTCCCTTGTTCAAAAGAGACCTCCTGCTCAGCAAAAAGCTAGTCTTTTCCATCATTCTCTCATCAAAATCATCATCCTTCACCAGCTTGAAAAGAAAGGAGTGTCTTGGGAGACTTTCATTTCTCATCTAGATTTTTCCACTGCCTCTTCATCTCATGGCCCATCTCACATATCCTCCTCACCCTCCACTCACTATGTCTCTCCTCCATCAAGTCAAAATACTCCTCAAAGGCAAACATCACCCATGATTGATAGTGAAAAAGAGAAGTCTTTTGAAAGCAGGCATGAGGTTAGTGGTGATGAGGAACATAGAGACACTAAGCAAATTAGTGAGCATGAACCAAGTGACAAATCACAAGGCAGTGACCATGAGCAACAAACTAGTGATGGTGAAGACAAACAGGGCAGTGACTATGGGCAACAAACTAGTGATGGTGAAGAAAACTCACCAAGGGATAAGGAAGTCAGTGGCACTCAGCAAATTAGTGATGATGAAGACAAACAGGGCAGTGACCATGAGCAAGGAATTAGTGATGATGAAGAAAAACATAGCAGTGAAAATGAGCAAGGAAACAGTGAGGAAGAAGAGGTGCAAAATAGTGATGATGAAGAGCAACAAGATAGTGGTGATAAAGAGCAAAAGGAAGATGTTCAAAGCATTGATGAGGAACACCAAAATCCTCAACAAAGTCATGAAACCAAGCAAAGAGACAGTGAAAAAAGTGCCTCCCAGCAAAGTGGTGACCATGGTGGAAACCCACACATAGAGTCTAAAGAAGACAATAAATATGGTCAAACAACAGAAAAAGATGATGAAGCTAACATCCCTAAAGAACATTTTCTAAATAGCATTGATGAGGTTGAAGGCAACATATTTCAAGAGGTTCAAAACAGTGATAAAGGTGAATCTGGCAGCCCCAAACAAACTCAAAACAGTGAGCAGGGCAGCAAAGAAGATGATGATGAAGGCAGCGATGTGAAAAATCAAGTTGAACAAGTGCAAGTAATGAAACCTCCTCTCTCTTCTCCTCAACACAGCTAAGAGCATGTGCTAGCTTCCTCTCCTAGGAAAGGGGCCGTGACTCTTCCTCCAAAAGTGGTGAAGCCTAAAAACACCAAATCCACAAAGAAGAAAATCACTCCAGCAGTGACTAGCAATGTCACTAGAGTGCTAAGGAGTAGAGGCAAATTTCCTAAGAAGAGTATTATAGAATTTCCAAAGAGGAAAAGGACCAAGAAGTCTACCCAAAGAAAGTGTAAAGAAAAAGTTGAACAACAGGAGAGTAGTCATGAAAAGGAAAGGGAGTTTGACATCATACAAATAGACAGTGATGCTGGAGATGATGAAGCTAGAATTCTTGAGTCTCTTTTGCTAAACAGAGAAGCCCAAATTCATGACTTAGAAGTTGATCTAGAAAGGTCAAAGGACCTCATACATGTTCTACAAATGAAAAATAAACAAATGAGTGGTCAAATGGCAGTTTATGAGGCAGCCTACAAAGCACAAGTCAAGCTTGAAGAGTATATGGGAGAATTTGATGATACTGAAGAAGAAGTGCAGCCAATAAGAAAAATACCTAGGACTATGGGTCTTAGGAAAGCTTTGGAGAAAAATAAGGAAGAAGAAGCAGCCCTTGTTCGATCTTATCCTCTCACACAATTGCTCGCCCAAGAAATAGAAAATGATAAAGAATCATGGCTTGAAAGAGCCAACAAGAATTTGGAGGATAAATTAGAGAAATCAAATAGAGAGTTGAGTCTACAAAGGAAGATGACCAGGCACTACAAGAAATTGAACCAATTTGCCCGAAGAAAGCTCAAACTTGCTCAAGAAAGGCTCAAAACTGTCTGAAAGAGGTGCCCGGTAGAAAAAGTGGAGAAAGGCATATCTATGCTTGAAATCCTGGCCTCAGCTTCCTTGCATGCTTCTAAGAACCCATAAGGGGCTTGGTCACCAAAATTGAGCAAATTTTGACATGATTTTGTTTTTTGTGTTTTTTGGCCCTAATTGCACATTTTTCTAGGCGCTGCCATAGGTGCTAGGAGCATCCTCAGCTCATGAAAGTCATTTTTTTGGATGGATTAAATTTGGGGGCAGCTACTCACAAATTTTCAGATCAAAAGGAGGTATTTTGGTCTCCCAAAGAGGCAAAAATCAGTCAAATTTCACCTTTCTGCCTCACATATCAGCAGATGAGACCCTCCTGGGTTTTTTCACTCAGTCCACCTTTTGACATACTTCTAGGGATCCGTTTGGGAAAACTCAAGTAGTTCCTGAAACTAGACATCCAGGGTTTTCCAACGAGCTATCACAGGCCTCGTTTAGACATTGGGAGGTCCCTCAAAAGTTGTCTGCAAAACATGCTTCTTTCTGCTGCTACGTTCCTATAGCATTTTGGTTTAAAAAGCAGTTTTCTGAAGGTGGCCACCCAAATGTGCGTTTAGCTATTTTTAACCCTATGTCAGAGATTAGAAGTCAATTTTCTTGCTATTTTTGGCGTAAATAGATATTTTGTGCCTTGGGCTTTGCAAAGCCTCAAGGACAAAATCAGATATTTGTATTAGGCCAATGGCCTTCTAGATGCTCTAGGATAGTTTCTTTCTCTTTGGCCTATATATTCCAAGAGATTTCATTGTAACAAGGGGCTGAACTTGATTTTATAGAGCAATACATAGTATTACAAGCTTTGAAGAAATACTTTGTCTCATGAAGTGGATGATTTCTTGTTTGACTTGGATGGTGGAGGAGGACTGTTTGTAGGATTCCATGGCTTGGTGAATGGTATTGTGTTCCTTATTTGTTATGTTTCCTTAGTTTATCATACATGTTTTCATGCTTCTTGCTTGTTGTAGGTCAGTAAAGAATAGATTTGAGACATGCCCATGGAGGCACCTCAAGTTTCCTGATTCATTACAGCTTCTATGTTTTTCTTCTTTCTTAGTTATGTCAAAGAATTCTTAACTGCTCTTTGATACCCTAAGAACTTGTTATCAATTTCATTAATGGTTATTATGTATGCTATCTAGTATGATTCACAGTATGCCCTGCTTACTCATAGCTAACCAAAACCCCATCACTGAAACCTTTCTTTGAATATTTGATTTTCCTAGTTAAACCAAATAGGTCTTGTTTCGATCTTGCCCTTTTCCCATGCTCTGCAATCTTATTTCAAAGTTCCCAATAGCTCAAATTATGATGTTTAGGAGTTCCCTCTTCATAGATTGAGTTGTTTGTTTGTCTTATTTTTTTTCCCAAAATTCTGAAGGTGAATGTCCCAAAGTTAGAGGGTCTTATACTTCTATGTATCACCTGAATGTTTATTTTATGCATCTATCAGTTTGAGTTTCATTTATAGTGATTAATGGTTAGCCCTACCACATGGACATTTTTTGTAAAACTATTTATGCTTAAAACCCCTTTGTCTCTCACAAAATTAGTGTCCATCTCATTTCACTTTCACCTAAAGAATCCATTTATCTCGACCAAATTGGCCCTGCAATATACCTTGTCCACCATTTGAGGCATTCTTGAACTTTTCGACCCCATAGCCCAATTGATCTGACAATCATTTTATCTATTTATCCTTTGATCAGTTCTCCCTCAAATAACCTAAAACAAACCAAAACAAACTTAACAACTAGCCTAAAATCACCTACATAAACAAGAAAACAAGTTTACGTCTTTTGCATAATAGAGAGAGCCCTCTCTGAGTCCAAGAGGCTAGGTCCTAGGGCTCCAAAGTTGGTTTGATGTTACCCTGTCACTTGGTTTGCCAATCTGCCAAATCACAGGACCCTAACAGATAACTGGTTACTTAATCATATAAAATTCCATGTAATAAGAAATATGTAGCACAACTCGTTGAATAGTGGAAACATAATAACTGGTTCTTCCTTGAAATGACATGCCATTCGTCTTTCTACGGCGTTGGGTGTTGAAGAGTGGAAACATAACAATTGGTTCTTCCTTGAATGACATGCCATTCATCTTTCTACTTCGAAACAGTTGGCAAGTTGCATGCAACTCATTTTTAGCATGTTGCTGGTACAAGCATGGCTAGCTGCAAGGGTTAGGCGTGTCACCCTGAGAGTGTAATTGCCTCTTGGATGGCTGTCATCATCATCTCCCAGTTGTATGTTGAATCAAATGCCTGGGCTATAATCATTTTCATCTCAGGGTGGTATGTTGGATCAAGGCTAGTCTAGACCACTTTTAAGTAATAGGGTGCAGATTATTTGCAAGGAATGGAATGAACCAACAGATATGGAGGTGGGAAAAAGACCTTGATAATCATCATCGACCCAGGATAATGTGCGGTTTGTAATTTCTAGTTTCCAGCAACCTTTGCGGTTTGTAATTTCCAGCAACCTGAGGTAGTACACGAGGACAACGCGCGGTTTGTAATTTCCAGCAACTTGTTGTGTACGTGCTTAGAGAATGATAGAAATAAAGTAAGAGCTATTTTACAAACAAAATTTTGTTTCCCCATTATTCACTACCAAAAAGAAAACATCGTGTGTAACTACCAATACTAATTACAGTAAGCTCTAACAAAATCTCAACCTTTCAGATTGATGGGTATTCTCCATACCTGTGATGCATTTATCTGTTTCTTTTTTACAGTAAGTGACGAAGGAGAGAATTGGAGTGCCAGTCAAAGGCAACTCTTATGCCTAGGCTGCGTTATCCTCAGGCGTAACCTATTTTTGGTTCTCTACGAAGTAACTGCCTCCATCGACTCTGTCACAGATGCAGTTCTTTAGAAAGTCATCCAACACAAATTTTACAACAACACTGTGATAACAATTACCCATAGTCATTGACAGTGACATGGTCTGGACCCAGTCTGATGGTATAAAAATGATGCTTTTTTACTTCTAATGTAGTCATGCAATCACTAAAGACTGAACCTTTAAATGTTTTTCATGGGTTTCTTGCAGGCAAACTTGCAGAATATGATGAACCTGCAAAACTTATGGAAAATAATCACATAAACCTTCTGGCGGAGTATTGGTCCAACTGTAGTTACAATTCCACTCAAAATTTGACTGATTACAAGTGATTTCTATATCTTTGAAACTAGGCCAATGCTAGAGTCCTAGTACACCTAAATCCTCTATGGTACTAAATCCTCTATGACAATGGAATTATCTGTTAAAAACTCGGTACTTGATCGTTCACACTCCAACATCTAAGTTAGACCTTACCTGAAATAGAGAAAACCAGAAAAAGAATGTAAAGCATGCAAAATCGGGCTAGCAAGTGCATGGCAGAAGGACATGTGGAAAGGGCATGCTGCATGCAAAAGGATATGTGGAAAGGGCCTGGGAAGGAGAAAACAAACTTTCGATACTAGTCCAAAATAGACTTTGGTTAAAATAAGTTTGCGCTATCTAGGGTTATACCAGACTTTGGTTAGAATAAGGTTGCGCTATCCGAGGTTACTTGTATGTGAAGAACGTTGTTTATACAAATTCATTTATCCAACGTTGGGCAATAAGACGTCAAACTTGAGTGACCAATCATGTTTAAAATAAATAATTTTATTTTTATTATATAATTAAAATATATTATTAAACCACTAATAAATCTGTAATTTTGAAAGTCAACATTTAGATTTATAGGTAGTCAACGTTCTATCGAACGCTATAGTCCAGGCAGGGATTAATAAGGCGAAAACAATCTTAAATGCAAAACATTTCATTTGTTTTTACAAATTTACAAGAAAATAAGTTGTACAAATCTAGCACTCCTACTTTAGCCCGTATGATACTTAGCTTCCATATTGTGAAGATTTCATGGCTTCAAACATGTTTTGCAGTCTTACTCGCCATGAGAAAATTTATTCTATTCTAGTCTATTCTAACTACACTGCTTTCTCCGATAAATAACATGCCAATGGAAATTGACCAAGAATGATGATATTATTTCTCCTTAGTATTTCCATCCCATGTCCACACAATGTCTTTGAGGACAGGCCTCAGAGCTTAGCTGCAGAACTCACTGTACTCGAGTGTATCTCGATGGTTTTTCGAAGCTCTACCATGAAAAATGAGGGAGTGACCTCAAAAATATCAACATAAATAGAAAAATGCCCCTGATCCGACCCATGAAATTTCATCTTGAAGTATTTTGACTTCTTGAAACTGAACCGGAAAAGACTCGAAATCTCCTCTAGCTTCGACATTATGCTAGACGTTGGCTGAGTCGAAGTGAACCTCGATTCATAGCATTTTCCTTGAGTAACCCGGAGAGATTGAACTGTGTCTACAAGGAGAGGAGATTATGTCGAAGGTGTTCAGGCAGACCGACTTCTGTATGAAAAATGGAGATTCAACATCATTGACAAGATCGACAATGACATTTTTGTCAGCTTGCAGATGCTTAAAGCCCCGACGAAACTAGGGGACCTCCATCAACTATGGGATGGTGATCCCTATCTGAGGATTTGGGTCTAGCAACAAGAGGATGAAACTTTCTATGCATCTACCTAACTTTTCTTTCACTACCCATGCTTTTGAGCTCCTTTCTAGTGTGTCTCCATTGCACTCTTCTCACTTTGACCTGTTCTTCCAACATATTTGTGCTCGCTAGATCCATGCAAAATATAATTGGCCCTACTCTCAAATATAATTTTAAATACATCCATCTATCATTTAACAATATCATTAATTTCTAACACCAGCCAATTCCATTCACCGAGGCATACGACCTTCTTGACCATGCCACAACACCCAACCAAAATGGATCCTATTGATTTAACTAATGGAGTCACTTTAATGACCGTCACATACTAAATACATTGCTTCCCATAAACGTGGACAAAGACACACCCCTCTGCATTAGACCAAAAGTGCTAATTGCAATGTTATCCAAAACAAGAAGAAATGCTTCTAGTCAACTTTTTCCTTTCTCTACACTTTCACAACCATCTTAGCCTTCTTCTTATTGCCTCGCTCACCCACAATTTTCCCTTGATATAGGAACTCTATAAGTCATTTCTTAGGTCAATAATACCTTAACTATTTTTATGGCTCCATCAACTTTCACCTCCCACTTCTGATCTGAGATGGGCACTTTGTGTGCTAATTGTTGCAGCATGGCCACCTTAGTTTTATAACTGCATTTTGGAGGTTAAACAGTTGCAATTGTTGCTACAAGAACCCTATGTCCTTTCTCATGAGTCTAAAGTAGATCTAGTTGATATCCAACACATATGCAATGACTGTTGATTTTCTAGTGCTAACAGAACAAGCACAATTTGCTACTAATGATAATTCCTTCTAATGATATTTTTGCACATTCTAAACTATCATTAAGCAATTACACTTCAGAAAATTGAACTATAAATGTAATAGAATATTAGAACAGTAGAGATCACAATAAAACAGTAGACACCAAGAATTTTTCACATGGAAAACCAAACCTTGGGATAAAACCAAACAATGTTTTCTACGAGAAATTATAGTTCAATTCAACAAATGATACAATTTGATTTTTTAGTCAAACCTGTTCAATTTGACCACACAAACTAGCTAGGTCAAATCTAGTCCAAATTTCTTACAATATCAATCAAAATACTACCCAAGAATCTCGGTCAACTTTACCTCAGAAATTCTTGGTCAAACTTCCTCAGACAACCTGTAGTCAACTTAGAAATTTTGTCTACAATACACCTCAGAAGTTTGGTCAACCTAGCCAAAATTTTGGTCAAAGAAAGCAGTCAAAGATTTGGTGGCATAACAATTAATACTTAGTAAACATTGATCAACTTCATATCTCCTTCTTGCTCCTTCACACATGTGAACATAAGAGTTCATGACTTGATGATATGAATTGATTTGATGCCGAATGGAGGAGGTCAAATGGTCTATTTATAGTGGTCAAATCATGTGGTTTTTGACCAAGGGTCAAGCCCATTCAACTGGTGGGGCTGACATGTCCTCCTAGAGTGAGCATGAACTCAAGAAAACATATTTTTCTCTTTTTTTTTGAATATTGGCCTCAACTACAAAAATTCAACACTCCCTCTTAACTAGGGAGGTATTCATATTGACTTCTTCATATGCCCATTTTGTTGAAAATTTTCTCCTTGTTTAGAAAATATTGAATGAGCTTGCTATGTTGATGTATGTATCCACTTCATGTGGAAATCATCCTACATCAACATCATGAAAAGGAATCTATATTCCTACAAGTCAACTCTCCTTTGAAAATGGATCGAGTCACCCACTAGCCAAAGGGCTTCTAGGGTCCCAATGACCTTTTGGCCTTCTAGGTTCAATATTAGTCCTTGTTCACTAATTATCCAAGTTTTCATTTGGAACCTTTTCAACACCTTTGACCTATGGTGAAAAATTGGGCTATTTTCATTCATGCATTCTAATTGAATGGTAATACACATACTCAATTCTAAAGGAACTCATTCTATTCACTAGCCAATTACCTCTTGGAAATCTAGGGGATCACTCTAGGCCTTTCTCTATATCCACATTACATGGCCCCTGGTCAATACCTTTGACCTGTCAATATCCTAACATAGGGAGAATGTCTACCCCTTAATACTACAACATTACCACTCCATCTCAATTAGGGAGGCATTCTTAACCACTCCAAGCTTGTTCCTAAAGTATGTAAACTTCGCCCTAGGAAGAGGCTTGGTGAGAATGTCAGCAACCTACTAGTTTGTAGAAATGTTATAACACCCTCCTCCCACATTTACCCAATATAATTGGTACACTAGGGTAAACATGTGACGAGAGGCTACTATGATGTGATTCAACCTCCTAGGTCACCTTAAGGAAGTGCAATCTACATAACACGACCAATTTTACCTTCCACACATACAACATAACCTTCAGGAGCCAACCAACCCTTCCAAGTGGTTAACCCCTTAGACAACTCATCATTTGACTGACATAGACACTCAACCCCTCCCATGACAAGCTCTGCAAGTGACTAAGGCCTTCTAGTCGCTCCCATAGTAAGGCATGCCAATGACTGTGGAATTCTACAACTAGTTATGTTCCAACGAACTTGAATTTTGTCCCGCTTTTTTAGGGCCAGGACTCGAGCCACTTCCCAAAAATTCATGAAAACTCCATAAATACTAAATAACATGGGAACAAAGATACTAATGCAAAATTTCATACAAATACTTGATCTGACCCCTACTAGCCATGACACACATTTTGTCAAACATGTCACAAATATGTAATCTACGGGTCATAAAACCAGATCTGAGCATAGGGGTCTCATACATATCTGAGATTCATTAAGAATCATTTTTCCCTTATTACAATAGTTGCATTATCATCTATTAGGACACATATACATTGTATCGTCATTTTCTAATTAAAGCACGATGAGAAAGATACCTCAAGTTTGTCATAAAACATACTCATAACCAACATGTAACCAATAAAAATAAAAGGGACATAATAGCCATAAAATCCACATATAAACCAATACATTCACACATAAAATACCAAGGAGAAGAAGCTCTTATTAATGAATGAAAAATCCAACTAGGTATGGGACTTCCACGAACCACTCGACCATATATTGGCTGAACCAAATTTTTCTTTCATATAATCACCCCCATTCCATATTCCAAGCATGAATGTGGGACTCAAAACCAAACAAACCATGTTTCCTCAGGCTTTACTACAATCCCCACCAGATCACTAGGCCCTAAACAAGCATGGATTCCATTGGATTTATCCACCTACACCGTGAGGAATTTTCTTGTCTCCTATTCTCTAGGCTTTACCGTATATCCCACCATTCACCAATCGAGGATTTCTAGGCCTAATCGAGACTCCACCCTCCAAGATTTACTGTATATCTTGTCATGCACCGGTTAAGGATTCCTAGGCCTATTCGAGGGAGCACGCCTCTAGGCTTTACCATATATCTCGTCATTCATCGATCGAGGATTCTTAGGCCTACCGAGGCACATAAAATCTAGCTTTACTGCAATTGCAGTCCAGTTCAGGGATTCCTAGGCCATGTGTTCTTTCTTTCAGAGACCACCTCACTCAGTTTCAAAACCATCCGAAAATCCAACTCAATCAATACAAAAGAACCCATCACACCATGGCTATCTAGAAATGGCAACGTAGGCTAAAGAACACTGTCACACCTAGAAATTGCCATGCCAATGACAACAAGAGAACCAAATACACACAAGCATGTAACATGAATGCCAAATCTAGCAAGAAAATCACACATGCAAATCGATACCTCCAATTAAACCCATTGTAGCCACTTGATCCTTCTCTTCCTTGCTTGATCTTTGCTTTCCTCTTCCTTCTTGTTCCCTCCTTTTCTTTTCTTGATATAATGCTAGAGTGCTCCAAGAAAACTCTAAGTGTCCAAGAGTTTGAGAGGGAGAGCTCCAAAACTAAAATGACAAAAGGTAAACTAGCAAAAGCTACCAACTGATCCTCATGAGCCTTTTTTATCAACGAGGCGTCTAATTTCTTCAATTTTCCATTATTTTCATTCGTTTTCCTCCTCACATGCAACATGTGACCTTTCATCTTCCTTCTATCCTAATTTCATTTATTTTCATAACTAAAAATCCAATTAATGCCTCTTGCCTTTCCAATTCCTTTTCCATTGGCTTTGCCAATTTCCTTTGGCCATAATAAAACAAATGAACATCCACAATAGAATTTTTTTCCCAACATTCATCTTGGAATACATGTCCCATGACCATGGTTATTATTTTTCATTTATTAAATTTATTACATGGATTTTTTACCAGGGTTGTTACGGAACTCTCTCCCTTGGGGTAACGCCATCCTTGGTGTTCAATGACACCTACAACCATCAAGAACACTAAAAAAGGAAACATATTTTCTATGGAGGTTTATAACACAACTCGTTGCAACATTTACAATGACCACCTGCTGAAAACATGACAATCATACCGTTTACTGGAGCTTTATAATGCAACTCATTGCGATATTTACAATAACAACAACATGTACTTAATCACATTTTCCTAAACCAACAAATAACCTTATTGTCTATGGATCTTTATAAATCCAGCTTGATACAATATTTACAATAATATACACACACACATACGCACTTTTTCTCAACCAACAAATAAAAGGATATGATGCATGTATCTACAACAAGGGAATCTTGAGGCTCACACCTCCACCCTCAAAAGTCATTAGAGAACTTTTGAGGTCTAAAATGGGCCTCCTAAGAAAAATGTACAACCAAAAGAAACCTTATAAGAACCAATAGGATTCAAGATGATGATGTCAACCATGGGGGGTGATTCACCATTTTTGGGGTAAAAAAGTAAAAATATTAAAAAATAATAAAATAATAAAACTACTTTCTCAACTTGTATTTTCAAGTTATCTCCCTAACTTTTTACTCAAAATTTCGAGCGAGAGTACTCGTTGGATGCAAAATTTAATTTCTTATCCAAGGAGTACCCATGTTTCATACTTTCGATGGATTGTGCTACATGAAAAATGAGAACTACATGAAAAAACGTGAATGAAATCACGTTTTTTATGTATATCTCATTTTTCATGTAGCATGGTCCATCGAAGTATGCAACATGGGTACTCCTTGGATGATGAATCAAATTCTGCATCTGTTAGAACAGGGTCTCCTACAAAGCTCCGAATCTAGTCCATTTTGTATATTTTTTATTATATTTATTCTAACGCTGGGGTTTTGGGGTGGGTCAAAGCCCTTAAAACCACAGAGATAAAATAGGGAAAGGCCTTTTGCTATTCCTGGTTACTATTCCTTATAACACTGGTCACCTGGGAAGCCCCTGCGGAGTCGGTCCTCCCCGAGCTCACTCCAGAAATGTGCGAAGGGGCTCGGTATGCCCATCTATGGGACTCCAAGGATGCGCAGCGTATAGAGGATAACCAAGTCTTCTGGGTCCTCTTCTAGAGTAGCTTGGCAGCAGCCATCAACTCTCGACCCTGGCTGTCCCCAACAGTATATGAACGATACAAGGGTATTACGACATTCCAGGTTACCATGCACATCATTAAGATCAGAGCCCACAAAGATAAAACCTGGACCCTGCTTCCTTATCTGGTAGAAAATGAAGAGATTAACAGAGTAATTACACTCCAACCTCCTACCTGGAAGATCGGCTTCAAAACTGGCACGAGGAGCACCGAAGGAATTAGCACGACGTAGGTGCCCCCACCTGTCATCATCAAGGATATCGGAGGCTCAAGCAAGAGTATAGGGAAGGACTCGGGCGCAGCAGAAAAAAAGGATACACAACCAAAGAAAACCACTGGGAAGGACGCCGAGGCCGAGACCCAAATCGACTCGCAGCCAGACCTGGGCACGGGAGGATTGAACATCGGAGGTACGACCTCCCTCCAGGGTACGAAACGAATGGGCGAGCCTACCAAAGGACCTCGAAAGAAGCAACGCGCTCAACGGACAACACACGATGAAACTCTCAACTTGACCGATGGTGACCTTGAATAGATTACTGATGCAGTCTCTCTAGCCATGCAGGATCGATGGGAAGCCCTTGAAGAACAACAGAAGGCTACGCTCGCCACATTACAGGCCGAGCTCGCGAGCTACAACTAAAGACAGACACACTACATACTAGTGTGACTTCGGTATGGATGCTGCAAACCACCAGTAGTGCTACGCTCACAACGACAAAAATCCGCCTCTGCCCTTTACCTGGCGTTGCCCTTATGATCAGTCCGCCTGATCTGAGCACGCAGGTCCATAGTTGTCGGGAGGTACAGCTAGACTTAGCCAGACTACCCCAAGATGCTTTGCAGGGACTCCACACGGGTATATTTCAAGAGCTTCAGCATCTGGACCTGAAAATTCACCAACAACTAGGCTTGGCTGAGAAAACGATCATTGAAAGCAATGTCGCAATCACCCTTGCCACCACGCAAAAAAAGGAGCTCAAAAGCTTCATTCAGCAGCTCTGCTCAAAAGTCCCAACAGAGATTCTGGCTACCGCTATGCCTCAGGCAAAGGTTGAGGGGTTGGTCACCGCATTGAAGGCATCTCAAACAGAGGCTGTGGAGGTTAAGTCACAGATGGAGCAGTGGATTTCCGATTTGCAGGCTAAATTGCAGCCTGAAACACCTCCTGAGGTATGAGCCCAACGATCTGCACAGGTCACCGCAGCTACAAACATCATCACAGGGCAGATCGCATTGGGTGATCAACTACTGGAAACTGCCATGCAGCTATGGACCAAGGTCCAACGCGATCCGCTCCTCCATGAAATAACCTAGGCCCTGCGACAGAAAAAGGATACGTTTGAAACATTGGAAGCCACCCTGCCCACGTTAGTTCCTGCTCAGCGCTTGGCATGACTGTGAACCAGCCAAGACCTCCAAGCTGAGATAGAAGAGCTTCGACAAAAGAAGAAGGCCCTCAATGACCGCCTGAAGCCTTGGGATGCTGACGCCCTTAAGCTATCGCAGGATGCTAATGTAGTCATGAAGCAGCTCAACCAGACCCTGGAAAGTGTCACCACTGTGACAGAAGGCCCGATTTCACAGAAATTGGTCGACATCGCCCAGAATGCTGCTGCCCAAAGTGAAGTCGTGCTGCCCCCATTGGCGAAAGCGATCAAACTGTTGCAGGAGCAAGTGGAGACCCCACCATCTCAGTGACTCGAGATGAGTCACAAGATTGTGTTGGGGGACTGTTGGAACAGGGTCTCCTACAAAGTTGCGAATCTGGTCCATTTTGTATATTTTTTATTATATTTAGTCTAACACAGGGGTTTTGGGGTGGGTTAAAGCCCCTAATGCATTGTAAGCAGGTCAAGGGTAGACCAAGAGTCCGCAAACCATGGTTTTCGGACCATTAGATGCGTAGGATAAAGTAGTATAAGTAGTTGAAAATTTTTGAGTCGATAGGTAGAGAATGAATAGAGATTGACGCGAAGAACGAATTGCTAGATCTTGGGCTGGGTTGTTTGGGTTAGGACTCCTGCTGGCTGTGTGCACAGAAATCCTCTGTCCTGCTGTGTGTGGACCCTGCTGGTTGTGTGTGCAGGTGGTATTCGAGGAATGTAAGAGGATTTTGATAAGTAATATATGTGAAGTATTGTTGGAACATATGATGTTGTCTGAATTTGTTCTGTTATGATTGATGCGAACTAAGATTGTCTGATTAAGCTATGAACTCTATGATGTGATTATTGTTGCACTTACTAATTGTATCTCTGTTAATGAATGCAAGCTATCTGTGTTGACAACATTGGCTGTGATTATGCTGTTTTATGGTTGTAATTAATGATACACACGTGGATGCAAACCTGCTAGAGCAGATCTGATAAGAAATATAGTCTGGTTACATTCTAGAACCCTGTGAATCACCCTTCTGTGTAGATCTGATAATTGCGGGCCTGGGCCTACGTTATTACCTACTCTCTCTCTCAGGGTGCGGAAACCTGGTTCCAACACCCTCCCATACTACTTCGGGTGAGACTTTGACCTGCGCAAGCGGATCATTTCCGAAAGGGCCAGTAGTATAGGGGTTTGTTGGCAAACCTTCACCTCCAAACCTGGGTCAAGACCCCTCGAGCCAACAACATCCAACGAGTGTTCCCACTCAAAATTTTAGTAAACCCGTAGGGAGATAAGTTGAAAAAGTAGTTTTTTGTTTTTTCCCTCTAAAATTTGATGATGTAATCTAATATTATTTTATTATTTCCACTATTATTTTATAATTTCCTTAGGAAGCCCATTTTAGACCTCAAAATTCCTCTAATGAGTACCAAGATTCACCCCCTTCCCAGGAAGTCCAGAATCCACTACAAAATTCAAACCTGCATCCAATGTTCATTGTTCCAAGAACACTCCCAATGTGCATCTGATTCCATATCGAAATGATAATGACAAAAAAATCCATCCACTACCTTCCCTTCTCTACTACATAGTCCCTCGAGAAATCTGGCCAGCCCCTTCCATGTAGTCACTCACCTTCCAAGTTCCCTGGCATCCCCTTTCCCGGATATCCATCCCTTGGAAATGTTTCCTCGCATCAAAAGGTCAAATAACCAAGAAATATACCGGCCTCAAAACCATCATATCGGTCATAACATGCTCATGGAAATCAATGAACACTATTTGGTACCAATGTCCCACAATGGCCCTGCTCCTGAAGTGCTATAGCAACATAGTGCTACTTGTTTCCAATTCCTTTTGTTGCTACTGCTAATGTTTGCAATCAATTTCAACCACCCCAAACTGGGCATTTCCATGCTTCTTGTACCAATAAATAGCCAACATTAGATTCAAAATAATTTAAATAAATTCACATCATATCTCATCGATGGCCCGTCAATAAGGTACACTTGCAATTCTGTTCACTTCCTATCACAATAAGTCAAACTATTTGTTTGATCAAATCATCATGTATAAACATTTCACATCCGGTTAGCTAAAAACACAACCATCATAATCAAAATCATAGATCACATGGAATCGTCACAAACCATAATCATAGATCACATGTAATCATCATAAACCAGAATCATAGATCACATGCATAATTAAAACTAAAATAAAATACTGATAATTATCCTTCAACTAGTCCTTTGCTTCTACTATTATGTGTGTCCTTTCCATACACACATCAGATCGATTTTCACACCCAATAAGCACCCATTTCCTTCTCTTCAATCAGGTACACATAGATAAAATGTACATCAAACGTATACACCCATATACGGCATACAACGCCAAACAATATAGGCACCTACACCTGACATACAACACGTACCCCTACACTAGGTGTATAATACAACACATACACCTAAATTCGACATACAACATAACACATACACCTACACCTGGTTTACAACACAAAGAATACACAAGTCACGATATCACGTCTACACAATATGTATAACACAATACCACATGTACATAAAACAACATGTATAACATGCACACAAGATGACATGTGCACAACACAACATGTACGACATGCACACAATACCACATGTACAACAATACCACACGTACAACATGTACACAGTATCACATATACACAACACCACCTGTACAACATGTACACAACACCTCATGTAGACAAGACCACATGCACGACATGTACACAATGACACATGTACATAGCACCACATGCACAACATGTACATATAACCACCTGCACACAACACCCCATGTACAACATGTACACAACACCACATGCACACAACACCACATGTACATAACACCATATGCACACAACACCACATGTACAATCATATGCACAACACCACCTGTACATAGAACCATATGCACAACATGCATACCACACCATATGTGCATAGCACCACATATGCAACATGCATAAAGCACCACATGTATCCAACACCACATATCCAACCGGCACACAACATCATTTGTACACAACACTGTATAAATGAAATGTTCATAAAACCATCTATACATATCATTGCATAAACACCATGTACACCACACCATCTATACATAGCACTTCATAAAAAACATGTACACAACACCACATACACACAACGTCACAGGTGCAACATGTACAACATACATACAACATTAGTACTGCACATCCATAGACCGCACACTGACTCTACCAAGCAACCTTTCTTCTATCCACTATCCATGCTTGTCCCAGCATGTCGCAGATCATACTTCTTTCATTTCGCCGATGTATCCCTCAACACTTCCTATCCATAACATAAACATAGACATAGTATAATCACATAATATCAATTCATATCCACATGATATTGACCTTGTATATCTGTTAGGGTCACTCTTCCCACTTGATTCCTCATAAACCAAGAACCTCTTCATGGCATTCACCTACATAAGAAATCATTCATCCACAAGAATGATCCATTTTGACCCTGTCAAACAACAACATATATACATACATTTATATATATATAAGCATTAGCATAAAACAATCATGATCTCTGATGACCCTATTAGACAACGACATACATACATACATATATATAATCATTAGCATAAGGAAATAATGATCCCTGATGACCTTTTCAGACAGCGACATACACACATACATATATACATATATACAAATTAGCATAATCACAACTGTAACCCAATTACCCGATATCACAAGGTCAAGGTTAAGAGAAATTCCTTTATCCATGCACAACATGCACAACATTGAGAACAATAGTTCCCAACTTAGTCAAGGCATCTAACACATTAGATCAATTTAATTTACCTCTCTTACTACTTTTCTCATGACTATCCTGCCACCATCCATTTACACCAAAGGAACCAACCAATCCAACCTGATGTCATACTCTTGTCTCCAGCTTCCCTTATACAGGCACTGAGCTTCCTTTGGGTCTTACATTACCCGTTGGGTTTCATCAACTCTTCCCAAACTCCATTAAATTTCCTCTTTCCCAACCAATTCCTGATACCCTCAAAACACAAAAGGAAATAACAAAATAAAATAGAAGAAAACCATGAAAACTAATAAAAATTGAACATCAAAAGCAAAGTGGCATGATCATGCACTATTCATAAACAAATCCACAATCAAGTGCAACAAATCACAAAATACCAAAAGCACAAGAATGGAAACAAACACCATGACTCAATCCCAATGGTCTTCAAGATTTCATGACAGACTCTTGCCATGCAATCCCTTGCATCATACTGCCATAAACACATAACTATCAACACATAAATGAATGTAGCAATGTACCAGTTGTCTTACCTTGTTGTGACAAACACACATGCTTATAACTGAACACACATGTCATCCACATGTTTTGAAGATAAAGACAACATATCTATTAACTTTAAATCAACCTTTACCAAGAATAACAAACATTTCATAATCAACAATCAACTCACATTCATCAGTTGTAATTCATAATGCTACAAATATCACCTACTTACACTCAAGTACATATCAACTGACTCAAAACATATGTGTTAGTGCAACCATCTTAAAACAAAATCATTTCTTCATGCAATATTATAGACACATACTCATATCATGAAATTAATCAAAAATTCAAAAAACAAATAGACGACATAATAGACACCAAGCACTCAAACACCAAATATACGGCATAATCAAACATTCAAGCACCAAGTAGATGACATACGAAAAATCATACCTTAATGTATCTTAGGGGAGGCTATCTTGTGTGCACAATCAATGTATATTAGCACAATGTAAATTCACAACATATCAACTCAACCATTAATAAGTTCATGATGTCCATAACAATAACTAGCTAAAATTTTCATATCGTAAACTCATAAACAATTGTCATTCATGCATAACAATCACATATGCACAATCTGTTGGAAATACTGAGAGGGGGGTGAATCAGTATTTATTTTCAATTGTTAATTATTTCCAGTTAGATTCGTCACAATTAAATACAAAGAGATATATATAATAATGATATTAAGAATTAAAGAGAACTTCAATCCCTTTTTAATAATAGTATACAATAGATGAGAGAAGGGCACCAACCCTTTTAATGAAACAGGCACCAACCTGTTTTCCAAGCACCAACTTGGACTTTGATGAGGCTCCAACATCTAGGGCTTCGACCCTATCTTCTCAAGGCACCAACCTTGTGTTTAGGGGTACCTACCCCAAGGACACCAATCCCTCAGTCTTCTTTTTAATAGAAAATGTGTGATATACTTACTTGACTGTCATCTACAAGATTCTTCACTGTTATTTATTCACTGTACTTTGTCCATCATGTGACTTCAATAGTCCTCACATAAGTCTGAGCCTTCAAGGGTAAGTCCAAGCCTTCTACAAGTTCAGATTTGAAGTGTCACAGGTTCACTAGCTTGCAGTTCTAAGTCTGAGCCTTCAAGGGTAAGTCCAAGCCTTCTACAGGTTCAGATCCGAAGTATCACAGGTTCACTAGCTTGCAGTTCTAAGTCTGAGCCTTCAAGGGTAAGTTCAAGCCTTCTACAAGTTCAGATTCGAAGTATCATAGGTTCACTAGCTTGCAATTCTGAGCCTCCATAAATAACTGTCCTTAGGTCCAAAATTTATGAGTCCTCTAGAGAACCAAGGTGTAATTCCACAAGTCTATTCGAGCTATAGTTTCTCCATAGCTGTGTCCGAGATACCACAAGTATATTCGAGCTGAATGTCCACAATTCAACCTTATTACATGTCTGAGGTACTGAGGTTAAGGCACCGAGTAGCTGACTGTCCACTGTTCCTCCACAGGCAGACTTTTTATATGTCTGTCACAAATCCGAACCTCATAAAAGATGACTATGTAATCTATTGTCCGAGCTTGAGGAAGAATAACCCAAACAAATGTGCTTTTTAAGTCCTCCTCGACCTTAGTTCACAAGATGTGAATTGTCCTTAAAGTTCTGTGCTTCTCGGATATTCTTCACCGAATTGCTGATTCTGAAATGGATGAACGCAGATTTATATATATAGTAGTTTGTCCCTATGAAGGGACACATCCATTGGAAGAAGGGTCGACATTATATGACTGCATAGGTCAACTTGACTGTAAATATATATTTTTATCTTAAAAATTTATTTTCTCACAAACTAATGGGATTTTCGGGGCAAGTCAGAGCTTGTTGGAAAGAGGGAAAATTCCTCTTTAATATGGTCAAGGATTCATTGTGAAAAGATGCCTCCAAGGTGTCTAAATTTATTTTTCTTTGTGACTGTTCATAAAATTTTAGTGCAGAAGGTGATTGGGATCATGTCATCATATGTCATAGTGTAGCATCTATCAATCTTCCATTAAGAGAGCTCATCAAGAGAGCTTATATTCCATTAATGATAATTATTGACCAACACAATCAGTCTAGATTAGTACAACACAATATAAAAAATATTTCAACTCGTACCTAAATGTCATAACCCTAACCATCTGCATAGGTTAATCCAAATTAGCATGATACATATAACATCAATATCTTAGTTGCAATGACCATAAACATCATGTTTATGACCATAATGAATATAACAACAAGTTACTATCCTTCATAACTAACCGACGTATAGTACATGTGATCACACTGATTAACTAACATCTATCATACCTATAACCATAAAACCATAGACTAAAAAACATATACATAACCCTAATGCTTATAACAACCATTAACCAACATACCTGCATACCAAATATACAACCTGTATGATGATATGTTCTTATCCCAAGGTATAGTGTTGCAACCTCGCTCTAATGATCTGTGTCTCAAACTCTATCTCAACCAACACATCACATCATAACATACCAGCAATATCAAGATTATACAAACTACATAATGACCACCACAATGCACGCCTGAGATACCGTGCATGTATAACCATAACCATGACAATGCATGCATAAAAACATGTAGACATTGACATGCATAACATATGCATATACACCTGACATGCATTCAAGACAAGCACATCCCAACATCAACATCATCAACTTCTACATCACAACACAAATATAACAATGATCATCACCATGCATACATAACAAGCACATATAAATCCTACATGCATGCATGCATGACAATCCAAATTCTGCCCATCCAGTCCAAGAGTTGAACCATGCTCTGGTACCACTTTGTTACACTCTCCTCCCACATTTACCCAAGCTAATTAGTCCATTGTTGTAAACATGTGACGAGAGGCTACTATGATGTGATTCAACCTAGGTCACCTTAAGGAAGTGAAACTGGAATAACACAACCAATCTGACATTCCACACATACGACAAAACATTCAGGAGCCAACCAACCCTTCCAGGTTATCAACCCGTGAGAAAAAACATCATTTGACTCACTTGAACCCTAAACTGCTCCCATGACAAGCCCTGCAAGTGACCGAGGCCTTCCTGTCACTCCCAAAACAAGGCATGCTAGTGCCTGTGGACTTTTCCAACTAGTTTTGTGCCAACGACCCCGTATTTCGTCTCACTTTTTCAGGGCCAGGACTCAAGCCAATTCCCAGAAATTCATGAAAACTTTAGAAATAATAAATTACATGGGAAAAAATATACTAATGCAAAATTTGATACAAATACTTGATTTTACCCTTACTAGCCATGACAAACATTTCGTCAAACATGTCACAAACATGTAATCTACATGTCATAAAATCATATCTGAGCATAGGAGTCTCATACTTATCTGAGATTCGTAAAGAAGCATTGTTTTATTATCACAATAGTTTCATTATCATCTATTAGGATATATATATATATTAATTTTCTAATAAAATCATGATGAAAACCATACATCACGTCTGTCATAAAACATACTCATAACCAGCACGTAACCAACATAAATAACAAGGATATAACAACCATAAAATGCACATATAAACCAATACATTTACACATAAAATACCAAGGAGAAGAAGCTCTTATTAATGAATGCAAAAGCCAACCAGGTTTGGGACATCCACGAACCACTCAACCATAGATTGGTTGAACCGAATCTTTCTTTCAGCCAATCACCCCCATGCCATATTCCAAGCATGAATGCGGGACTCAAAACTAACTAAAATAGGTTTCCTTAGGCTTTACCGTAATCCCCACCACATAACTAGGCCCTAAACAAGCATGGATGCCACTGGATTTCTCCACCTACATCGTGAGGTGTTGTACAATTCAGCCCCGCCATTCAAATCTTGGCTAAAGTCTCCTCTTCTCCCTTTACCGCTGCCCTTTCCTACACCAGAAATACATTGAAAAAGGGCTAAAATTTGCTTTTTAAAGTTATAAAAGGCCTAGCCCCTTTCTCTCCTAGCTCCGCGCCTCCTTTCATCCATATAGCCAAGCACTGCCCCTTAGAGCGTTTAATGCAAGTCGCATGATCGTGCTATCGCACCTCTCCCTCATCACATGTCCGCCTCATCGTAAAAGCGCAGTTTCCCGTTCGCGCTATCCTCCGTCATCGCACTTTTTGTTTTTGCGATCTGCGCTCGACCGATCACGCCCATCGCATAGCGCAGAGCGCAGAATCTTGTTATTCCATCATTCCCTCCATCGCATTTTCTCCCCTTGCGATTTTGCGATATGCGCTCCGGGTCCCACCTCCAAAGCCTTTGCTCCGTTGTTTTGTTATGTCTTTCCTTTGTAACTTCCCCAAAAGTTAATCTTCAAAGTCTTCGTACCATCAGCATTCTTCCGCCATTTTTCATCATTTGCCTACATGTCATCCACTTTTCCTCCATTGTTCACATATTTCAGTTATGTGTCGCATCTCAGTGTTTTTGTTTGAAGTCTCAGCCCCGCGTCATTCCATCATCCTCTCAAATCTATGCCACCGCTTCCGTTAACCTCACTATGTCCACTATCTCTGTGATTAGTTTTATTCAACAGGCTTTTGTTTTTGCAGGAACTTGTGGTGGGAACAAAATTGGCGGAAAGGATCCGAGAGTCACTATGATGTGACCTCCATTAAAGAAAGGTACTTCGATCTATAGAACTCTCCAGAGAAAATCAAAAGGGCACATTTGGGCGAATGAAAACATTAATGCAGCAACAGATTATTAATGAAGAAGCAATGAATTCAGGGTCCAGCTTGAAAAAGGTTTCAAATTTAAATTCAAAATCTGAAGATCGAAAGTACCATGTACAGAAGCAGGCGCCTCAAGGTTTTATTGCCGCAGATCTTCCTCCTCCAGAAAAGAGCCGAATGTTTACATATTTTATTATTTATGTCTTGTATATAAGCATATTTTCATTTTCAGCATTCATTTCCAGAAATAAGTTGTAAAGTACAGTCATTTATGTTCAGTCATTCATAGCATGGGCGCGAATGTTTTCCGCCATCTGATTCAAAATAAGTCATTAAATGTTTTCCATCTACCTCCTCCTCTAGAATTCTCTATCTCTTCTATAAAAGCTAGAAGGAAAGACATTGTAAGGGTTCCAGATTTCTTTCAGCAAACTGTGCAGTGAAAAGGCTCTTGTATACATTCTGTGATATCTCTGTATGAAGGTTCAGAGCCCGTAGGGTCTCAGTGAGGAGGAGTTATAACTGTAATGAGGATTCTGGTCTTTGGTATCTCACAATATGTAATTTCTCTTATGTGTTAATACAATATCTCATTTCATGCTATTTATCTTCTTGTATCATGTTCTAGAATGCGAGTGGCTCACTAGTTTGCAGTAAGGATTCATCCTTGTTGATGCCCTTTCTGGAATTAGTCAAGCGCTTTAAATAGGCCTAGCCATGATATACTGTTCCATTTTCATCTCTTCCATATTTTCCGCTATATTAGTTACTTGAGGAGGGTGCTTTTAAAACGCCATTGTCATATAAGGATTCATAAATTAATATGCCCTTATGTGGTTCTGTTGTGTATCTGGGTATCAGTCTCATGTTAACTAATATCTTCCTTATGTTTCCTCACTGCACTCACTTCCTGATATTTGATTTCTGTGATATATTATTTGAACTGGCCCTCTTTACAGCAAGCTGTCTCTTAACTGTCTGATGCCTTTGTATTGGAGTTTTACATGATGTCCCTACACTATTCTTATCTTTGTGTCAGCTTCTGAGAGAGTTTGGTCCCATTCAAAACTTATTTCCTTGTTTAAACAAGAGATAGTAAGTGAGCTCTTGGACTGACAATCCAAACTATATGAAGGACTCCTTGCTATATTAAGATGTCCTAGGCACTGGTCTATGGCAACTCTAGACTATCTCTAGGGGGTGACAAAATTGTCCACAACAGTGAGGAATTTTCCTGCCTCCTAGTCTCTAGGCTTTACCGTATAACCCACCATTCACCGGTAGAGGATTCCTAGGCCTAATAGAGATTCCACACTCCATACTTTACCATATATCCTTGCATTCACCAATTAAGGATCCCTAGGCCTAATTGAGGGCATACACCTCTAGGATTTACTATATATCACGTCATTCACCCGTCAAGGATTCCTAGGCCTACTAAGGCACATAAAATACAACTTTACCACAATCCCAATCTGGTTCAAGGATTCCTAGGCCATGTGTTATTTCTTTCAAATACCACCTCACTCAGTTTCGAAACCATCTGACAATCCAACTCAACCAATACAAGAGAACCCATCACACCATGGCTATCTAGAAATGGCAAGGCTAGGTTGAAGAACATTGTCACACCTGGAAATTCCCATGAAAATGACAACAAGAGCATCAAATACACACATGCATGTACCATGCATATCAAATCTAACAAGGAAATCACACGTGCAAATCAATACCTGTAAGAAAACCCCCTGTAGCTGCTTGATCCTTCTCTTCTTTGCTTGATTTGTTTTCCTCTACCTTCTTGGTCCTACCCTTTATTTTTTGATCCAATGCTATGGTGATCCAAGAAAACTCTAAGTCTCCAAGAGTGAGAGAGAGAGAGCTCAAAAATTGAACTGAAAAAAGGTAAACAAACAAAAGCTACCAACTGATCCTCAAAATCATTTTTATCAATGAGTCCTCTAATTTCTTCAATTTTCCATTATTTTCCTTCATTTTCCTCCTCACATGAAACTTGTGACCTTTTGATCCAGGTGGATATTGGTGGCCACCCACCTATTCCACTTGGGGCCCCACCATTGTCTCTTTTATTTTTTTTCAGTTTCGGCACAACTTACTATTTTTAGCAATTTTTTGGGTCCTGAACTCCTGGAGCCATTTTGAGGCCCTAAACGAAGTTTTTTGGGAAAACTGGGAGCAACTTGTGTCCATGGACTGATGTTGCTCACATCAAAAGATGTATTCCTCGAATAGATCTTTCTAATGAGGTATGGTGCACGCCAAACGAAGGTCGTATGCCAAAGTTACGTCCTCGGGAAGTTGAGACACCAATTTACCCAAACATAGTTTTGGTGTTTCATCTCTTAGGGTTAGGGTTTTGGATGTTCAGGGTTTTCCATTGTTTCTAAATAATAAATAGGCCCTCAATCCTCATTTTAACACAATTTAGAGCCCTGTAGCCGCCACATCTCTTCTCAGAGATAAGCTACCAACACCCTACCTATTTTATTTCCATTATGTCTGTAAGAAAATTTGAGTTCTTTGATATTAATGAAATGAAGTGTTATTTCTACTGCATATTTGTATTTATGGTCATATGTGTATTTTTTTACGTTTTTGCATAAATTTGGGTCAATGGTATCAGAGAAATCTACTTTTTCTAGATCCTTGTTTACATGTCCCCAACGAGGTCGGGTTATAAGGAGTTAGGGCTCAATCTGGTTGAACCTTTGCAAGATCAACCTTGCAAACCCCGATGGATGCCCATGGGGGATGAAAAGAAAGACGAGGGAGTAGGAGATCCTATCAAAATATTGCTCGAGGGGGCCCTCGAAAAACAAAGGAATGCGATGAAGGATAAATTTTCCCGCATCCTTTCAACCACTACCCACCTGCGACGCATCTCGCATCCAACATCTACTATGGACGCGCGAATCCCTTTCCCTTTAAGGTACAAGTAAATTTTGACATTCCCATATTTGAGGGTCAGATAGACGCAGATGCCGTAGATAGATGGTTGAATCTATTAGAAGGATATTTCTCTGTTCATGACTTTTCAGACCGGGAGAAGATTATTTTTGCACTCCTCAAAGCTACCCCCCATGTTAAGGACTGGTGGGAAACCTACTGTGAGAACAAGGACCAGACATAACCCTCTTTGTTCTCGGCCGTACCAACTTGGAATTCTTTTCGAGACGCCATCAAGGAACAGTACTATCCCGTGGGGAGCTATGAGGACAAGTACATACAATGGACCACGCTGCGACAACAAAGGGATCAAGATGTGCATGAGCTGACGAATCTGTTCCATACCCTGCGCACAAAGTTGGGTATCAAAGATTCAGAGAAACATCTGGTGCTAAAGTATCGTAGTTGTCTGCACAAATACATTCAGGAGGAAATGGAGTTCCTTGACATCTCCTCGCTTGGTACGGCATACCGGTATGCTGCCAAGATTGAGCATAAATTCAAGCAAAAGAAGCGAGACTTTGGATCTGCGAATCAAAAGCAATGGAAAGGTGCTTCCAAACCGCATAACAAAGGACCGAGCCAAGGCATGGCGGCTAAAGACAACTCATCGAAGCCACAAGAAAAGAACAGCACCGCAAAGCCAAAGAAGGACACGGGAAAGTGGTGTGAGTTCCATAAGAGTTCCACTCACAACACAAGTGAGTGTCGGGCTAAGCAGTCGTTGGTGGCCGAGATGAGGGCTTCTGAATCAGATGTATGCTCTGACTCTGAATCAAAACCTGACAAGGGAAATGAAAAATGGAAACAAATTATTGATGCGGAGCCCAACGCCACTATTTCCACTGCGAAGATCCAGAAGGATGAACCGGAAGATCCAAAGGGGGAGGAGTGTTTCTTCCACTCCCAGATGTGGGTAAAGGGTTTCCCGCTACAGTTCATTATTGAAAATGGGAGCCAAAAGAACCTCATTTCAGCAGACATTGTGAAGCGGTTGGGCTTGCCAACCATAGCACACCCACAACCACACACCATCGGGTGGCTTCACCAAGGATGGGATCTTCGCGTCAGCTAGCAGTGTCGCCTTCCCTATAACATCAAGCCCTTCACAGATGAGGTATTATGTGACATTGCTCATCTTGATGTTTTTGATGTATTATTAGGAAAACCATACTTGTGGAAGCGACATGCTGTGTATGAGTCTCGGCCTCGCGCTATTATTGTTACTTTGGAAATAAGTTGTACAGGATACCAAAGGAACCACCACCTGCCGCTATCTCTTTGGTTACTGCAAAAAAATGCAGTAAGCTCAATTCCAAAACCAAGAAATTTGTTTTCCTAATGATCTGCCCCCAGGGCAGGAAGAAGACTGTGGCGACGACCTCTAGATAGGGCTCCTTTGAAAGACAACAACAAATGGACAAGGTTGTGGAGGAGTACAAGGACATCTTCACCTCACCTAAAGGGGTGCCTATACACTGTCAGGTTAAGCGCCCCATTGATCTGACCCCAAGTGCGCCGCTACCCAATGGACCAATCTATTAGTGCTCTATTCCAAAGAATGATGAAATCAAGAGCTAGATTCAGGAGTCGTTGCAGAAAGGTCACATCCGGCCCAGTTCATCGCCCTGTGGGAGCCCGATCATGTTGGTACAGAAGAAGGATGGGACTTGGAGACTCTGTATTGACTATCGAGCGCTGAATAAGATCACTATTTGGAATAGGTACCTGATCCCACAGATTGATGACCTTCTAGAATAGCTCAAAGGGGAAAAATATTTCAGCAAGATCGACTTGAAGCCTGGGTATCACCAAATACCAATCGAACCCTCTGATGTGTGGAAGATTGCCTTCAAAGCCAACGAGGGCCTTTTCGAATGGCTGGTCATGCCTTTCGGGTTGACAAATTCTCCCGCAACCTTCATGAGGTTGATGGATGACATCTTGCGGCCATTCACCAACTCATTTGTAGTGGTGTACTTGGATGAAATTATAATCTTCAGCCAGACTTGGGAAGAGCACCTCCACCACATCCGACAAGTCCTCCAAACACTGCAGCAACACAAGTTATGTGCCAATTTGGAGAAGTGCACTTTTGGCATGACGTAGGTTCAATATATGGAATACATTATTGATGAATGGGGGTGCATGTGGATCCAACCAAGATCCAAGTCATTCAGGACTGGCCAGCCCAACCACTCTAACAGGGCTTCGCAACTTTCTGGGTCTTGCTAATTTCTACTGCAAGTTTATGTTGGGATTCTCTCATATCACTTGGCCCTTGAGTCAAGTCACCAAGGGAGGAGTGAAATCAAAATTCTTTTGGTTGGAATCTCAACAGAAGGCGTTCGTAGAATTGAAACATCACCTCTATTCTGCCCCAGTCCTCACATTACTAGACTTGCAACAACCATTTGAGATCGAAAAATATGCCTATGACTATGCTATTGGGGTAGTTCTTACTCAACAGGAGCATCTAGTGGCATATCACAGTGAGACGTTGTCCAACACAGTGCGCAAGTATCCCACTTATGAAAAAGAAATGTATTCCATTGTGCAGGCTTGTCGACAATGGAAGAATTACATTTTGGGGAAGGAAACAATCATCCACATAGACCACTGACCCCTGTAGTTCATACAGACACAAGGGAAGTTGCAGAACAATCGCCATCAGAAGTGGTCCACATATCTGCAACAATTTCATTTGAACATCAAGTACAAGAAGGGTAGCACCAATAATGTTGTAGACTACCTTAGTCGACCACCAATCATGGTGCTAACCACTGCTCTCAAATCTTATGGGCACGAGACTTATGATTGGCCGCTTCTCTACAAGAGCGATCCAGAATTCGACCATACATACAAGGCACTCTTGGGGGATATGAAAGTTCCAAATTTTCACCTCCAAGATGCACTGTTATGTCACCAGGGACACCTTTGTTTTCCTTCAAGCGAGCTTTCCAAGATGATATGGGAAGCACACTATAGTCGAGTCGCTGGGCATTTCGGGGTTGAGAAAACAGTGGCAGTACTGTAGAATTATTTCTATTGGCCGAACCTTCGACAGGATGTCAGGAAGTACATCAGATCCTACATTTCTTGCGCCATTTCCAAACTGACCATTAAGAATCAAGGCCTATACACTCCGCTACCTACCCCTAGTCGACCTTGGGAATCCATCTCCATGGATTACATGTCGGGCCTTCCTTCTACTAAGCATGGAAATGACTATGTTTTCATGGTCGTCGATAGATCCTCGAAGATGGCCATTATGGCGGTCTGCAAGAAGAATATCACAGCAGAAGCCACTGCTAAACTCTTCTTTGAACGAGTGTGGGTGCACTTTGGGATCCCACAATATATCATATTAGATCGGGACAGCAGGTTCCTTGACACATTTTGGTCCAGACTCTGGTCAATGCTGGACACCAAGCTCACCAAGTCCACATCTTTCCATCCCTAAACTGATGGCTAGACAAAGGTCGTCAACAGGATGATTGTACACATTCTGCGCATGCTCAATTAAAAGCATCTACGCACATGGGATGAGAGCCTTCCCTATGTACAACACAGTTATAACCAGGCTCTCCCCAGCTCAATCGGCCACAACCCCTTTCAGGTGGGCTTGGTATTCCAGCCACTATTTCCCATTGAGATAGCCATGCCATTTGCGGCTACTCAAGCCGATTCGGCTCATGTCCATTCTAAATCTGACAAAGCGAACAACTTCATTGAGTGCATTCAACAAATCCGCCAATAGGTTCATGACATATTAGACAGAGCCAATTCTAAGTAAAAGCAACGACATGATCAACATCGGGCGCCACACAACTTCCAGGTGGGCGAAAAAGTGTGGGTACATTTGCAGAAGGAGCGCCTCACTGGACCCCACCGCAAGATTCGCCCACTCCACTATGGGCCTTACACCATCACCAAGGCTGTAGGGAACAAGGATTTTGAGCTCAGTATTCCACTATTCTTTGGTCTGCACCCAGTATTCAATGTGGACCGTCTTTGTCCCTACTTCCCACCTCTAATGAACACCTTTGACATTGCAAAACAACTCACACCAACAGAGTTAAACTCGGACTACATGGAACAGGCCACCCCAGATTATATCATGGAAATGCAAATCAAGAACACTCACCAACAGAAGATCCAACTGTATCTGGTTTTCAAAGCTAGCCAACTCCTGCACCAAGGCAAGTGGTTCACTAAGGACCAAGTTCAATAGAAGTTTCCTCATCTCATGAAGGAACTCAACGCAATGGGGACCATTTCTTCCTAAAGGGGGAGGAATGATCCAGGTGGATATTGGTGGCCACCCGCCTATTCCACTTGGGGCCCCACCATTGTCTCTTTCAGTTTTTCAGTTTCGGCACAACTTACTATTTTTAGCAGTTTTTTGGGTCGTGAACTTCTAGAGCCATTTTGAGGCCTTAAATGACATTTTTTGGGAAAAATGCGAGCAACATAATCTATGGACCAATGTTTCTCACATAAAATTTTGTAGTCCTTGGATAGATCTTTCTAATGAGGTATGGTGCATGTCAAACGGAGATTGTATGCCGAAGTTACGTCCCTGGGAAGTTGAAACACCAATTTACCCAAACAGGGCCCATAGTTTTTATGCTTCATCTCCTAGGGTTAGGGTTTTTGATGTTCAAGGTTTTCCATTGTTTCTAAATAATAAATAGGCCCTCGAGTCTCATTATAACACAGTTGAGAGGCCTCTAGTCACCACATCTCTTCTTAGAGATAAGCTACCAGCGCCTTAGCTAGTTTATTTCCATTCTGTCTGTAAACAAATTTCAGTTCTTTGATATTAATGAAAAGAAGTGTTATTTCCACTGCATATTTGTATTTATGGTTATATGTGTATTCTGTTGCGTTCCTGCATAAATCCGGATCACCTGTCACCTTCATTTTCTCCTAATTTCCTTTATTTTCATAATTAAATTGCTAATCAATGTCTCTTTCCTTTCCAATTCCTTTGCCAATTTCCTTTAGTCATAATAAAGACACATGGACACCCAAACTAGGATTTTTTTCCCAACATTCAACTTGGAATAAGTGTCCCATGACCATGGTTATTATGTTTCCTTTATTAATTTTATTACATGGATTTTTTACTAGGGTTGTTACAAATGTATTGGGTCTTCACTACTCCCTTGTGTACCATGTATCAAATGTAGTGATACGTGATCTCGATGTGCTTTGACTTATCATGGAAAAATGAATTTTCTAAAAGCTTCAAACAACTTTGAATGTCTCAATGTATCACCATTGATTCCTACACCTTATCAAATAATCTTGTAAGTACCTTTTGAATCCATACTGCTTCACAAATTGCCAAACTAGTTGCAATGTATTCAACCTCTGGATTTTTGAGTGCAACAGATGTATGCTTTCTTGTCATCCAAGATATCATAGCAGAACAAAAACTAAAACAACATCTTGTTGTGCTCTTCCTGTCTTCTGCACTCCCTGCCCAATCTAAATCTAAGAATCCTACCACTGTACTCCACCATTTGAGACATATCTCAAACCATAATTGACTATACCATGTAAATATCTTAACACATGCTTTTCTACAATCCAATGTGCATGCCTTGGTTCCACTAAGAACTGGCTTAGAGTTTTCACTACAAAGCAAATATCAAGTCTGGTATTGACCAAATACATCAATGAACCAATCGATTTTCCATACATAGAGGGATCTACCAAATTTGAATCAGTGTCTCTCAACTTATTTACATTTTTTACCATGGGAGTAGACATGGAATTGCATTCCATCATCCCAAATCTATGAAGGATTGTAATGATATACTTCCCTTGACCAAGGAAGATTTCTCTTGGATTTTTCCATACTTCCAATCCCAAGTAGTAATGCATCAATCCTTGATCCTTCATCTTGAATTCAGAGGTCAAATACCTCTTATATTGATCAATGGAATTCTCTGTTTATGTTAGAAACAAGCCATCAACATATAATAACAAGATCACAGGCTCACATCTAGTAACCTTATAATAGAGTTTGGGATCAACATCACCCTTGGTGAAACCAACTAGGCTTGAGGTTCCTTCTTGAGTCAGTACAAAGCTTTCTTTAGTATGCAAACATGAGTTTCCCTCTCATGTACCTCAAATCCTTGAGGTTGTTCGATGTACACTTCTTCCTTAATCAGTCCATTGAAGAAAGTTGTATTCACATCCATCTGATACAATTTCCAACCCATAATCGAAGTAATAGAAATAATAGTTCTAATAGAGGTGTACCTAGAAACTAGAGAAAATGTATCCTCATAGTCCTCTTTCTCTTTTTGAGAGAACCCTCTAACCACAAATCTCAACTTCTCTATGTTTTCATCCACTGCATGCTTGATCTTGATGCCACACCCCCCTGCCTATTGGGTAGGTGAGGTGGTAGCATTCACCTCCCCCCCCCCCCCTCCCATTTCAAGATTCATTTGAGACTAATTTTAGGACTAGTAAAAAATTCTAATTTCCACAAATGATATCTCTTTAAGTATAGTGAACCAAAACTTGAAATTTTCAGCAGTGGTACTTCAATACGTTTCCATAGGCTCCTAAAACTTTCATAGCATGAAACTATCCAAAACAATATTTATAGAAAAAATACCAAGATGAACCTTTTGAATGAGCCAAACCTAAGGATTGTATGCTATGAAACCAAATTTTATGCACCAAAAGACCCAAATAGCATAAGAAGAGAAAAGGATGTGACTCCAAAACTTAAAATTTTGGAAAAATAATAAATGAGAAGTATTTTCGAGGGAGAAACCTCCTTTTATAATATACCACATGTGGAAGATGAGATGCTCACTAAAATTAGGTCTGCTTAGTATATATAAGAGACAAACATTGCATGCAATTATAATGAAACTATGCAACTAATAAGAACAAAAATAATATAGTAACAAAAATGTAATAACTCAATATTTAGGGCTTACCAAAAAGAAAGCCATCAAAAGTAGACCCTTGTGTTATCCTCCTCCTTTTCCAATTGACCCCTGCTTAAGCTCTTTTGCATGAATATTATGCTTCAGGGAGGGAAATTCAACCCTTTCCAAGAACCCCCTTGATGGAAAGTGTAT
Source organism: Pinus albicaulis (assembly GCA_034641835.2). Taxonomy (NCBI): domain Eukaryota; kingdom Viridiplantae; phylum Streptophyta; class Pinopsida; order Pinales; family Pinaceae; genus Pinus; species Pinus albicaulis. The sequence continues at coordinate 7,014 of JAXQQM020077209.1, read as the reverse complement.
GATTGAGGAATGGTCAACCCTTGCTTAGGCTTCCCCTTGACATGAATTTTATGATTAAGAAAGACTCAATCGATCCTTTCCCCAACACTCTTGTGACAATAATAGTAATTTTGAGGAAGAATTATCTTGCCTTTCCTCATGCTCCACTTAGGCATGAATACTATGCTTAAAGTGTAGTTGTTAACCCTTTACATAAATTACCTACAAACAAATTCTTAAAATAGAAAAATGACGAGAACATAAAACAAATACTCATAGAGATTTTCCCCTGGATCCCAAAACTGGGACTACCAGATTGATTTTTTTTCATTTTTTCCTTTCAATGTTACAATACGTATATATACATGTTGAAGCATTCATAAACCTCAATCCATTAACCTTGGGTTAGAACATAAATGTAGTTCCCTTCACTGGATCTACAAAATACCATTGAAAGAAAACCATCATGCCCAAAACTAGGTACAAAACCCATGCAAAAAGCCATCAGTAGGTCTACCCACCATCTTTGGGTCATCCCCCATCCTTGGGTTCGCATTAAAAAAAAATTCTTGGGGTGCAACCCCAAACCCCATGCAGGGGGGCTATTGCCCCCTCCAATCCCCCCAATAGGGGGAGCTGCCACCCCCATGTGACCCCCCCGCTACGCCTGATGCAACATACATCGCGTGAAACTAGTTATGAAAAGAATATAACACATACCCAAAATAAAAAAGTGTAAATTGATCCTTTTTTAAATTTCTCCTTAATATAAATATTTTGCAAAAATAAAATTAATTAACCCTTTCTTATATGCTCACGATAAAGATAATCTTAACCTTATACCAGGATTGACTAAACCTTTCACATAATCCTCATAAATATGAATACTATACTCGTGGAAAGCTCAATTGTATTCATGGTCCTCCTCAATACAAATACTATTCTCGTCCTTTATTCATGTTCCTCCTCGACACAAATACTATTCTCAAGGAAGATTGACTAACCCTTCTACACAAAAACGCTGAGAAGGATCAATTCTCCTTTTTATTTTTATTAAAATAAATAAATCCCCTACCGATCATCCTTTTATTAAAAAAATCAACCCATTCCTTTCGAGAGAGATATAATTTTCACAATAAATAAATCCACTACCAATAAAAGGATCAACCCATTCCTTTCGAGAGAGATATAATTTTCACAATAGAGATCTAATTCTCATAAACTAAACCACTACCATGCATAGAGCGCTGAACACTCCAATGTCGGCCATAAATAACAACCCAACCAACAAGAAAATTTTCAAAAACAAACTTTAAATAAAAAAATTATGACCTTTCGAAAACACAAAAATAAACTTTGAATCACAAAATTATGACCTTTCGAACATCAATTTGTCTATTCGAGGGGAGGATACTAATTTAGCATGGTGTGAAGGGAACCCCAAAGGGTTAACCATATCCATAACTCCAAAATGATCATAAACTTTAATTCTTTAATATTATTTTATTTTAATTAAAAACCATTAAAATATAATTTTGCACACTAAGATAATAATAGTATATATTATTTTATTTTAATTAAAAACCATTAAAATATAATTTTGCACACTATAAGATTATAATAGTATTTTGTCTTCAATGGAATAAGGAATCTTTCATAGTACTTTAATGTTTTCTCTAACTATTTAGTTTTGACGTATTTGGCAACATTGTATTTTGTCTTCAATGGAATAAGGAATATTTCATGGTACTTTAATGTTTTCTCTAACTATTTAGTTTGGACGTATTTGGCACCATTGAAAGAAGTTTAATATTTGTTGTTTTTTAAATCATTTTTTTTTGGAAACAAGTACTAAAAACACTTTACCTTTTCTCTCACTCGTTCTCATAAAATCATTCATTCTCATAAGTGAGATCGGCTTTTCTCTTCGCAGAAATCTGAAATCAGAAATCTCAAACCACTTTCCCTTTTCTCTCACTCATTCTCATAAAATCACTCATGAGATCATTCTCACCCTTTTCTCTCACTCATTCTCATAAAATCACTCATGATATCATTCTCATAAGTGAGATCAACTTTTCTCTTCGCAGAAATCTGAAATCAGAAATCTCTCATAAGTGAGATCAACGTTTTCTCTTTGCAGAAATCTGAAATCAGAAATCTCAAACCTATAAGTGAAATCAGCTTTTCTCTTAGCAAAAATCTGAAATCAGAAATCTCAAACCTATAGGGAAGGAATACAAGTAAAGAAATTGGTACATTAAAGTGATGCAGATCATTAAATGCAAAGAGAAAAATTAATCTCACTTATTTTATTATTCATCTTAATGAAGATCAATTTCTCTCACTCATTCTTTATTTTGATAATGTGATCTTCGTTTCTCTCACTCATTCTTTATTTTGATAATTAATATTTATTTGATAATGAATCACATCATTCTTTATTTTGATAATGAATAGTAGTAGCTAGTTGGAAACCTGGACAGTATAATTAATGAATTGCATCATCCTTTATTTTGATAATGAATTGCAGTAGCTGGTTGGAAACCTGGACAGTATAATTAATCTTTATTTGATAATGAATCGCATCATCCTTTATTTTGATAATGAATCGTAGTAGCTGGTTGGAATCCTGGACAGTAAACGCAGTAGCTGGTTCGAAACCTGGACAGTAAAATCTCGAAACTTAGACAGTAAAATCTACTTGGACAGTAAAATCTACCCAATGAGATAGATCCGGAAAAACATTATTTCAAGATACATCTGGAAAAAATCGCAAAAGTATGAAATCAGATTACATCTCCACGTCTGAAATCAGACATCGCCAAGCATTATATAATGAAACAATACTGCTAAATTTTCTTTTAATTTTTATTTCTCTGTGAATTAAACTGATATGCTTCATACCTTAGTCTTAACAAGTGGAAAGCAATCCTAAATTTAAAAGATTTAATTTATTTTTACAAATTTAACAAATTTACAAGAAAATAAGTTGTACACGGTTGATACTACGCCCTTAGCGAATGTGATACTTAGCTTCCATATTGTGAAGGTTTCATGGCTTCAAACATGGTTTACAGTCCTACTCACTAGGAGAACATTAATTCGAATCTAGTTGCAGTGCATTCTCAGATGAATAACAAGCCAATGATACAATCAGATCATGGAAATTGACCAAGAATGATGTTATTATTTCTCCTGACTATTGCCATCTCATGTCCACACAATGTCTTTGAGGCCAGGCCTCAGTTCTCGGCTGCATAACTTACTATATTCCAATGTATCCCCACCAGTTTTCCGAAGCTCTACCATGAAGAACGAGGGAGTGACCTCAAAAATCTCAGCATCAATAGACAAATGCCCCTTCCGTCCCTGCTCCGAGCCCTGAAACTTGTTGTAATATTTGAAAATTCCATAACAACAATGGAGAGAGTAATACTCTCCTCTTCAAACACAGAGAAATTAAAAATTTCACTCACAAGACAGATTTTCAACACTCAAAAAAAAATTTCTATTCCTCTTAAAAAAAAATTGTTACAATGCTTCCTCAACATAGAGGGATTACAACTGCTAGACTGCGTCTAAGCACGGTGCCAAAATAACACACTCTATCTCTCGAACAAACACTGTTGTGTTAAAAACAAACACTCTGTCTCAAACAATGCACTGTTGTGATTTTCAATTTGGTTCTATGTAATAATAAAACAATACAAATTGCCTCACAGGCTTTCTCCTTTTTATATGCCGCGCATATCATATAAAACATTACAAACTATAACTTTGAAATAAATTTAAAACTATTCTAAATGGCTCTCGGGCCCACCTTACAAATGCGCTTTGAACGCGCGATTTAAATCAAACCTATAATGCATCGGATCCGAACTTAATTAAAAAACAAGTGACCAAACAACAAAAGAACTCCGATCTCTAATTGAGGGGTGGACCCGCAAACAAAATTTAACTGCGCCATAATAAAACATCGGGTCTGGACTTGTAACACAAAACAGATGGTCCAACAAAAACTCTGGTCGCCAATTACAAACCGGACGCGATGACCAATATGAAATCCACTGCATAACTCATGTCGGGTCCGAACTTCAAACATATAAACTGACCATCGTAAATGTTCTGATTGTGATTGGTAAGTCGGACACGATGAACAAATAAACTCCGCCGTATAAAATATGTCGGGTCCGCCATTTGCAATCGGGCCATAAACAAAAAGGGCTCCATCGTGATTCAACTTGCGATATAACATATAACATGCCGCGTGGTCTGTGGGACCTGCGGACCTTGGCTACGGTGGAGGGCAATTATTATAAAATGCGATTGCGATGTGTGCATTGAATCGGCCCATAACAAAAGTTCTGTGTATTGTGTGTGATCATTCCTCTTGCAGAACTCGCCACATCAACAAGACACTTATGCTGTGGGGACCACGGGGTTTAAAATAAAACACCCGTGCATAAACAAAATATCTCTGCGACTGTGTTAAAAATAAAAGTACTATGTTTTTGCCCAAAACAGAGACTGTCCCGAGCACATTAAAAAAGACTGTCTTTTAAATAAAAATACTGCGCCGATTAAAACAAAAACTGAACTGACTGTTCACTGCATTTTTAGAAAGCGGCTGGAGGAGAAAAACTTGAGATAAAAAAATAGAAAGCGGCTCTGCACAGCCACTGTTGAAAGTAACATTTCAACACTCCCCCTTACTTTCAACCGATGGGTTATCAGTCATACCCAGGCATTTTCTCAAAAATTCAAAATTCTTCTGTCCCAATGGCTTGGTCAGAATGTCTGCAAACTTCTCCTTGTAGAAATTTGCTGAATAATTATTAATTATCCACCGAGACTATCCTGATCACATACAATTCGAATTTATATGCAACACATAATCTCTTCCACTCAGATCATCACACATGCGGAAATAAAACAAGCGATAGCACATCAAATCATTATACACATTAACACAGTATGTATGGGGAAAGCTTATAGCTGAAAACCCCGCAACTATTGTGTATATTATAATGGAGAAATCATGTAACAAACTCAGTACAATACTCCTCACAAGTACTCAGTACTTTCTCATAAAGTTACACACAAACTAGCTTGGTTTTGAATAGGTTACTGGTTCAAAACTCACCGCCAATTGCCTTGCCTCTATTGCGCAATCATGGCCTGTCTATATAGAGATCCAAGGTTCGAATCTCCTTGGCTTGACAGCACAATCATCATGGGAAATTCCTCCAAGTGTGGTGAAAATCTCATGCACAACTGATGTCGCCACTGATAGCTAACTCCACCCTTTCATCTACCTCTTTCATTGGTCTCCACTGAACCGTCCATGCACTATAGTGAACTGATGTGTTCTTGAGTTGAATAATGAGTTACTAATTTAATGAATTAAATAATATTTAATTCACTCCACTCATAACTAGTTGATTAACTAGTTAAACTAATCTCAACTAGTTCAACTAAATTAAACCGAACACAACTCCACTAGCTGTCTCATTAACTCCACCAAACTTCTGCCACTGAAGTCCTAACTGAAGTCAACCATGCATGTGCTCACCAAACCCTTAGGAATAGCGTAATTCCTCTGTCCGATGCATGAGCCACTTCCAAGGCTCGAACTGAAGTGCTCCAAGAGAGTAAACTGAAGTTTATAGTCCAAATATTATTAAGGGTAAATAATATTTGACTTCCCTATTTTTAGGATAGGCAATCTAAAAATAGACTTCGACCTATAGGTCCAAAAAATAGAGGTCCATCTATTTTTACCAACATGACCAATACTCCAAGAATAACATACTGCAACCCCCGGACCATGCTCCATATGTCTAAAAATAGACATAGTCTAAAAATAGACTTTGCGCCAGAATTTGCCTGCGGGCCCACTTAGTGAAGGCGACTTCATTTCACTAAGCTCCATCATCTTGCTGCATTTTCAACACTCCCTCTCAGCAAGATATGGATTATCTGCAACCCCCATCCTGCCTCTGTGGAATTCGAACTTGCTCCTGGTGAGCGCCTTCGTCAGGATGTCGGCATCCTGATCCTCCGTGGGAACATATGAAAGCATCATGATTCTCCGCTGAACACAATCTCTGATATGATGATACCTGATGTCGATGTGTTTGGACTTATCATGAAATACTGGATTAGCCGAGAGTTTAATGCAACTCTGGTTATCACAGTAGATCACTGTAGGCTCCAAATGCAACCTAAACAATCCTGCGAGGATCTTCCTCATCCAAATAGCCTCGCATGCAGCCAAGCTAGCTGCCATGTACTCGGCCTCTGCTGAACTGAGTGCCACGGATCTCTGCTTCCTACTGTACCAGGAAACTATTGTCAACCCAATGCTAAAAACTCCTCCAGATGTGCTCTTCCGGTCCGTTGGACTCCCTGCCCAATCTGCATCAGTGAAGCCAGAAAGCTTCGCTCCATCCTCCTGTCTGTACCATAGACCATATCCCGATGTGCCTCTAATACAGCGCAATACATGCTTGCCTGCCTTCCAAAAGAGCTTGGTAGGCTTAACCATAGCTTGCGAAAGCTGGTTAACAGCATAGCATATATCGGGTCGTGTATTGACCAGATACATAAGCGACCCCACCAACTGTCGATAGACAGTGGCATCCACTACCTTCGCTGAAGTAGCATCCTCCTTCCTCCAACCACCAGAAAGAGGAGTGTCAACAGGCTTGCAGCCATGCATGTTGAACCTCTCCAGAATCTCCCGGGCATACTTGCCCTGAGAAACAAACAGTCCTCCACTGCGCTGCCAAATCTCCAATCCCAGGAAATAATGAAGGATGCCCAGGTCCTTCATCTCAAACTCTCGGGCAAGATCCTCCTTGCATGAAAGTATCAACTGCTCGTCGCCAGTCAAAATCAGATCATCTACATACAGTACGATGATCAACAGCTTCCCCTCCACCACAATCTGGTACAGGTTTGGATCCGCCTCACTCTTGGAGAATCCAAGCCCGGTGAAGTAGCTTTCTATCCGAGTGTACCAAGCACGAG
>JAXQQM020058067.1:0-226797 GCA_034641835.2 Pinus albicaulis | reverse complement strand
AAGGTTCAATTTAAAAAAAAAAATGAGACTTTAAAAGAGGAAAAACGTTGTTTTGAATATATTATATGAAGTAAAACAGTACATGAAGTCATTACATTTTCACATCTGAATATTTGAACCCAAATATCCATCCAGAAAAGTGGAAGTCCCACCCCAGACAATGATAGAAAAATACCCCATGTCACATACAGGGACATGATATAAAACCCAGTAACGGTCCACATGGAGATTATCGACAATCTGAGAAAGCATCCAAATATGCTCAAGGCATCTATAAGAAAGTGAAATAGCAGTATGTAGAATAGTAAAGCAACAGATAGAGTACCGACGTCCATTGTTCCAAATACAAATTAAAGTACCAAAAATCCTGCAACAGAGAAAAACGCTAATCATGTGAGGAGTGTGATATGTCCAAAATATAAAAAGACCATCAGACCATATCAATAAACCAGCAACATAGACCAACATCGTTAGTTTTGAAGGCAGAGTGATAAACATTAATCATTTTTTTTTCACAAGAGAAAAAATGTTGTTTTGAATATATTATATGAAGTAAAACAGTCCATGAAGTCATTAAATTTTCACATCCGAAGATTGGAACCCAAATATCCATCCAGAAAAGTGGAAGTCCCACCCCAGACAGTGATAGAAAAATACCCCATGTCACATACAGGGACTTGATATAAAACCCAGTAACGGTCCACATGGAGATTATCGACAATCTAATACTCTTTAACTGCTACTCTTTGACCTCTTTAACTGATACTCTTTAACTGCTTTGATACTCTTTGACCTTTGTTCATCCTTTTATCCTTTTATCATGATATATTGTGGTAAATAGGCAAAAATTTATGTAAGGATAATTTTTTACAAAAGTTCCATCATTTCTTCCCACCATTGAACTTTTGGCACTCTGGTCCTTTGCAAATTTCTTAGTGTTTCATCAGCCTCAGTATATCTGAAGAAATTAGGCTGATTTGGGAACAAATGATTTACTTCATGCTCAAGATAAAATAAATTCTCCAATCTGTCATGAAGGTTTTTCCCTGTAGGCAATGCTGCTGTTGATGAACCGGTTGAAGAACTAGCTTGATTATCAGCATATTTGTCCAATTTTTCAACATAACTATCAAGGTCCATTAGCTTATCTTCTGCAACTATAGGACTGGGAAATCCTCTATTTAACAAAATATTCAATCTTTCTCTCAAGGCAATGATTTCTTATTGCATATCTGAGCACCTTCTTTCTAAATTATGTACCAGAGTTCTTTTAGTAAAAACTCTCTTTATTTCTAGAATTGTTCCGGTCCTATCCTGAATACCAATTTCTGCAAGTTGATTCTTAGTCTGAGTATTCAAAAAATGTATAAGTCTATTGGCCTCTTCTGGCATATTTCCCAACTCTTGTCTTGATCTCTCAATCTCATCTAGAGCCAATTTAACTAAGTTATTCTGTTCATCCATTATCTGAATTGAGGACCAAACATCCTTTATTGATTGAATGATATTATCCCAAAGAATTTCATTTATTTCTTTTAAATGTTTCTCCAATGTGAGATCCTTTTCCAATGCTTTGACTATTTTTTCTAATTTGTTCACTTCTCTTGTTTGATCAGCAACACTCATTTTTGAAAGATCATATTTATGTTCTAGAGTAGCCAATTGTTCCTTTGTTTTGTGAATCTCTATGGCCTGAATGTTCATATCTTCCATTGACTTTGTTAATTCATCAGTGTTCAAATTTGCAGTGTTGCTCTGTGACAATTCTGCTGGCTGACCTGTTGTTGCTGTACCTGTCACTACTCCTGCTGTAGATACTAGAATATTTGCCTGCTTGTCTTTTAATGCATTCTCAAGATATTTTTCAGTTGCAGTAAGTTGCTCATTCAATTTTAAGAGCAAATCCATTAGTTCTTCCTCAGAATTTTGTTTGATGATTTCTGCAGTCTGTGGATGTCTTGAGGCCGGTAACTTTAATTGTTTTCTCAGAGCTGCAATATCATCATCTTTTCTCTTGATCAAAGCTTCAATACCTTTCATATCTTTAGGATTATGACCCAAACCAATGATTATTTCCTCTAAAGTTTTGATTCTATTATCCTTAGCCTGGGAGGAGGATTTTTCAAGCTGCAACTGTGTATTAGTATTATCCAAAGAATCCTGCAACTTATGGGTCATCATTGATTTATCCATCAGAGTAGAATAAATCATCTCACCTGTTTGCTTGTGTAGCTCAATTTGATCTAAAGGATGGATATCCTTTACTAAGACTTCAAAATTAGTCCTAACGTAATCTGCAGCTGTCTGAGGCTGCCGCACCTTGGGCTTCAAATGGCTCATTAACATCTTACCCTGTTGGATGTCATAAGCTGACATCAATATTTCCTGATTTTTTGGAGCCATCTTCAAATATTGGTTGTACACTTGAAGTCTGAGTGGATCGTTCCTGGCCTTTATATTGGTGAATGTTCTTTTGATGTCCCAGGCAGTTTTTACTGGAGGTTTGAAAGAAGATATTTCCGCACTTCGTTGCCTCTGTATTCCATGTTTTTTAAAATTAGTGGATGTCCCACTACCTGTATCTGTTTGCTGACTGTCTTCTCTTCCCTGGCTGTCAGGGATTTCCTGAAATGATTCATCTTCTGGAAGGGGAGTTAATTTCTGCCTTTTAACATCTTGTTGTTCAGAAGAGCCACCAATAGGAGTAGTTTTTTCAGCCTCTCTCTTTTTTCCCTTTTCTATATTCAGAGGAGTTTGTAAAATAGAAATTTCTGGCTCACTGATCTGAGTAGGAGGAATTTTTCCTTGACCTTGTTCTTTAGAAGTCTCTGGTTGCACTGTCATTATGATTTTTTCAATTATTTGTATATCAGGATCCTTTTCTTTTCCTTTAGATTCTACCGCTACTGTACTAATCTCCTGCAAATTTTGTTGTAAAGTCCCGGCTGAAGAAGATCCTTGCACCTGTCCAAAAGATTCTAGGTCAAGTATCTTTTCAAGATCTTTCATTACATTTTCAACATTGACCTGCTCACTATCATTTTCAACCAATGTCCCTTCTGTCCATTCATCCATATTAGCATATTGTTCTATTTCTGGGATTCTTTGATGGATGTATGGTGATTGTTTATTTTTCATTCTTCTATCACAGATAAAGTTGTTTGGATCATAAGGCACCCATAGAAACTCTTTTGTAGTCTGATATAGTCTTCTAAAATCCTTTCGGCTTCCTTTCCAGCTTCCCTAGAGTTACAAATGAAGGGACCTAATTGGCTCTTGATCCTGAGTTGAGCCTTTTTCTTTGCATTGCAAAAATGAATTATATCCGAATTATTCATCTGCCTGAAATATTCTAATGCAAAGAGTCTCATTGGGACATACTTGGGCAGTTTGAATGGGCATAATTCACATCCATATATCCTGATCTCTGTGTAGTTTTGATATAGGTACCGGTCACCTATCTTGTAATGCTTTGAGAGCTGAAGGATTTTCTTGATTTCATTGTTAATTCTAGGAGGAGAGACTCCTGTCAACAAGGTAGTTGCAGGATGAAAAAAAAGGTTGACAAACTCATTATAGGAATAAGGAGAATCAGAGGAATTGTGAGTAATGGCAGACCAAAAGATGACTGACCTAGGATTCCCTTTGGCATCAAGTTTCTTAACATAAAAAGGGGAATTTTCTGACTGAAAGTAAATCATGAGATGATATATGACAGAAGAATACTTAAATACTCTCTCATTCTCAAATCTCATGAACTGATCATGGATTTTGTCAGCAATATAAGATGCAAAATCGTACTTGACAGCAGGAGGCTGTCCAGGGGTAAAAATGGATAACAATACTAGGTTAACTGATCAACATACTCACTAGTATTGAAGCCCATTATGGAAGATATCATGTTTAAAATAAGTCTACCCTCATCAGTAAAGAAAGTATAACCATAAGGGGGAGGGTTTTTAGGCTGATGCTCTGGTAACATGAAGGTTTGGCATAGGCAGTTTAAATCTTCATGGGATAAATTAGTAGATTTCTCAAGTAATTCAGCCATGGACAGGGGAGTGAGAGCTTGACCAGGTTGGAATTGTAGCATTTCATTTATGGACTGAGTAGTTATTGGGAAAAGGACATTTTGACTTGGGGATAAAATTGCTCGTTGGTTGGGATCATAATTTGCGTAGCAATAATGGATTAACTCAGAAAAAATATGGACTGAGGGGAGAAGGTACATAGGAAGATTTGATTCCCAAAGTCCAAAGATGTCAGAACCATTCAAATAATTGTCTCTGCAGCGGCAAAATATTCGAAGAGGATTCTCACTGAGACACAAGTCCTTAATTTGAAAATCCATATCGGCTAAAGGCAAATAATCCAAGTCCTTGTGAGGGGCATTGATGGGCATGACATTCAGAGCTACAGGAACTTCCTTTTCTGGTTCTTATGGATTCAGAAATGGAATTTCGGGGTTTTTGTGGAAAAGGGGCACAATTACCAGTTTTGGGAATATAATTGCAGTTCTGGGAACGAAAAAGACCAAACCGAACTTCTTTTCAGACCTTAGTGCAGAATTAAAACTAAAACCAGGATTTTTTACAGAGTTTAGCGGGGAATTGGAATAAATACCTGTTTACGGGAAATGAAACGTGTTTAAACAAGCGCTGGTTATGACAGAAGAACCCTGAAATACTCGGCTTCAATTCTCTTCAGCAAGGTAACGGTCAGCAAGCGTTAACAGTTGGTTTTTGAATTTTGTTGCATGGAAGACTAGCTAGCGCACGGAACAATGAAAATGACGCAGACGCAATTTGTTTTATTTACAAAGTCAAAAGGGTGGCGGGGAACAATGAAAATGACCCGAAAAAGATTAGGGCGAATTTGATAAGAAATTCGCGTCACAACTCTCCCTCCGTACGCCAGCCAACTTCGGACCCGAAAAAGATTAGGGCAGAATTCATTTGGTTTTCGCGTCACAAAATTGGCCGACGTCAGCAGGCTATTTTGGAACGCGAATTTGGTTTGAATTATGGTTTATCGCCGTTTGAAGTCCGGCAGGCTCGACTCAAGAGAACCGGGGTCGTGAACACTGTTCAAATATAAAAATCCCACTTAATAAAGAGACAAGATTGTTGTGCTTTCGGAACCTGACCCGAGGATTGGACATGAGTTAACAAACAAAAGGAGAGCGGAACCAGACTTGCACCCGTGGTCAAGCCCTATACCAAAACCACGAGCGGAATCACAAAAGCGGGTTGCCCATATCGCACCGCTTTTGCGGAGTAGGCGGTATTTCCTATTCGCGAGCGATTCCATAGGGAAAGCGACACGTGGCGAAGTGACCCCCGGAAAACCACCATTTAACCCGCGCCATCGCACGTTAAAGCCCGACGTTGGAAAACGAGCGAAATTTCCAAGAGTCGTTGATTTGGAGAAGGGCCATCGGACGGTTGTCGCACGTTGAACTTGCCCGGAGGTTAACTAAGGTGTGCGGAGGATAGCCAGGTACGATACGAGTGTTTGATTGGTTATTGATATATATAGGTGGGGCCGGAGGATAATGAAATTGTTTAATTAAACGATTGGCGGATAATTAGCATAAGTCTGGAGCGTGATTGTTGTAAGGCTGGGTGGTGAAATATAGAGCCGAAAGTTCATTACAAGTTATTTATTTAAAAAGAAACGTGGAGTATAAATACAAAGTGTTGAAATTTAAACATTGGTTATAAGGCTTGGAGATAATATAAAGTCGAGAATATAAATTAAAGTCCAACCATTGTGGATGGTATTTATTTATCAAATTCTACGAATTTGATAAATAAACCCGAAGAAAGAAGAAGTCAATGAAGACCCAGGCTGGAGGAAAAGAACGGGGTAAACCAGGGGAAAATCCTGACAGAGCGATTGTAGACACACCAGCTCTCCTTAGGGGTCCAATTTCAGTTTTGTTGCGCCACACGATGATCTCTCTTCTCTGGCATTTACTTGTATTGAAGATCACTATTCTAGGAATAAGGAGTTATTTTCTCCAAAAATAACCCTAGCCAAATATTGACAATGCATCAAGGATATATTTCTATGCTTCATAAGTACATATGTTCTACTTCTAAATCATGTCTTGGAAGTGGTTGTTTTGCTGGAAATTATTCACCAGTTGGTTTCATACCAAATTCTTTTTCTCACTTTTAGCATCCAATACATGAAAAAGATAATGGTTTAAAACAACATAAATATTTGAAATTTTGCAAGAATTGTCTGGCACACTTTGAATATGAATTTTGAAGTCAAGTGCATGATGCTATATAGGATCAAGTGTCATTTTGAATACCAAATGTTTCACAAGAAACTTCTACCCTGCAGTAAGGATTAAATGGCAATATTGCATCAACTATTTCCATAATAAAAGTGCACCTCGGCCATAAGACTAAACAACTACAAATGTTGTAGATCTAACAAGACCACACAATCAAATGTATTACGCAAGGCCAATACTGTATGAAAAATGAAAAGGAGTTTGCAACCAAAAATACCTTAGGCAACTAATTCAATTAGATACACCAAACCATCAGCAAAAAGGAAAACCAACCTACTTGGCCCCAATATTTTCAACTGGGTCCTCTAATTCAACCAATAAAAAGGCCAAAACCATATCATTGAGATAAATTTCATTACACTGTCAATAACAATAAAATTTGACTCAGCCATAACCCTTTCCTTTTAGACCACTGGGTAACAAATATGTTTCCTTTCACCTTTGAGTTTTCAAATTATGCCTACCAAATCTAAGACATTTAAGAGGGGGAACTAATACAAAGTTAAAAAGAAAACCAGAGCACACATCTAAAATAACAAACCTCCATGAAAAATTAAAATAACACATTAAAATCAAATATAAGTGGACAAGGAAAGATCCACCGCAGTGAAGTTTCACATGCAGGGGACCTTCCTTTAAACATAATTTTTTCTCTGACCTGCAATTTTTTTGTCACTGAGCCATCCTTGTTGAAGTACAAATCCTTTTCCATAGCTCTTGTATTAACTACCTTCTCTCTGTCGCGTAATCTCAGAGTCCCTCTTCTGCTTGAGCGATTAAAGGAAATGGGTGAAAAAACCGAAAGAGAAGACAATTGTCTGCCATAATTATCAAACATTGCACCCAACTTCTTCCCCTTTCCATTGTTACCCAATGAGGTAGATGTGGCAATTGTTGTCATACTGCCCAAAGCAGAGGCCATCTTCTCTTATGCCGAATATAGAATTACAAGATCTTCATATTAGTATGAACCTTAAAAAACATGACTCCCATTGCTAAAAACCACTTTTAAGTTGTAACAGGCAAACTAAACAACAATCGCAACTTTTGGCAACTTCTGGAGCATTAAGAGAGAAACAACCAAAGAGAAATACAACCACAATCCTCATTTTAATGAGACCGGACTATATATTTGCATTAAGATAATAGAAAGAAATCACGACTATATTAAGGCCACCACAAAACAATCTTTAACCATTGTCTCTCGCAGCCTTCAGGTTGCCATGCTAGAGGTTGCATATTTTTAATTTAAATTATAGACCTCTCGTGCCCATCTATGAATGCATCCAATGGGATATCTACATCAAATGCTCCTTTATATCCCCAAAAACAAATTCCCTACTACAATAGCACCAGTATTGATGGATCACCCCACACCATCCCACCCACTAGAAACGGTGAAAAAGGAAACCCGAGAAAACTTCTGAAATATCTCAAGATGACTATATGGGTGGTTCTTATGAATCAACCAACCATTCAGAACATGCCCATCAATCCAAACCATGAGTATTATGTGACGATATTCAAGCAGGCACTGAATCGGATTTCTGAAGCTATGTTAGAGAAACCCTAAACTCTCACTGAAAATAGGTGAAATGTGGCACCACTCAGAGATTGACATATGCCAATTGGTACAAGTGGTAGACAATTGGCATGCTCAAACAACGAGGTGATGCAGGAATGACATGAGGGAGAAAATATCAGAAAAGCCCCAAATCTGGAGAACTAAAGCTCATCACCAACCTCAGATTGACAACTTTACATGATGTAACCTATGAAATCGTAAATGGAGAAATCATAGTAACAATAAAGTAACCTATGTAACAATAAATTCAGATTCATCCTGGGAGTGGTAATGGGAGAAATCATAGTGAACAACAGGAAACATGCAGAGTTGCTTACAATCAAATAGATGAAAAACACATACAAAAAACCTAGATAATAATCATGAACAAGCTTAATATTGAATTATGAACTATAAAGGAACTTACAAAATGTGACATTACGAACCTGGTCAAGCACACAAGCAAAAATATCTTGGACATGACCCTGGTTGACAAGTTGTATTGCTCATGATGCAAGAGGATTTGTACCTGCACTGCCAAGTCAATCAAAATCCATCATTATCTATACAATAAATACAAGCAATTGATGTAGTATTTTTTACTCTAAGATGCATTCTTATGATAATGTTAGAACATATGTTGAAAATTTCAAAACATACCTGAATAAGCTCCTCTTCGTTTCAAGAACAATTTATTGGAGTCGCATGAACTTGGAACAAGCCTCCCACGATCCGAAAGAGTAGCAACTAAGTCAACAGTGACTTTTTTGTTGCTACACTGGATCGAGGGAGGTTTGCTCCAAGATTAAATCGCTCCAATAAATTATTCTCTACTAAATAGGGCCAACCACGTGAAGGTGGAAGCTCTTATGGCCCCTCCCCCCCCTCACATCACTCTCAATTCCCCAATACCCAATATATATTTCATTTTTTACTTTCATGAGCATAAAAAAATATTCAATAACTAATAAAAAAACAATTCAACAAAAAGTACGCAAGGAAACATTGCAATTAATGCTTGACATAAAAATAGTATGATAAATGAGTTTTTTATATAACGAAAAAAACGTTCCAAGTATGGTAACGTTTGTCTTATAATAATACAATATTTTACATTATCAAATTTTCTTTTTCTTCTTCTTATTTCTAAAGCTCCTAATTACATCATCAATATCATCGTGCTCTGCTCTTGTTTCGTGCCTTTCGACCCACACTGCTGACCTAGTTGCGTAGTCACGATGTCTGGTCTCATCCAGTGACGGGGCATCGCCTACAAAAACAGATAATATTAAATTTTAATTGTCAGTTTTTAAATATCATTGAACTAGTTCGGTAATATTAATTAAAAAAAATTGCAATGAGATTATTTACCTGGTGCACCAGTTGTCGCCGCTGACCTAGTTGCGTAGTCACGATGTCTGGTCTCATCCAGTGACGGGGCATCGCCTACAAAAACAGATAATATTAAATTTTAATTGTCAGTTTTTAAATATCATTGAACTAGTTCGGTAATATTAATATAAAAAAATTGCAATGAGATTATTTACCTGGTGCACCAGTTGTCGCCGCTGACCTAGTTGCATTGTCACGATGTCTGGTCTCATCCAGTGACGGGGCATCGCCTCCAAAAACAGATAATATTAAATTTTAATTATCATTTTTTAAATATCATTGAACTAGTTCGGCAATATTAATAAAAAAAATTGCAATGAGATTATTTACCTGGTGCACCAGTTGTCGGCGCTGACCTAGTTGCGTAGTCACGATGTCTGGTCTCATCCAGTGACGGGGCATCGCCTACAAAAACAGATAATATTAAATTTTAATTGCCAGTTTTTAAATATCATTGAACTAGTTCGGTAATATTAATAAAAAAAATTGCAATGAGATTATTTACCTGGTGCACCAGTTGTCGCTGCTGACCTAGTTGTGTAGTCACGATGTCTGGTCTCATCCAGTGACGGGGCATCGCCCACAAAAATAGATAATATTAAATTTTAATTGTCAGTTTTTAAATATCATTGAACTAGTTCGGTAATATTAATAAAAAAAATTGCAATAAGATTATTTACCTGGTGCACCAGTTGTCGCCGTTGGGACTGTTGCCCTGTCTTCCTCTCTGGTGGTAAGATCCTCAAGGGAAACATTCTCTGTCATTTAAACAAAAACGTTATAAGGACAACCATCAAGGTATAATTAGAAAAAATTATAAGTGGAAATTAATTACCGTCACGGCCCTCACTGATAGTAGCATTGTCGGCCTGGTCCCTACTACAATGATCAAGTTGCACGTGAGGATCATCTACATTTGGCTCTAAAATTGGGTTATTTGTGTCGTTGGTAGTGTTGCTCCCCTGATTTAAACAAATTTTTTAGACATTAAATTTATGGATGAAAACAAACATATTGAAAGGTTAATGTTTTACCTTATCAGGCATTCTGGATCTTGGGACCTGCCCCAAGCTTATGCGACGTTCAACTACGGCTTGATAGCCGAAATGGAAAGCGATATTTTTATCTTCCTCTATTGTTTCTGTTCCAAAGTCATCACCCTACATTACATATGTCTGTGTATTTTTAATCATATTTGATAGGATTACAAAAATGTTGGAAAGCGATACAATTAATTATAAGATGTTTAGCTACTAATAGAATTTTGGCGCCACCTCAAGTAGTCACTCTCGCCCAGCTTTCAGATGGTCTCTTTTTCAATCCTAGCTTTGGTTGCCTTTGAGGTATCGTGTTCCAGCATCAAAAGATTAAAGTCAGATATGACGTAGCACACTTTTATTTTAGACATAGAGAAAATTAAAGCTATTGAATTAAAGTTGTAATTTACTCATGTCCATTGGTATTTTTCCTTCTTTCTTTGCCCTTTTCTCTTTTCCGTCATGGATGAGTGCTCTCCACTCACTCTCTGGAACTGTGAGAGGACGCTCATATCTAGGGTTAAATTGCAATTGCTTCCTATAGGTGTCCCTGGTATATTTCAAATATTTGCCGACTACCCGAGCCACCGCTGTTCTGTCAAATATGCCGACGCCAAAAAGGGTTTCTAGATAATCTAGAAGCTCTTTTTTCAGGTTGGAACTCTGGGAATTCCACCCTGTGCGTATGGTTGGGCCAAAAATTACCAACGCATGGCTCTCCAGATACTTGTAGAACTAATTGTTTCCTACACAGAAAAAATAAGAAGATATTATCATTAATTTAAAAATAAAAATCGTGATAAATATGTTTTAGATAAAGTACATGAAATAGTTAAAATATTAAAATTTACCTGGGAGTTGTACATGCTTTATAGGGACACCTTCATCGCTCACCAACAACGTGCCATTAATGGTCCCTGTGGAGCTGACACGTGTAGCTCCAGGAAACGCAATAATGTAGTTGGCCATATCAGCCTCATCATTGCCAACACGTTCAGTGGTTGGCTAGGTGTCTGCTTGGGCATGGTGTGTTTCTTGGCTAGCACCTAAAGGAGTAGAAGGTGTATGAGAGGGTTGTTGGGCAATCTTTTGCCCTTGTGTCCCACTACCACCAACACCGGATTCAGCAAGTGCCAGAAAACGCTACATACAAAAGAACTTTTTGTTAGTTTAGTCAATGTAAAAATTAAAAATCAAACTATCACAATTCATCTCATGTAGAACAAAAAAAATATCCTTTTGACTTTTTATTATTACCTGATATGTTTCTAGCTAGCTCATAAGTTGTTTTATCCTCTCTTCTGTTTCAGGTGTTTGAGGCGCATCTATCAAAGTATTAAATTCCGACCTTGCATCTCGTGCCTTTTTTCGCAACAAGAGCGCTGGAGATAAGGATGAAGAAAGCTCTTCCTCAAAGAGGGAATCATCAGGCGTACCATGGCTAGGTGTCTGCATATTTGAACAAAATTAATATTATTTCAATTATGTAAATAACTAAAATACCTGAAGATAGAGCAATGCTGGCACTTTACATGTTCTTCCGCTGGCCTCTTTCCGCGATCATCCCGTCTCTAGGTTGTTCCTGCACTGCTCTCATCAGTCTGCCACATTGCAATAAAATTATAAATGTAAAAACTTGAAAACAATATCTAACTTAAAAACACAAAATGAAAACTGAAATAATTTCTAATAAGACACCGGACGACAGAGTTAGAGTTTCAAATATGCCTTGCATTGCATTTAGTCCTGGAAACATGTCATTGCACATTAAGGCACCCAAACAAGAGACGAGTTGACAATGAAGACCTTATTGAATATATTGTTGGAGCAACTTCTAGCAAACTTGTTGTGAAGACCTTGAGGACATTTTTGGAGCAACATTGTTGAAGCTGATGGTATAACATTGTTGGAGACGATCTTGAAGGGCCTTGAAGTGAAGCTTTTGGAGAAACTATTGAAAAATCCTTAGAGCATTTAAGTAAGGCACTTTCTATCTTCCATCACCTTTTTCCTTTCAATATCATTTAAACGATTTTGTTGATATTTAATGTTTGAAATCACGTTATAATTCCTTGATTATATGTGTTTGGGGACTAGAATAATTTCACACTAAACCATGCAAACTTAAAAGTAACTTAACAGATCCATAAAGCAATAATAATCATAATTCCTAATTTCCTATTGTACGATATGATGCAAATTATTCAAACATGAAGCAATGAAGACATGCAATGTCTGAATTTCAAGATTGATGAACCAATACAAGAAGTTAGAAATTACAACTTTGATTCAATACTCTGTGTCCTAACTCCAGGAAGGAATCTAGTTTGTAGTACAGAACATGCATCGTGTATTATCAATTCTTAATTGACAACAACTAAAGGTCATTTACCTCATCAATTCCTTCCCATTTTGTGTTTTTATGTTATATTCCTTATAAAAGTGTCAAATTTCTCTCAAAGTAAGCAACCACTGAATAAAATAAAAATAGTTGAGATATGATTGAGAAATGGTCATTTATTTCTTAAAAGGATCTTCACGATTTCTTTGGTTGTTTTTCATCTCAAGAAACAAGAAATGACCTAAGAAACTATCGTGATGTAATATAAGAAACAACACGGTGCAATGGCCATTTTCAAAGCCAAATGATGTCCATCGAGGACATGGCCTTTATTTGGTTCCTGTTTCATAGGAGTTTCGGGTAGAAATGGAACTTTGTTGTACCATTTCCAGTAGTAAAAAGGGAAAACCTTCTTTTTCCATGGGAAATAATTTACCTTTCCTTTTTTCAAGATAATCTAAATCACAAAAAATATGAACTATACTGCACACATTCTTGGATAATGTGAAAGTGGAAAAGGAATACCCTACACAAGTGATGCACACATGTACATTTGAACACTAATAGATTTTTATAGTTGAAATGCAATGCTTGTTTTCATTTAAATGTAGGTTTTTAAAGCAGGGAGAAATAATGGCTGCCAAATTAATAAGCGTTTCTTTGGGAAAAATTTAAATCTTGTATTGGGTGATGAAGATAATAGAGGGTATTGAATCTTGATTCTTGACATTGTGTTTAACTTGAATAACTCAAATGATTATAAATATCAGTGGATGAGTTCTTTTTCAAGTATGTCACTCAAAACTCTTATGTCAAAGCATTGTATGATGGCTAGCATTTTCTTGTTTCCCTTTCTTCAGTTCAATGTAAAAAGTATATTAATATATTGGAGCACGAATGATAACTACAATTGTTTGCTCTGCAGTATATCCAGCCCCAAGATTATGAAAAGTTTTCTTAAGTGGAGCTATTTGGTTAGGCTGTAAGGTCAACCCTCTATAGGAGGAAGGGCCTGCAGTAAGAACTTACCATTTTGCAAGATCTAAGGGCCAATGCTGTTCTACAAGAGCTGAGGGTGAATGTTGTTCTGCAAGAGCTGAGGGCAAATGCTGTTCTGCAAGAGCTCAGGGCGAATGCTGAGGGTGAATGCTGAGGGCAAATGCTGTTCTGCAAGAGCGGAGGGAGAATGCACGCGTGATATCAGACGTTAATGTAGCACACATGTACATTTGAACACTAATAGATTTTTGTAGTTGAAATGCAATGCTTGTTTTCATTTAAATGTAGGGTTTTTAAAGCAGGGAGAAATAATGGCTGCCAAATTAATAAGCGTTTCTTTGGGAAAATTTAAATCTTGTATTGGGTGATGAAGATAATAGAGGGTATTGAATCTTGACTCTTGACATCTACAGAGAACCCTACAACCTAACAAAATCCAATGGAATTGACCAAAAAAACCCAAATAGAGTCAACCCTACTATAGGAGGAAGGGCCTGCAGTAAGAACTTACCATTTTGCAAGAGCTGAGGGCGAATGCTGAGGGAAAATTCTGTTATGCAAGAGCTGAGGGTGAACGCTGAGGGCGAATGCTGAGGGAAAATTCTGTTCTGCAAGAGCTGAGGGCGAATGCTGAGGGCAAATTCTGTTCTGTAAGAGCTGAGGGCAAATGCTGTTCTGCAAGAGCGGAGGGCGGATCCGCGCGTGATATCAGACGTTAATATAGCTATTGCGATGGATACGAAACAATAAAATCATTTTTATGTAGTGTGCATATAAGTTTCGTATTTGTATTTAGCGCACATATAAGTGTCGTTATACCGACGGCAGAAAAGGCGTCGCTATTGCAACGAAGGCCTCCAAACGTCGCAATTACGACACTTAGACATTGTGTCGCACTTGTAGTCGTCGCAATAGCGACGTGTTGGGCCATAGTGTCGCCAGTGTGACGTCTTCCTCCAAACGTCGCAATGGAGACACTTTTCTAAGTTTCGGTATTATGACACCTTTCTATAAACGTCGGTAAAATTCCCCTAATGATGGTGTACCAAGCATAGGGTGCTTGTTCAAATACATACAACACTCGTCTGAGTCTCCACACATGCGAATATATTTTGAACATCTAAAATCCTTCCAAATTTTCAATGTATGCCTCCTCCTCAATCACCCCATTGAGGAATGTTGTCCTCACATCCATGAGATGGATCTTCCATCCCATCTACACTAGAAGTGCTAAAATTGATTTGATAGAAGAGTACCTTGTTACTAGAGAAAAGGTTTCCTTGTAATTAATTCCCTCCACCTGAGATAGCCCCTTCGCCACAAATCTGACCTTGTGTTTATCGATGCTTCCGTATGCTGCTTGCTTCACCTTGTATATCCATCTCGAAGCTACCACTGACTTGTTCTTTGGTCTTGGGACCACTTCCAAAACATTTTTTCTGACTATGGAATCATATTCCTCTACCATGGCATTAACCCATATTGGTTTTTACACGGATTCCTCTAATCAGGATGTTTTTGTATAAACTAGCTCACTCATTAGATACATGTACCTAGTGTACCGATCTGATGACCTCCTCTGCCTGTGTTGTGATGTGGGTGCTCCCACATTATCTCTAACATCATGCAATAATTTTTTAGCTTCCCTGGTGTGCTTCCTTCCATCTACGGATTTCTCTGCACGAGTGGGAGCTTCCACTCTCTTCTCGTATGCTTGTGGATGCTCCACAACATCATGGGGTTCTTCCTTTGGAGCCAAAATTTCCTGATCTGCATGAAACTAAAGCTCCCGATCAAGGGAGAATTGAATTCCCTTCTCTTCATCGAACTTCAAATATCTACGAGCAACCCTCATCTTGTGAGATGGCAGTTATACCCTCTAGTTGTGAGGTGTATCACTTTACCCCACAAATATGCCCAACTATATTGCCAGTTATAGATTTTTCCTTGCATCCTTGGAAACATGATAGTAAACTAATCAACCAAAGATAATAAAGTGTGACACATCTTGTTTCTTCCCTGAAAAATCTTCTTTTGGTGTACTGATCCTGAGAATCTGATGAGGACTCATGTTTTGCACATATACCATTGTGTTCGATGCTTCATCCCACAAGTGCAGCAATAGGCCCTGATCATGAA
Organism: Pinus albicaulis; assembly: GCA_034641835.2. Lineage (NCBI taxonomy): Eukaryota > Viridiplantae > Streptophyta > Pinopsida > Pinales > Pinaceae > Pinus > Pinus albicaulis. The sequence continues at coordinate 211,018 of JAXQQM020058067.1, read as the reverse complement.
ACAACGCCCATGCAACTCCAAAAATTCTTATGTTCTTCCCCTTAACAACCCCATTCTATTGTGGTTTATGGGGTGCTATTAACTCTTGTCGAATGCCTTCTTTTTCACAAGATTTCTTGAACTCATTCAATACATATTATCCATCTTTATCGCTATTGACATCCTTCACTTTCCTGCCAATATATTTCTTAACAAGTGATTTAAATTCACATTTTTTTTAGAATGTTTGTTCTTTCTTTTTCATGAATAATATCCAAAAATTACCTGAGAAATCATATACAATTAAGACATAATACCTGTGCTTGGTCGTGCAGCCTATCGAGAAAGTTCCACACACATTTGAGAGAACTCTTTATAGGAATTCTTGCGCTCTACTATCCTTATCATGAAAGGTGGCTTTGGTGTACTTCCCAAGTGTACACCATTTGCATGTATCTCTCTTCTCTAGTGAACCCTTGGGAAGTCCTGTAGAAATATGCGACATGATCTTCAAAGCTCCATTGTGTAAATGGACAAGTCTCCAATGCAATAATTCACCGATGTCTTGGCTATGCACCTTCTTTACTTTCATGCTCAAAGCAACACATTGTTATACATCCAATTTATGGATGTTATTCACCCAAACCCTGATCCGCTTCACATGTCCCGTGGTGGTTTCATGAAGGAAAGCCTTTCCTTTTCTAAATATCACATCATAGCCACAATATTCCAACATAGCAACTGAAACTAAAGTTTTCTTCAAACCTGGAACATACATGGCATCTTTCAATGTGAGAGGAGAACGAGACTCCCTCTGAAAAGTAACTATACCAATACTGGTTGCACTATACCTTCCATCATCTCACATATTGATGTGCATCTAGAGGTCCTTCTCCTCCAAGTCGATGAAAAATTATTTATTTCTCATCGTATGGAATGAGGCTCCACTATCCAAATACCACACACTACCCATCACTGATGTCACCATGCATGAAATGATGGTGAAATACAACCAGAATTGTGAAGATAAAGCTTCACCTACCTCTCTTCCCGAGGATTCTTTCTGGCCTTCTTGAATGGAAAATTTATGGCATATTGTCCTAGTTCATGACAGTGAAAAAATTTAATCTTTGACGAGTCTTTATTCTTGCATGTCTAACCAAAAGCTACTTTGGATTGGGATTTATTCCCTTTCCCTTTCTTTTCATTTCCAACAAAGGCACAATTCTCCTCATCTTCAACCTTGGATGAGGTCCTGTCTTTGGTGTTCCTCCTGAACTCTTCCTATACTAAATATGACCATAATATTTCCTGGTTCGGTAGCTTCTACCTCCTATTATCCAAATCTTGGTAGTTTTTCCAAATATTGGGAAGGTCTAGAAGTGCTAAGCTTACCAGATCATCTGCTACAACTGTAAAACCAACACTTCCAAGTTCATCACGACATTGTGTAAACCTGCTGAGGTATTGCGGTATTATGTCACCCTTCTACATTTTGATATTCTAAAGCTTATCTTTGAGTGCTAGCTTCCCGTGGTCACTACTATTATGGAACAAACCTATCAATTTCTTACACATTGCATATGGATTTTCTTTCCCGTGGAGACACTAGTACATATGGTCAATTTTTCGACACTTTAGTTCCGATAGTTTTGATGTATTGTCAGAAAGTTCCCCAATTTTTCTCAATTTTTTTAATCCCGACAACAAGCGTTGGAATAGTGACGTTTCAGGGGTATCGTTAGAATAGTGACATTTCGGGGTATCATCGGAATAGAGACGTTTTGGGACAAAGCGGTGGAAGTGTGACATTTAGGATGAAAGCGTCAGAATAGTGACGTTTTGGACCAAGTGTCGGAATAGCGAAGTTTTGGACAAAGTGTCGGAAAAACGACATTTTGGACAAAGTGTCAGAGTAGCGATGTTTTGGAGAAAGTATTGGAATAACGACATTTAGGACAAAGTGTCGAAATAGATAATTTTAGGAAAAAAGTGTTGGAATAGCAACGCTTTGTGTGTGATGGTGCCCAAGTAAATGCATTTGGGTCGGGTCATTTGAGGGTGCCCAAGGAATGTGTCTGGGTCAGGTCGTGTCGGGTCATGTGAGGGCACCAAAGGAACGCATCCGAGTAGGGTCATGTGAGGGCTCCCAAGGAAATGCGTTCGGGGTGGTCGGGTTGGGTCTAGTCGAGTCGTGCCGTGTGAGGCCGCCCAAGGGAACACATTCGTGCGGGTCAGGTCGTGTTGTGTGAGGCTTCCCAAGGAAACGCGTTCAGGTAGGTTGGTTCGCGTTGGGTCGGATCATGTGAGGGTGGTCATATAAAAAAATCTAATTTGTGACCACCTGTGTTTCTTATGCACGTTTGTGTGATCAACTTTCTATTTACTTTCTCGTGCGCCCTTCATTCAGGTGGGTAGTGTCGTGCCGTGTTAGGGCGCCACTGGAAACACATTCAGGTTATATCGTGTGAGAGAGGTCGTATCAAAAATTCTAAGTTGTGACCACCCATGTGCCTTGTGCATGTTCATGCGACCCATTTTCCGTTTTCTTCCTCATGCCTTCGATGTTCGGGTGGGTCGGGTTGGGTAGAGCCATACTGTGAGGGAGCCCAAGGAAATGCGTTCGAGCGGGTTAGGTCGAATCGGGTCATTTGAGGGCACCCAAGGAACATGTATGGGTCGAGTCCTATCGGTTTGTGTGAGAGCACCCAAGGAAACACATTCAGGTGGGTCGGGTCGGGTTGGGTCAGGTCATTCCGTGTGAGGCCACCCAAGGAAATTCATTTAGGCGGGTTGGGTCGGGTCGTGTCATGTGAGGGCATCCAGGAAAACGCATTCAAGTGGGTTGGGTCAGGTTGTGTCATGTGATGGCACCCTAGGAAATGCGTTCAGGCAGGTTGGGTTGGGTCGTGTCATGTGAGGGTGCATAAGGAAATGCACTCAGGCGGGTTGTGTCATGTGACGGCACCCAAGAAAATGTGTTGGGGCAGGTTGGGGCTGGTCGGGTTGTGCCGTGTGAGGCATGCCAAGGAAACACATTTGGGTGGGTCGGGTCAGGTCGTATCATGTGAGAGTGCCTAAGGAAACACGTTCAGGTGGGTCGGGTTGTGTCTTTTCATGTGAGGGCACCCAAGAAAATGCGTTCAGGCAGGTCGGGTCGAGTCATGCCGTGTGAGGCCGCTCAAGGAAACACATTTGGGCGGGTCGGGTAGGTTCGTGTCGTGTGAGGACGCCTAAGGAAACGCATTCCTGTAGGTCGGGTCGGGTCATGTCATGTGAGGGTGCCTTGGAAACGCATTCGGGTAGGTTGGGACGGGTCAACTCATAATGTGAGGGTGCCTAAGGAAATGCGTTTGGGTGGGCTAGGTTGGTTCAGGTGGGGTCATGTGAGGGTGCCCTAGGAAACATGTTCGTGCAGGTTTGGTTGGGTCGTGTGAGGGCAGCTAAGGAAACGTGTTCGGGTCGGGATGGGTCGGGTCATGTGAGGGCGCCCAGGGAAACATGTTCATGTGGGTTGGGTCGGGTCAGGTCATGTGAGGGAACCCAAGGAAACACATTCAGGCGGGTCACGTCGGGTGTTGTGAGGGCGCCCAAGGAAATGCGTTCGGGTAGGTCGGGTTGGGTTTGGTCGTGTGAGGGTGCCCAAGGAAATGCTTTGGCAGCTAAGTTGGCTTGGATCGGGTCGTGTGAGGGCGCCCCGAGAAACAATGTGTATAGCTGGGTTTGGTCGTCGTGTGAGGGTGCTCAAGGTCGGTGAGGGTGCCCAAGGTCGCGCAGGATCTTTCTCAAGTCACCATTTTCTATTTTTCTTTGTGAACTCCCATTGAGTTCTATGTTTGCTTTTCCACATCCATAAGAGAGAGAAATGCTAGATCTGAAACACTGAGGACTTCCAAGAACCCATCCCACTGAGGAGAACCGAAAAACACCTTTCTTGTTTTCCTCTCAGGTGCCCCATTCTTTAATATAATACAAAATTCTTTCATATACATTCTTCTTGTCTTGTTCATTGGATCTATGGAGCTATGTTATTTTCTATCTGCTTAATATCTTTTGTGCTTAGATCTGAATTTCTGCAGCAATCTTAAAGGTATTTTGCAGCCATAATTGATGTTAGGGCTATTTGTTATGCATAGCTAAAGTGATCTTTTACGACGAAAGATTCATACTAACAATTGGCGACTCCACACGGGTTTTCTTTTGCGACCACTGTCGTTTTATCTATTCCTGCATATCTAGTTGTTTCAGACCCTAGGGTTTCTCTTCCATTTTTTGTTTTTCCTATTTTTATGGTGATTTTCACCCCTAAAACCATTTAAACAGTCAAATTTTTAACTTCTGTGTGTTTCTGGCCTTATTGCGCAGGTGACAGACATCAGCCGCAGCTGAGACGACAAAATTTTTCTGAAATCTGTCGCCGAGACAGCCGGATCTGCAGGTCGCACTTATTGGCCCAAAAAGTGCGACCTGAGCCTCAGGACGCACTTTTCTGCCCCAAACCTGTGACCTGGCCTGAAAACAGGTCAGAACCTGCGACCTGCACTTTTTCTACAAATTTTTCAACACTTTTTCTGGGTTTGTCTGAAGCTTCTGTCAGGGTTTTCTAGCCTCTGTCTCTGCCCGTTCGGACCTGTTTCTGATATGCATCACTCACCTAAGAGGGAATCTTGCCCCTTAAGGCTCTAGTACCCTCCACTTTTTGTGCAAGAGTCTTTACTGTTTTAGAAGTCTGAATTTCCAGAGTTTCAGCCCTCTTTTTCTCAGATCTGATACCTCCTTTTCAGATCCCTTTTAGATCAGCTCTTCTCCCTCTCAAAACCGTCTCATCTCGTTTTGTTTGGGTTCATTTCTACGGCCACTGCCTTGTCTCTCCTATCTTTAGCTGATCTCCCCCTTTTTAGAAGAAACCTTGCCTCTGCCTCTTTGCTGTTCTCTGCACCACTTTTCAGCAGATTCACCCTTTTGATCCCAGTCCCTCCGGACCTTAGATCTATTGGCATATTTTAGCGTGCTTTGCCTGGTTTTTTCCCTCTTGTAGACTAGTTTTGAGAGACTCGCCTTTTTGGGTTAGATTCCTACATTATTAGTTGTTAATTTTCTATTCTTTCAGTCTTATTTACTGCAGATTTCTTTTCCATTATGCAGCACACTTTTTATTTTACTCTCAAAACGTCTGGGTTTAAACAACTAAAATTAACGCACGCCACACACTGACCCTAAGCGAAGAAGAGCCTGGTTAACACCGCCTGGAAAATACTTTAAAATCAATTGTCACTACACCTCTCTGCGCTTGACCTCACTTGATTTCTTCCCCTCCTGCCCTCGTCGGTTTATCTTCTTCCTGTCATCATTGTGCCCCCAAGGCACCGCTCCCGGAGACTTCTTGGCCTTCATCCTTAGTTTTCGCTTGGACGACTTCCTCCTTCTCGTCGTCATCGAGTCAGTCTTCCCCTGAGTCCACACTCCAACTCCTCTTCTGATTGTTCGGGTTCTCCCCCTACTTCTGGTTCCCCCTCTTTTCCCTTCACCATGTCTAGTTCCGGACCTAGCCCTAACCCCAGTTCTACCGCCGGGTCCATTTCCAGTGGAACCACTACGGGACCTACCTCGACTACCCCATTACTCCCTTATATGGCTGGCCTCAGTCTCCCTGACTTCAATCAGCTAATTAATGATCCCATTCGCCACGATGTGAGTTGGCCTGCTATGCCAACCAAGCTCCCCTCCGACATTCCCAAGTTCGAAGGCCTTGCTAGCAAAGATCCCTCTAACCATATCCGCTCTTTCCACATGTGGTGCTCCTCTAATTCCATCACCGATGACTCCATCCGTCTTCGATTGTTCCAACGCACGCTTACGGGTGACGCTTCTAAATGGTATGTTGAACAAGCCACCTCCTCCCATACCACTTTTGCGACCATTGCCCAAGCCTTTTTATCCTACTTCCAGCTCCCCCTCCGATACGACACTGGTACCGAGCTTTTAACCTCTTTCCATCAATCCTCTTCGACCCGCCTTTCTGCTCATGTCCAGGAATGGCGGCGAAGACGGAGCTTGTGCCGCGCTCCCCCCTTTGAAGATCGGGTTTACATGGACTGGTTCCTTCGCTCTCTCTTACCTCCCATTGGCAAAGATGTCGCATCCCATTTTCCCCAAACCGAAGAAGCTGCCCTCCAAATAGCCTTGAAGTATGACCTTATCTACGCCCAATCTGGTTATGTTTATACCGTCCTCCCTAACCTTCCCAAACCCGATGGCCCTAATGCCTCGGGGGCATCTCACTCTGCCAATGGTATTGTTGGAGCCCTGTCACATACCTCCGCGCAACCTCTTCCGAGCCATGGTTTTCCTCCAGGGGCTAGCCCCTCCGGTGTTTTCTCCCCTCCCGGTAGCATGTATTCAGGGTACGGCATGCCTCCTCCTTTTGCCCACCCTCCTGCTTACCTTACTGCTGCCCACCCTACCCTTATCCATATCCGCAACCTAATGTCCCCGCTCCTTCAACATTTGGACCTTCCACTCCATTGCCTTTTCCACCCCCACAACTGCACTTACTACCCCCCCCAGGCCAAGTATTTGCACAACAGGGGGCACCTAACGTTCCTCCTTCTCAAAGAAGGAGAAGGGGCAATCAATCCACTTCTGGTAATCGTGGACCCAATCTCGACCCTACCACTGCCAACCATCCACAGGGCTCTCAGCCCAAGCCGGACGGGCCACTTCGCACCAATAAGCCATGTTCGTGTTGCGGTTTTTATGGTCACTACACTCATGATTGTCCCTTATTACCACAAATGCGGCAACTTTGGGATTCTCAGGCCACCGTACGGGGACAACACTCCTCCCCTACTACCCCTCCCACCCCCGTTACTTCTCAACCTGTTGTGTTTACTGATCCTTTCCCGCAACAAGGATTCGTGACCACTCAACCATCTCACACCCCGGTAACCACTCACCATTCCACTTCTGGTTCCTCTGATTACCAGATTCTCATGATGGCTTCTGACCCACCTCTCACTGTCGACCTCAACCTTCAAACTCGGTCCCATCAGTATTCCACACCTCCTGTCTCTGAGTCTCCATCGTCAGGTCCTACCAAGCCTCTATCGACACCCAATGGTCCCTTGCAACTCCCTCTGCCCAAAGCCGCGGTTCATCCCAAGCCTCCTAAGGGACCATTATGCCGAAATGCTGCCTCTGGTCAGGCTTCCCATTCATACAACATAGTAGATGGCCTGGCCCAATCTCCTGCTGCCATTTCCACACTGGAACTCCTCCAGTCGTGTCCTTCCCAAAAGAGGGCTCTACTATCTACTGTGGGCGCTGTAGATCCTGCCGATGACCAATTGATTGTTTTCGACGCTCGTCAGTCAGAACATGCCCCTCTTCCTCCTTCGGTTGCTTTCCAAATCCTAGTCAAAATCCGAAACGCTAATGTTGCTCGGTGTATTATTGATGAGGAGGAATCTACCTGCGTAATGTCCGCCTCGGTTTGGAAACAACTCGGGTCCCCTAAACTGGCCCCTTCCACCATCACTCTTCGCGCATGGGATGGCCATGACTCCCAGCCCATAGGCTTATTCCGTAACTGTCTTATCACCTTTGCCGGTAAGACTGTCTGCGTCGACGTTGAATTTATCGATGCCCCTCTTGACTACAACATTCTTTTAGGGCGTAGTTACACCTATGCCATGTCTACCGTCCCATCCGCAGTCCACCGCAAGATGTTTTTCCATCATAATGGAAAGATTGTCACCATTGACCAGTTGACTTACCATGAACCAAAATCTCAGACCTCCCCCGAGTCCTCCATCTCTACTGTCACCAACAAGCAAACTGTTGACTCTTTGACCAGTGTTTCCCCCGGCGTCTACAAAGACTCCTCCTTGCTTGGCACCTTTTTTGACTCCCCTCCCGTCCTTGATCCCAACTTGGCAAACATTTTCATGATGCAATCGTCTTGGGATAACCTTACAGAGCCCACTTTGGCTATTCAGCAACCTCAACCTCAACCAACCCCTAGCCCTTCGCCCCCGCTCGCCACCCTTCTCCCTTCTAAACCTTCTTCTACAAACATTCCCCATGGGTTGATTTCACCAGAAATCAACCCCCTTGGCACCATTCCTCCTGGCCATTTCCATGCTGGTCAGATCCCTTTCCTTGCTCCACCTCCCGGAGCTTATTCGGTCCCCACCTTGGCCACCCTATCCCTCCCCAACTTGACCTTGGGTATACTCGTCTGGTATCTTGACCCTCCAGCCCCCACTCCACCAGGTCAACCTAAACCATATATTACTTTGACCCCAGTTCAATCGATCCCCACCAATTCTCTTGCTATGCTGGTACCTCAGTCACCTCAACAAGCACCACCTCCTGTTGCAACTGCTTCGAGCAAAAATGGCAAAGCGTGCAGGGGGGCACCAAAGGAAAAACCTACCCCGCCCAACCCTGCTCCTCCTCGGCCCCCCAAGCATCCCATCCAGTGTGCGCTATGTGATGTTGTTGGCCACGCCACTCATACCTGTCCTGAATTACCACCTCTCAAGACCATGGTTAATGAAACGTTTCCAGAATCAGACATCCCCAAAGTCCATGTCACCATACCGGATTCTACCCCAAAACTGAAGAACTTGCACACCAATCACCCTTGTTCTTTGTGCAATTTCTATGGCCACTACACCCACCTTTGCCCCTGCCTTGATGAGTATCGTGCTTCTTTAGTCGCATACCACCAATTCAAAGCCACCCTCGCCCGTAATCCTTCTCCCCTCACACCGACCCACCTGTCTAACACGATTACCATTTCTCCTCCTGATACTGAAATGACCGAAACTTCAGCTACCATTTCCTACCTTTCCTCATCCTCGCGATTCTCGGCTCCCAACCCCTTAGTCCCTTCCCCCAATGCTTCGCCTGATCACTTAACTGCTCACTATGTCCCCTCACGTGACATCGTACCTGTGAGCCCTTCCCATCACAATCAAGAGTCTCATTATTGTCCCCACTTCACGCATTACCGAGACTCCTTAGAGGTCATTCGCAAGTATGAGATTGCACAAAACCAATCCGCCTCTCCTATCCTTGCGCAGTATGCGTCAGACCACCTCGAGGATCCCCCTACTACCATTGACATTCCTCCCCCCGATGTTGAAATTTTAGAACCTGCTGCTCCTATCCTCTACCTATCATCATCCGCACGACTCGCGGAGTACATTCCTTCTGAATTCACTCCATCTGTTCTGCTTGACCCTCATTTAGTCATTTTATCGGGTTCTTCATGTGTTGACCGTATTTTTACCCGTTCTTCTGACTTTCCCCGTGATGACCCGTATCTGTGCTTCTCTTCCCATGCTAACGATTTAGGTACCCTTGCAGCGTCATATGGTCTCCTTGACCCTTACATTCCCTCTCCTAATCACAATCATACCATCCGGTTCTTTGATGTACTTTGCAGCTTGAGTGCCCAATATTCATCCCATAGTTCTCATTCATCTCCCTCTCATCGATCTATGAGTCCTAGACTTCCTACCCAGACTACTCCCTCTCGTAGCTGTCAATGGATGTCTATCCCCTACTCACGCTGCCATCCTTTTTCTCATCCCTCCCATGTCTTGTCTTCTGACATTGTTACATCGGCTTTCTCGTCCACACATTATTCGGGCTACGCCGATGGGGCCAGTCACTATTCCCGCAATCTAGCCTCGCCAGCTTGGGCCATTTTTACCCTTTGTGACAATGCGCCTGCGACCCTCCCTTTTCGTGATCATGAGTCAGGTAGCTTCCCTGCGTCAGGTGGTCTTTCTCCCACCAATCACCCCATCTCCTATCACGATGATGACATTATGGAAGAAATCACCACCCCTGACTTTATCTATTCCCCCTTACATCGAACCCATGCGTTCCCACCACATACACCTTGTGGCCATTACATTGAAACCCAATGTTTGAGTAAGGGGGCACCCATATTTGAGAGACCAAGAGAAGCACTTCTCTACAACTCTCCTAGTATATCTGGTCGTGCCGAATTTAGTACCATTATTCTTCCATATTCAAAAGAACCTCTAAAGTCCCATATCACTTCAGATCACTCTAGGGATGATACCCCTTATCATTCCTTTATCTTCCATCAGCAACCCAGTCTTTTCGACCTTGTTGTTTCCCACCCTATACGTTTTCTCAGCGAGCATCAGTTCATTATCTCCAAATCCTCTATTTGGGATAGTGGCACCAGGTATGCCAACCCAGAAACTTAAAGTCCATTTGATTCATATATGCAGTACTAAACGAGATTGGTAATCCTCCATTTCCTTTCTCAAACTGCATAACCATAACGAAAACAAATGGCGCATGATATCCTTCAAATGTGTTTAAATTTCCCTTTTTCTACATACATTTTCGCATGACCACAACATGCTTGGGTGTACCTATGCCCCTCAACCATAAATATCCCAGATCTCAACCAAAAACAGCACTGAAACCCCCTTTCTCTGCCAGGTCGCACTTTTTAGGTCATTTCCTGGGACCGGTCGCAGTTTTCTGCCCAGTACCTGCTACCCAGGTCGCAAAACAGACCCCAAAAAGTGTGACCTGGCCTGTTCATGAGCTCTGGGTACCTTTTAGTTTTTAGTACCTCGATACTTCACCAGGACACATTTTTTCCATGAAGGGTCTATTCACCTCTTCTCAAAATCGAATTTCTTCACTTACGACACTTGTACTTGGGACACCACTTTTCCTCCTTACTCGTCTTCGTTTGTGTTGATTTTCGTCATGAGCTACCCTATTGTACTCATGCGTTTATGGTACCCCATTGGACCCGTACTATGAGGCAGCACCATTGAGTCGCCCTTTCTTAGAGCATCCGAGTCGAGTCACCATAACATTCATGGAGTCTATCCCTAGTCCCTCTGTACCCCACTATCGTCCTCCATCCTTTCCTGCTTGGTCCCTCTCTCGTGTCACACATTATGGCCTTCAGTACCCTTGTCCACTATCCCTCATGATATTGTGTCCGTCGCTGCCAAGCCATTCCTACCCTTTATGCTCTAACAAGGGAAGTCATCCAACCGCTCCTCTGTTCCTGTCATTCCATCATTACCATCAGTGTCTCCTTGTTCTTCGCTCTACTATTTTCCCTCGTGCCATAGTTGTGGTTCCCTTATTGCCTCACCTATGGCGGGCCTACTTCTGTCAACATCAGCTCATTTACTCCAGAAGCTAGGTCTAGGGGGCAGTGTACCATTGGTTCGAGCTTGATCATGATATATACACTTGATGGTCCAATGATGCAACAACAACTATTGGTGTTTCCCGGGCATTTGTGAGATGTATCAACCCTCATGAGGGGGTGGCCCTGCAGGTGGCCCCCCACATGCCCGGATGACTTCATTTCAGCCTTTGATGCATCTCCTCTCATATGATGATACCGGCCTCAGGCGCTTGTAGTGCCTCTTCGATTTGCACGTATCAGTCAGATTTTGCAAGTCCTTCCCCGCATGTAGGGGGCATTTGGGCATATTTCTATCTCATGTACTACCATATTATTGTATAAGTCTTGACGATTATTCCAAGCATTGTCTGTATGTGGGATTCATCATGTTATTTACCTGGCTCATGTTTAGGCCAGCGCATGCTTCACTATTGCGTTTCGTGGTTTTCCGGGCGCCTTATTATTTTTACTTCTTGCGTTCCGTGGTTTTTCGGGCGCCTTATTCTCTTTACTTCTTGCGTTCCATGGTTTTTCGGGCGCCTTATTCTTTATACTTTGTCCTAGCGGGCATAGGTATGCCTCCCCCGCCGCCTTTAGCATCGGTACCACTCCATAGAGACTTGTTGCACCTGTAAGTCTCATCTCCTCACGGTCTAGTTCTTTTGTACATCAGACACAATTACACTTCTATATCTCACTTCCCTTTTGATATCTAGTGATTGAGCTCTTACAACGTACTTCGGTCATACGATTTGCTCCTAATACTCATACATTGGGGGGAATCTGTTACACCATTTTTTTGGTCATCTAACCTATTATTATTAGATGAATCCAAGTACACCATGTAAGACCAATTTTACCCTAAGTAAAATTGCTTTCACCATATAAAATAACTCATTTGGTCATATTTAACCCAAAATAAGGAAACTAATTAAATAAACCCTCATTTATTTAATTATTTCCTAAGAACAATTTATTTAAATCATTATTTAAATAATATTGTTAGTTAAATTTGACTAAATCATCCATAAATAATTAAATAAATCATTATTTATTTAATCATATTCCCATCATTCCCATAAAATGATAAATAAATCATTTATTTATTTATTATTTATAAATAAAGGAATTGACCCAAGTCAAGAATCCTTTTCCCTCCAACAAATATAATAAAATATTCCTAAAAGGTGCTTCTAGAACTCGATTAATAATATTTTATTCATGCACCGAGTTCTAGACCACCCCAATATTTTGTTATAAATAGAGGGGTTTTCCCCATTCATTAGTCACCTTCATTGCATTAGATCACTCTGGATCTTCTCTTGGTCACCATTTTCCATTTTTCTTTGTGAACTCCCATTGAGTTCTATGTTTGCTTTTCCACATCCATAAGAGAGAGAAATGCTAGATCTGAAACACTGAGGACTTTCAAGAACCCATCCCACTGAGGAGAACCGGAAAACACCTTTCTTATTTTCCTCACAGGTGCCCCATTCTTTAATATAATACACAATTCTTTCATATACATTCTTCTTGTATTTTTCATTGGATCTATGGAGATATGTTATTTCTTATCTGCTTAATATCTTTTGTGTTTAGATCTGAATTTGTGCAACAATCTTAAAGGTATTTTGTAGCCATAATTGATGTTAGGGATATTTTTTATGCGTATATAAAGTGATATTTTACGACGAAAGATTCATACTAACACGTATTATGTAAATTTCTGAAATATGTGGTGTAATATAAAAGTTGGTTGTGTAATTTGGGGGTTCCTCCCTTTGTGCCCTTATTGATTTAAAACATTATGTGTCCTTCATTTTATTCATTGTGTGCTCCTGCACCAATAATGATGTTATTCTTAGTGTGAATGAGCCTTCATGTGGTATGAGGGTGCAATCATAGGCCAATTTGTCCTTGCAGGTAATAGTGCGGGCCTGAAAGATACAAATGGAGATGCACCACCGAAAACTTCTAGAATGCATGATGAGTTGGAAACCACCTAGCCAATCACTATCCTAGTCAACAGTTGCACTGAAGTGGCCAATAAAATAGAAGAAAATAGTGTAGAGAGAGGCAAAAAAGAATTCACTATGTCTCACACTTTCCTGCCAATGACAAATAGTTCTAACTTCTTCACTCTAGCCCTTACTATCTCCGAGAATCCATCCAAAACCTAATATTGATGGCTGAGACCAGATCACTAATAGGCCTTTTGTGATCAATTGTTGGGGCACTGCCCCAGATGATCATTACAAGTCACTTCTAGTTGCATGCATTATTGTTGACTATTATATGCATCAAGTTGCAATATTTGAGGCTACTTAGAGTTTGCTACTATGTCTATTTTGTTGGAATTTGTATTCTCTTGAGTGATTACCCTGAGTCGAGGAATTTTTGAGTTTTTGATAACTGCACTTGTAGCCCACCTTTTTGTGTATATATATATAGTCCAAATAAGCTTTAATGGTTAACAAAACCTACCGTTGTTGAAAGAAGCCTTCACAAGTGATGCGCACAATGTTTTTACTTATATTCAAGGAAGCTTTGATGCCAAACAAAACCTAGTATTGTTGAAAGAAGCCTTCACATTGTTTTGCAAGCTTTCACTCACTGAGAGAATGTTAGATCAATCCCATGTTGTCATGGTTAGATGGCTCAATGATCAACTCTAATTAAAGTGTGGGAACAAGGAGAATGATGATGGAAACTTTATTAGAATGGGAAGAAAACTCGGGTTGTTACAGGCAGTGACTTAGCAACCATTCTCAAGGCACTGATTGTGAAATAAATGGAAAAAATGGAAAGAATAGAAGAAAAGGCATTGAAACCTGACACAAAAACGATTGCCTCACACAGTGACTAAGCATCCATGACAAACTTGGTAAAAAAGAAATAAGGATAGAAAAAATTTGGAATGCAAAAAAAGCATTTTTTTAACTAGATTCTTAAGCCAAACAGTAAAAGTTATCTGCACAACGGCATCGAACCTAAAATTTATCACAGAGACATCAAACCCACTAAAATTCTGTTGGATGACGAAATGAATGACCATATCACAACATTTAATGGAATAATATTTAATGGTATATCTAATTTTTTCAGAATAACTATGTTCCTCCCCTGTGTGATTAACAAAACCATTGGGAAATTCCATTGATTCAGAATAAAGAAAATACCTTTTCCTTTATTTGGCATCCAGATTTCCTCAAAAGGTGACTGCCATTGATTTTGAATTGGGTTTTCCATGACCATTCTTGGATTTCAGAGTAGATTTATCGATTAACACCTCTCGCTGAATATTCTGAACAACATCTGAGGCTGCCATTAACAGAGAAACTTAGTTTGGGCTTCTTATTTTTGCATAAAATGCACTACTTAAATCTATAATTATCTTAAATATTAGGGTATCTGAATACCTGAAAACTGCGAATATAGGTTGAAAAATGGATTCACTAGGGGCTATAACTCTCCTCTGCAAATATTTCTCCGCTCCACATTCTAAGGGATAGTTAAAGACTTGCCATGGAATCTCTATCTCCGGCATAATTTCAACATCACGTTCTGAGATTTGCAGCCTCCTGAATGTTGTGATAATTCAAAGGAAAATGTTCGGCGAACATTCGACATGATTGAAGGATGAATTAGAGTCTGAATCTAGTAGAGGAATGAAATATTTGTAGTATAAATTCTTTGAGAAGAGTAGCGTGAGAAGGCATGTGATAAGATTACAGTGTTTGTAGTTTGTCTTGCAGCAGGATGTAGCCACTATCGAGAGTGTTGCTGATTTTATGAGAAAATCAAGGATATCACTGGTGGAATTGAAGGTTGAAGAGCTCAAGAAAATGGTGATGTGGAAGAAGAGATAAGCACCAAAACCTGAGAATTTGTTCTTATTCCCATAAACAACAAGATTTTATATAGAGGTTCTCAAGCTCGAATTCAAGAGTCATCAACATTTACAAACATTCCTTATTGAGTTTGCCGAGTCTTGCGAGAGTGAACAGATGATGGTCTGATTTCTGATTTCCATGGCATGGCAGATATGTCATACAGGAATAATTGCTTGAAACCTTACCTTCTCATAGGAATAATTTCTTGAACCATTACCTTCTCATAGGCCTCTCAACAGATGGAGGAGGAGGAGGTGCCTTCTTCTTCTTGAAACTGAATAATCGATTCATCATCTTTGCTCGATTCAAAACTCTTCAATGCACTCTGTATCGATTAAAAGGTATTAAGGCTCCCCTCCTCGCTCTAGTATACTGTTTTTGTAATTGAATGTTGTTTGTGCTTTGTTTGCCCACCAATCCTCCATGACAATACCCTCTTAAAATTTAAATGGAGTGGGAAAACGATTTTCGGATGAGTAAAAGCATTTTAATGGGAAGTGTCAAAAACTTTTATTAATATATATATATATATATATATATATATTTCTAGTATAATAAATATTTTAATTTCTTAAAATTTATTCAAATATTGTAAATATTTTAATGTTTTTCAAAAGAAAGGTGGAAACTATGTTGAGTTTGCGAATTATTTTTTATTTATTTATGTTTTTTTTTTCATTGTATATGATTAATCTAGATCCATCTTAACTTTGGATCTATCAAGTGTCTAGAGGGATCAAATCTAAAAAAGTTTGCACCTTAAGAGATTTGATTCCTCCCTCTTGGGCGCCTTTGGTAAATCTAGAGTTAGATAGATCTAGATTGGTTTAATTATTAATTTTATCTTTTTAATTTTTATTTTATTTTGACGGAATCAAAATTTTAAAGAGGAACTTACAACATCTTTACCATAGGAGAAGAATTCAACACTAGAGAAACCCTACATGCCACAGAAAAATTGTAGGCGGAGAAAGGTTCATGGAGTTTCAGGCTAGAGTAGGGCATAGTTTTGACAAAGAGTGAGCAAGATTTGGACAATGTCAGGCTCTCATATCCTTTTCAAAATGAAAAATAAGATTAAATGGTAACCATGGGTTTTTTATCACATGATATATATTTTGTACAAATATAGTCACCATGATAAACCCTTTGAAGACATGCAACTACTCGTCAAATATGATTTTCAGATGAGATGTCGATTGCTTACTATTGGACCCACATGGAGGAGGAGGAGTTGGTGGATTACGAAATAGAGTATGGGGGGTTTTCAACAAATTTGGTCTAGTCCCAAGGATTTTATCCATTCACATTTCAAAGTCAACTTAGAAGGTCACCATGTGGCAGCTTCTAGGCCTAAAAGATGTTTAGAAAACAAAGTTAAGAATTCAATAGGAAACTATCTAGCGGTTCAAAGGCTCTAACCCTTGTGTTAGCCATGCATTATTTGGTTCCTTTAGTTTCGGCTACCCAGCACCTGAGGACGTTTTTCAGGGGCTAAATAACTCTTCTTGGGGTCTTTGGCTCTAATTTTAGTTTCTCTATTGTCCCAGATATTGGAGGACGACATACAATGTGTTACTTCTTCCTTAGGGTTTTCAGAATTTTTTGAACATAGTGGGGGTTCTTCACTCTTAGAAACCTCTTCGTATCATTTTCCCGTATATCCTTCATCTCAAGCACCATCAATGTCGCTCTCCTTTGGCGAACTAGTGAAGGAGAGTCTTGCCTCGGCGACGGAAGGAGGTCAAACTAACATCATGAATGGTCTTGGGGTTTTCATGGAGAAACACTCTTGTGAAAAAGGATTTATGATTCAAAAGGAGTCTGAGAAATCAAGGAAGAGGAAAATCCATTGTAGTGTCAAGAAGAAGAACAGAGTCCTCCTTTCTCTAGTTTTGGGAGTCAACGTCACCATTCAAAAGACTGAGGAAATGTCCCAAAAATCCTTGGTGGGGCAAGTAAGGGGTTCAAAATCCAGGTCCTCAACCCTAAAAGTGTGGGTTGACAAGGAAATATTCCCTATTATCAAATGTCCTCCAAAGGTGTCGCTATTACCCTGAGGTTGGATTCATTTGTGCTTCAAAGATGTAGCAGACACCCAGAAGGTACAACAAATGGTTTAGAAAATTGATTCATCTCCTATCCTTTTCAATTTCTAGATGCCCCTCTTCAATGAAAAGTAGCAGAGACTAGATATGGGCCCAATCTAGGTTCATCTTCCAAGTCTCCCTCCTAACTATTGGGACACCCTAATTTTCAAAGATATAGGTAACTCCTTGGGATATTATCTATCCCATGAATTTGCATATTTAGAGATGGGGATTAAGAAATACACCCATGTTTTGGTTAATATGGACCTCAGAGAAGGGCTTATAGAAGGCATGGATATCAGGATTGTGGTGGAGTGTATTCAAATATTGGATTATGAAGGAATACCTTTTAGGTGTACGCGGGGCCATAGGTATAGGAAAATTGCTAAAAACTATGAGCTTCCCTTTTCTACATAGGACTATCCATCTAGAGGCAAGGACATATTAAGTTAGAAAAGGATTCTGGATTGGATTTTTTGGGCGCCAAGGAAATGCTAGATGGTGCTAATCCTCTCTGCAAAACATCCTCCAAGTCATTGGTGAAATTTGTCAGGAGATGGTGTTTATATTGTCAGTTGTCTAGAATCCCTACTAAAGGGGTGGAGGTTCATTTCCTTGGATGCTAATGAAAGGTTGGGGGGTTTAGTAGTTGGATGGAAATCCATAAATATTTGACTATCCAATTCTTTGGGTTTGGATTCTGGTTTGTACATTGAGGATAGAGAGGGAGAAGTGGAGGGAGATATGAAGAGGGAGGTAGGGAGAAGAAAAGAAAGGGAGCGAGCGAGTGAGCAAGAGGGAGAGAAAGGGAGAGCTAGAGACTAATAATTATGCACACAATTTGTTTGTATTTATTAGAATGAAGGTTTGAGATTGTATTTTGTTGAGGAAAATGAGAGAGGAAACCCAAATTTTGGGGGAGGAAATGGTTATGGTAGCAATGAATATTTTGAATGAAACATTTATTTTTCATGTTATAAAATGCCACCTGTGTAAGAAAACTACAAATTATGTTCAAACCAAGCTATAAAAATCTAGAATATTAATTAAATGTAAAATCATTTTATTGTTGAGAACTATCTAGGCTAGGAATGAAACTCCAACACCTTCCATTAACTAATTTTTAGTACACACTTAGAGGCATTTTTTATACTCAATTTAATATCAATTTTATGCTTAAATGCCAAGACTAGCACAAAAATTCCCTCATTTCATGCTTTACTAGATGCCTCTTATATATTCATAGCTTATTTATTATGTAGGAACCTCTAGGACATATGAATCCAACACATCACTCAACCCCTAGAAAAATACATTTTATGCTTCCTTAAAATTGATCTTAAAAAATTCAATGGATTCCTTTAGTGAAAGAATAAATTGGCACCAAATTTATATGGATTATATCAAATTCATAAGAAGATTATTTGAGATTATTTCACCTTGAATTTGTTAGAGAGAAGTCTAATTCACGATGCATTTCAAGTTTAATGCTTAAAGAAGAAAATGGGTGGCCATTGTCAAATCTAGACTGAGTTATCTATACTTCATGAAGAAGGCAAGCCTATTCAAAATGCAGACTTGAACAAAATCTTTACAGTCCAAACCAGGTGATGTAGTACCTCAATTAGTGGAAGGACTTACTCATTGAAAATGTTTTTTGGGAAATTGAATTATTCGCAAATAAACATCTCTCTTTTCTTATGGTTTAAGTTTAGCTTGCTTGAAATTTGAGATGCACTATCAAAGATAGAGTTGGGGGAAGGTGTGGAAAGATGTAATCCATTTCTGTTGAAAGATGTTATGCATGTTCTAGGTCCGAAGAAGAACTTGGTATCGGTCGCAATGTTGGAAGACAAAGGTTATGATGTTGTTTTTAGCGATGGAAAAGATTTCCTGCAGAATAAAAAAATGGGTCAAACCAAGAGGATAGGGATTCGAGTTAAGAATATATACAAGCTAGAGGTAGATGGTTGCGCAACAATGATGGGAAAAGTAGAAGAAGTGGTGAGTCGAGATGAGGGCAGATTATGGCATGGGAGATTGGGCCATCTTCACCATGGCGCTTTGAAGATTTTGTAGCAGAATTCTACTGTACTTCCCAAGGGTACTCTTGCGCAGTCATATCAGTGCAAGGGATGTGCTATGGGTAATTTTGTGAAGACCACCTTTCATGAGAGGGAGAACTGTGCTTCAGTGATCCTTGATAGAATTCACATAGAGGTGTGCAGACCTTTCTCAGTTGCTTCAACAACAAAACACAGGTATTATGTTATATTTGTTGATGATTATTCTCATAGATGTTGGATCTTCTTCATGCAGAAGAAGAGTGAAAAATTCTCAAAGTTATGTGATTTTGAAGCATTGGTGGAGAAGGATTCGGGGAAGCAAGTGAAGGCTCTACGGAGCATTAATGGTGGTGAATATATCTCAGGTGAATTCAAATAATTCTATAGCAAAGAAGGAATTCGAAGAGAACTCATAACACCTCATAACCCACAACAAAATGGGATCACAGAGAGGAAGAACAGAACGATTGTGGGTGTTGCATGAGCTATGCTGCATGACCAGGGCCTACCAATGTACTTGTGGGCAGAAGCATGAAACACTACAGTTTATGTGCAAAACCATTGTCCTCATAGAGTACTTGGCATGAGTACACCTAAAGAAGATTTTACTGGTAAGAAGCTTGATATTTCTCATTTGAAGATTTTTGGCTCATCTGTTTACATTCATGTGACAAAGGATGCCAAGAAGAAGCTGGAGCCGACTGAAGAAGTTGGAATATTTGTGGGGTACACAGAAACACCCCATAATTATCGTGTGTATTTTCTAGACAGTTAAATGACTGTGGTGCGACGAGATATAAAATTCAATGAGGTAAAAGCCATGAAGTTGCCACTTGAGAGGGAGCTACACTTGCATGCAGAGGAGGAAATTCTCGTTCCCAAAGATGACCCTCTAGATGTGGATCAGCCACAGGAGGAGATTCATGGAGTGGAGGAGTCCACTCATGCAGAACCAAACATTAGACAAGGCAGAAAGTGTACCACAGAAGCTAAGAGACTGAAGCTTGATGCGGCACAGAATGTAGGAGTCCCTACATCACAACACAAATAGAGAAAATCGCCTGACTGATTTACTAGATACATGGCTCTCATGAGCAAGTGTGTCATGACAGAGAAATCTTCTTTTGAAGAAGTAGTGCAGGAGCCCACATGGGTAGATGCCATGGTGGAGGAGTATGACACCATTGTCCGAAACAGTGCTTGGGAGATTGTTCCAAGGCTGGTGGAAAAATCAGTTGTAGGATCAAGATGGATCTACAAGGTAAAGCAAGCTATTGATGGGAGCGTCGAGAATTATAAGGCAAGATTAGTTGCCCAGGGCTTCTCACAGATCGAGGGGATTGATTATGAAGAAAAATTTGCACCTATTGCACAGTATTGTTCCATAAGGACCATCCTTGCTCTCTCAGCGCAGATGAGTTGGCACATTCATTAGATGGATGTGAAGACTGCATTCCTTAATGGGATCAATGAGGAAGAGGTGTACATTAAGTAGCCTGAAGGATTTTAGATCTTCAGCAGCGAGTCGCATGTGTGCAGGCTCAAAAGAGCATTGTATGGGCTAAACCAAGCACCTCGTGCTTGGTACACATGGATCGACAGCTATTTCACTGGACTTGGCTTTACCAAGAGTGAGGCAGATGCAAACCTATACCAAATTGTGGCAGAAGGCAAGCTTTTAATCATTGTTCTTTATGTTGATGATTTAATACTAACGGGTGATGAGCAGTTGATACACTCATTCAAGGCAGATCTTGCAAATGAGTTTGAGATGAAGGATTTGGGCCTCCTTCATTATTTCCTTGGATTGGAAATATGGCAGCGGGAAGGTGAACTATTTTTGTCTCAAGGCAGTATTGGAGATACTAGAGAAGTTTCACATGCAAGGTTGCAAGCCTATTGATACCCCTCTTCTAGGAAATTGGAGGAAAGAGGATACTACATCGATAGAGGTAGTGGATTCCACTGTTTATCTACAGTTGGTGGGTTCGCTCATGTATTTAGTTAATAAAAGACAAGAAATATGCTATGCGGTGAACTAGCTTTCAAAAGCGATGGTTAAGCCTACCAGGCTCTTTTGGAAGGCAGGCAAGCATGTCCTGAGATATCTCAGAGGCACATCTGAGTATGGATTATGGTACAGACAAACGGATGAGGTGAAGTTGCATGGCTTCACAAATGCAAATTGGGAAGGCAGCCCAACGGATAGAAAGAGCACATCAGGAGGGGTTTTCAGTATCATATATACAATAGGTTCTTGGTATAGTAGGAAAAAAATATACATGGCACTCAGTTCATCAGAATCAGAATACATGGCAGCAAGTCAAGCTGCATGTGAGGCTATCTGGATGAGGAAGATCTTGGTCGGTTTGTTCAGTTCAGTTTTAGATCCTACAGTGATACATTGTGATAATCAAAGTTGCATTAAAGTCTCGATTAATCCCGCGTTTCATGATAGATCTAAACATATTGATATCCGGTATCATCATATCAGATATTGTGTGCAGTGGAAGATCATGTTGCTACAGTACATTCCTACGGAAGATCAGGATGCAGATATTCTTACGAAGGCACTCACCAGGAGAAAAATTGAATACCATAGAGGCAGGATCATGGTGAAGGATAATCCCTATCTTGTTGAGAGGGAGCGTTGAGATTCAACAAGATGATGAATCTTAGTGAAAATCAGTCACCTTCACTAAGTGGGTCCGCGAGCTATTTTTAGGTGTAAGTCTATTTTTAGACTATGTCTATTTTTAGACATGGTGATCATATTTCAGAAGTTGCAGGATGCTATTTGTGGATGGTTGGTCAAGCTGGAAAACTATATGAAATTCTATTTTTATAATATTGGGCGAATTCTATTTATAGATCGTCGATCTAAAAATAGAAGTGTCGATTATTATTAGCTCTTAATAATAATCGGACTCTAAATATCAACTTATTCTCTTGGAGCTCTTAATTTCAGTATATAGATTTTTCAAATCAGTGGGCTGAAGGAATTACACAATTCCTAGGGTTTACTGGTGGTTCATGCATGGAGGACTCAATTAGAAATGAAGTGGCAAAGTTATGACAGAGTTGGAAGAGTAGTTCATGGAGTTGTTATTCAGTTTAAATCAATTAATGGAGTTAAACTCAGTTGAGCTAGTTGTTTCTAGTCTAAATGAATGATACACTAGTGAGAGTGGAGTGAATTAATTAGTTAATTAATTAACAAATAATAACTCATTAATCAACTGAACAAATACAACAGTTAACTATAGTGCATGTCAGTTCCAGTGGAGACCCAGCGAAGAGATAGGTGAAAGGGCAAGATGGACTATCCGTTGTGACTATAGTGATGCATTGATTGCACCACACACACATTGGCGTTTCCAATGAGGATTGCGCAGTGCAAGAAAGGTAGCTTCGAATTCATTCAGGCATCTTCTTCAGCAGGGATTGCACAGTGGAGGCAAGCTATTAGGTGGCAAGAAATTAGTGCATGGATTTTCAGATTTCTTCTGATTAGTGTGTGATGATTGATTGTACTAAGAGCTTGATGTACTAAGATTTGTAATATGAGATTGTTACATGATCTCCATGATACGTAATATATGATAGTTGTGATTTTCATCTTCAGGCTTTCCCGTTAAAAAAATTTGTTATGTGCGATTTTTTTTATTTCTTCATGTGTTTGCAATTGAATTTTAAATTTCCGCAAAAGATTAACATTGGAAGGACTATATATTTAGCAAGAAGATAAAATATTGTTAGATCAGGAGAATCTAGATATATACATGCATCTTGTATTTAATTTCTACAAATACATGCCAAGGGCCAAGTGCTACTGTGTCTTAAGTACCAAATAATCCTTTATTACTTCTCTCTTAATTGTGATAATTGATCTCAAATAAATTTTATCTTAAACCATGCCAAGGCATTCCAAGGCATCCAAACGCATGCCAATAATTGTGAAGTGCCACCAAGTTCCAAGAGCCAATACATGCGAGGGAGTTATATGGCATGCTATGGAGTTCGGGGTTTTCTAAAGAAGGGGTGACAAGATATGCTATATAATTCCAAGGCATGTTAGAGTGTCAGGGAAGCATACCAAGATGTGCCAAGTGCCAATGTGTGTTGAGTGTTAGCGATTTCAAGGGAAACACAAGGGAGAACTATGTCAAAATGCATGGAAATGAATGAATAAGAGTGTGTGACGGGGAGTGTCAGTGTGTTCCAGGAGTGTAGAGGGAGTGACATTGTATGCTAGGAAGCGCTAAGTCATGCTAGTGTGCGAGAGTGGAATGCAGCCAAGATGTGCCAAGTGCCAGGGTGTGCCAACACATTCTAGGAAGTGTTAGGGATTCCTAAGGACACACAAGGGAGCACTAGGTGAAAACAATGCATGCAAATGAACAATTAATATATTGTGATAGGAAGTTTTAGTGACTTCTAGGTGTGCTAAGGAGGGAGTGACAAGGTATGTTAAGCAGTGCTAAAGCATGCTAGAGGCTAGGGAAACATGCCAAGATGTGTCAGGTGCTAGGGTGTGCCAATACATTCCAAGGAGTGTTATGGAGTGTCAGGGAATAACAAGGGAGCACTAATTTGAAATGCATGAAGATGAGTGAATAAGAGTGTGTGAAAGGTATTTTTAATGAGTTCTAGGTGTGCTAAGGAGGGAGTGACTTGTGCATAATCTGGTAGGCCTAGAGAGCTGAGAAAAGCATGAGATGCCAATTTGACTTGTACAACCCAATAGTACGTTGAAGCATAATAACCAAGACTTTATTAACTTCTTCAACTTGGCCATTGCCTGAGGGTAGTACAAATCAGTTGAGCTATCATGACACAAGCCCCACTGAGATTTCAACTCATCCATCATATAATGGTGGAAATGAGAGCCATGGTCAATGAAAATGGCTTGAGGGACTCAAAATCAAGCGATAACATGATTGAAGAGAAATTGAGCTGCATTTTTACCGTCAGCAGCATACGTAGGCATCGCCTCGACCCATTTGGTGAAATAATCAACATCGACGATAATATAAGCATTCCCCTCGAATGAGTGCGGGTTACATGTCATGAAGTCAATGCCCCATTTAGCGAATGGGTCGACGGTAACAATTGGGTGTAGGGGTGTGGGCAGGGAACACATCTTACGCTGGTAAATTTGGCAAGCATGGAATTTACGGATGGCAAGAATGCAATCCTTGAAAATAGAAGGCCAAAAAAAACCAACACGAAGGATTTGTTGAGAAATAGCATATCCAGACATATGATCGCCACAGGCCCCAGAGTGGTAGTCGTTGAGCACTCTCTCAGCCTCTTCAAAAGTCAGACAATGAAAAAGAATCAATTCTACACCAATGTGGTATAAAGTATCCCCAATGATACGATATGGTTGAGAATGATGTCGAATATGTCGACGATCAAACTTGTCCAACTCAAATAGAAAAGTTTGGGTTTGGAGATACACGATGATATCATCGTACCATGGATTGACAGTGCTGATAAGAAAGAGAGTCTTGTTTGGGATATGTTCATCAAAATCATATGGGGTAGAAGAAGAGGGAAGGGAGTATATCAATTTCACGAAAACCAATGATTTTTTCGATTTGGCAGCAGCAAATTCAAAATCAAACTCTTGTAAAATGATAATCCATTTTGAATATTTCCCCCCCAACAACTAATGGGTCAAAATATAAGTCATAGGAATGCAGTCAGAGATCATGGTAGTCGTGCGTAAAAGAATATAACGCCGAAAGCATTGAACAACATGCACTGCAGCTAAAGCTAGTTTCTCGACATGGGCATATCGAGTCTCTGTATCCATAAGGTTATGGTTGAGGTAATAGATGACATGTTCAGTACCATCATCATCATCCTGGACCAGCACCATACCAATGGTATCGACGGAAGATGCTAATTATAGGAAATAGTTACGATAATAATTGGGGGGTGTAGTAAAGGGGCATTAACAAGAACATTCTTTAAAAATTGAAGGAGCGTTGAGCGACCTCATCCCACAGAAATGGGATCCCTTAGTTAATTAATCGTGGAAAGCCCTCAGCAAGCTCCACATAGTTGGGAACGAAGCGACGAAGGAAATTAGATTTCCCTTATAGACTCTGCAATTGCGATAAAGGCAAGGGAGGGGGTGGATTAATGATAGCCTCAAATTTCAAGGGATCAAGACAAATACCTTATTTAGAGATGAAAAACCCAAGGAGTCTGTCAGATTCAATGCATAAAACACATTTTTGCGGGTTCAAATGAATTTTATAGTGTCAGCAACAGAGAAAAACCTCTCGAAGGTGCGCAGGATGGTCTCGGAATTTAGCGAAATGAGTGGGAAGATTATCCAGGTAAGGCTGTACAATGTGCTTAATATCATGAAAAGCATAAGACATCACAGGCTGAAAGGTGGCACTTACATTCTTTAGACCAAAAGGGAGATTTTTATAAGCAAAGGTTCCCATGGAAAGATAAAGCCAGTCTTGTGTTGATCAGTCGACAAGATGTTAATCTGGTTGTAGCTAGAAAAAACATCCATAAAGGAGAATATCTCACTCTCAATGCGTTCATCGATGATCTAGTCAATAAACAGAGTGGGATAGTTATCCTTCAAGCAGGCCTAATTGATATCTTGGTAATCAACACAAACACAAATGGTACCCTGCTTCTTATTGACAGGGACGATATTGGACACCCAATCTATTAGTGGAATAGGATAAATAAATCCAGCCTTAAGAATTTTTTCAATCTCTCCCTTTATGGTGGTTTCCTTTCTAGGTTGCACAGGGCGAAGTCGTTGACGAACAGGGTTCATGTCAGGGTAAGTTGGTATTTCATGCACCACTATACTTGGATCTATGCTAGGACTTTCCTCATAAGACCATGCAAAAGAATCTCAACAGAGACTGGTATAGAGCTCGACCTCATCTGGAGAGCGAGTCACCCCACTGTGAATGTTGTATACAATTCCTAGCTTCACAGAAATGTCAATAGGTGTTGTCTCAGTAATGATTCCTATGTTCCCCTTAGAAAGGACCTTGTGTGCTGACATGGGTGTCGGGAGTGGGTCATCTGGAACATGGGAAGTGTAATTTTCAAGACACGACGGAATTACTCCAGGGCTTGGGAGAAATGAAGAACGATGATGGGTATCATTCTAGGGCATTTATTTATGAGACATGATTTCCGCAATAATTTCTTCAGAGGGAAATGTCTCATTCAAAGGATTTGATGAGTCTGAGGGACCAAGCTAGGGATATTGGGAGTACGCGTCAAAATGCATTCTAGAAGTATCATGTTCATAATCATTAGCCGAAGCCAAGATGATTTCACAATAATTGACTTCTACGGGGCTTAACAGCATGACATCACCGAATGAATCAATCTCACCAGGGGAAGGGATGATCCAAGAATCAGGTGATGTAGAGAGCATATTGACTTAAGAAAAATTCGGTAGAGGAAGAGAAAACAGACACATAAGGGTAGAATATTTGAAAATCCCTACCCCCACACTTTCATAAGGTGTGGTGGTATGCTCCACATATGGGACATTTCTTTCTAAAGAGGTGGACAACTGATCAATAGTGATAATCTTTCCTTTGTGCAGGAAAAAAAGAACATGAAAGAGAGAGGACGGCACACAAAACATGGTGTGACTCCAACTGCGACCGAGTAGAAGATTATAATTGAGTTTTTCATCAACGAATTCTACTTCCACTTTGACCATTTTTCCTTCCAGTGTGATAGGAAAATCAGGGAGGATACCAAAAGGACAAGAGTCCCTTCCATTAAAAGCTTCAAAATTATTTTGATACTAATTAAGAGTTGGACAACCAATGACTTTCTAACACGAGACAAACATTATGCAAGTGGATGCAGCTTCGTCCACGACTACCTGATGGATATTCTTTCCATTAATACCAACTTGGATAATCAAATCAAGTTGATGAGGGAGACATGGAACAAAATTTTCCATATCAAAAGTAATGAGGCTCAAATTGGATGGATCGACTCCTCCGATAGCGGATAACAATGCTTTTCATTGTGATGGGCAGCTCTGAAGGACCTCTAGTGTAGACATAGCAAAAGGTGCCTGAGCCAGATCCTCAACAATATTGTAGTGTTGAGTGGCACGGGCATTCGGATTATACGAGGACTTGCGGAGCACACCTTTAGAAGGTGGTCCTACAACGAGATCAGAAGGGGGCGGGGGAGAAGGAGTAGGAGCATCAACAATTTCAATCCCCACCAACTAACATGATTCTGAATAATATTTAGATCTCATAACTATAGATATGGGTGCAACACCATTCATCGTGAATACTTGAGAACCAAAAGAGGTGGAATATTGGGGATGTTCCACCATTTTGAGTCTGTTGTGATGGAAATGGATCCTTAAGAACAACAAGAGTCCCTTGAGTGCATTTTAGTAATCAACTCACCTCGGCCCGTCATGGATAGTCCTTGCTGTAATGATCATCATCTCATATCAGGCAATGAAACTTCGGTTTATGTTTGGCTCCATCATCAGTGTGAGGTTTGGGGGAATTTTTCTTTGGGGCATCAGGTTTAGATTTACCTTTTCCCTTCTTTTTTCCTTTAGAGGATTTTTCGGTCACAGAAGACTGAGTGACATTGAGCTCTAAATTTTTTCTAGGATTCAGAGGATTCTGAGGAACAAAATCCAAGAAAGAAGACAATTTATGCTTAGAAGCAGAAGAGCACTTCCGCGAATTCTGGGAAATAGAACCAATGACGACGTCGACCGGTGGTGTCAACGGAGATTTTGAGGTCACAAACTGAGAGCTTGGGCATGAAGCATTGGGTAAAATATCATATAACATGTCATATTGGGAGTAAACCAAATCGAGATACTAGGCACAAGCTATGGATTTCTCTTTTGTGACAGCTACCCCCATAGCAATATCCTTAGCGATCTGATTGACGAATGATTTTGTAAACCATTATGTCAACATTTCATCATGAATATCAAACTTGATCAAACGATGATGCCTTATCCATTCATGAATATGATCGGAGATATGTGTAGTAGTATCTTGCTTTAAGTATGTAAGGAGGTGGGTTCCTATTTCATAATGAACGGACAACTGAAAATGTGTAAGAAAAGCCATGGCTAAGGAATTGAAATCTTGAAAAGTTCCGTGTGGAAGTTCAATGTACCACTTTGCAGCAGCACCAGTCAACGTCCTTTGAGAATGACGTAGATAGATGGAATTTTCGACCCAGGAATTGGAGGAGCACCAAATATGGTATATCATAACATGCACCTAGGGGTATTCTCCAGACTTGCCTTCAAACTTGGGGCTATTGCTCAGAATTTTGGTTGGAATCAGGAGCTAATACAGATTGTGAAGAATTGGATCATTTGTCAATCTTAACACATCAGGAAGTTCCAACATCATGATAAATGGAAATTTTGGATTGAAAGGCATGGTGTTCGGCCTTTGATACATGCCCATTTGTGGATTCCAACTAGGTTGGAAGAAATTTTTCCCCCAAGGGTTCTGTCTTGAAGGATTTTTCCCATATGGATTATGTCCATAAGGAATGTAACCTTGTGGATTCGTAACATAACCCGGTTTCTGACCCAAAAATGGATTCTAACCTGTAGCAGACCACTGAGGTTCAACCTGACCATAGTTTGTAGCAAATGGATTTTGCTGCTGAAATTTTTTGAATGGATTGCCCTGCAGTTGACCATGTGAACCCAAAAGGTTACCTTGGGATCCCAAGGGTTGGCTTTGTAAGCCCACGGGCTGACCTTGTGAGCCCAAGGGTTGACCTTGGGGTTGTTGGATGGTACCGTGAGGTTGCTGAGGTTGGATAGGTTGCCCCTGAGGACCAGTTTGGCTTGGATGGAGAAAGATCTGACTTTGATGGAAGGAGGGTTGTACTTGCTGGAAAAAAGGTTGCCCCTAATGAAATTGAGGTTGGCTTAGTTGAATAGAAGGTTGTCCCTGCTAAAAATAGGAAAATTGACCTTGCTGGGGGGGGAAGGTTAATTAGGTTGTACGTAAGGCGTAGCCTGTTTCACATAAGGTTGACCTTGCGACCCATAAGGTCAATTGGGACCATAGATAGGACCCTACTGAAAAGTATGACCTCTTGACTGAATGATAGAATGCCCTTGAAATCCTTGCGGAATTATTGGTAAGGTCTACAACTATTGGGAACCATACAAGATGCAATGTTTATGGTTAAGACTCTGCAAAAATTGTTGGTATTGATAATATGTTAACCTTGTTGGACCAGA
Source organism: Pinus albicaulis (assembly GCA_034641835.2). Taxonomy (NCBI): domain Eukaryota; kingdom Viridiplantae; phylum Streptophyta; class Pinopsida; order Pinales; family Pinaceae; genus Pinus; species Pinus albicaulis. The sequence continues at coordinate 181,505 of JAXQQM020058067.1, read as the reverse complement.
TGATCCAACAGACATAGGAATGCTACCAATAGCTTGAGAGGAACCTGGAATTCGAACTTGAGTTCCACTCATAGATGGTCCAATGGAGGGTTAGGAAACATTCAACAGGGTAGGAGCTTCACCAGAAACCGAAGTCGATGGAATCGACATAGGAACACTAACAAGAATCGTTGAAACACCCACACAAACAATTGGCTTTGTGGGAGTAGGTGTGATTATATTTCAAGCGGGCATGGAAACAGCTATGTTGGAAACACTCGGACTGGGAGCAGATACTCTGGTATTCTGCCAAATAGTATTGTAATACAAAGGTGTAGCACTCGACATACTCGAGATCAGGTATCCCAACCAAGTGTAATCATGCGAAATATACGGATGGGTGGAAGGCTGAGAGGTCTCCACGTAGGGAAAACCCTTGGGAGGGAATTGAGATCCCTCAAACAAAGTCTCATCTACACCATTGATGGTGCTTGAAACCTCCAGGGGGGATGAAACCTCTCCTTTAGAAGCCATCAGAAATAACTGACAGGCAGGGGTCTGAGATGGGCACAATGAATTCGCAAACATTAGAACAGGTGTATCATATGGAATATATTGTCGTTGAGGGGAGATTTCAATGGGATTGAATAATGGATTTAGAGGGTAGGAAACATAGACTACTGGCACATTAGTAGGAGATCGAGAAGCAAGAGGTTGGATACAAAAAACAAGGGCAAACTCATCAGTCCAAGTCCCAGTTGAAGGAAAAGAGTCAGAAAAGACATGTGACAATGTCTCTTTGGAAGAGGACGATGCAGAGGAAACTGAACTTAGTGGTTCAGCCACAATGATCTTATCTCAAAAAGAAGAAGAGGAAGAATATGATTAATTCAAGGCTTTAAACAATCTCTTTATAAGGAGTTACTCATGATGTGGCCCAAAAATGTTCTAACAGGTAAGCCATGTGATCATTGGCAATTAATTTTAGAAAAAATGAAATAAATAAAAAAGGGTAAGCTAGGAAAAACGATTACCACGTAGTCGTGAACTGAAATATACAACTTGGTAATCAAATGAAAGATAAATGACCAAGGACTTAACGTATGACAACCAATCTCCCTGAATGTTGTGTTCAGTGAATCACGTCTATAAGGCTGTCAACTTAGTTACCTATGGCAGGTTTTCAACCTAATGGTGTCTCCTAAAATATATGTGATGGTACGTGGGAGTCCAAATATGTAGTAGCGTTGTCTGATGCATAATCGTTCAATGAGAGCATTCCAAAAAATATTTTATACATCAATATACTTCCATACGTAGTACAGGAAATCACCCCCTAGCTATAATGCACTAGATTGTTAGCAACAACTCCTACACTTAACGACGCTTGAACACGTCTCTAGCATAGGCCTGTAAATGTGATTTGTTAGGTTCCAAATGCTCTTTAGGTTGATTGAATAAATTTTAAGGTTGATATTGAATTATGTCTTGGTTTTAAAGTCCTACCGATGTCACCTAAACCCTGAAGATGTCTCGAAATGAGAGAAGCAATCATTCATTTCGATGAAAACTACGTTAATGAAGGAGAAGGAAACTCATGAAATCAACGCAGAAAAAAAAATGCATAGAATAGCATTCACTTTTCTCTTCAAGTGCACAGTGATCTTAAAGCGAAACAAAAAATTTACAACTTTTTCCTTTCACTAAATGCACTTAGAAGTGACTTGAAATCAAACTTTCATTTTCTAAAGTGAAATGAAACAAAAATATTTTTGTATTTTTCTTATAAGCACAATGCAAAATGTAGAATGCAAATCAATCCACATTGCTTTGATTACTAATGAAATCTATCAAAAATTCATGCAAGAGGAAAAGATTTGAAAAGCAAAGAGAGACCCAAGACGATTTCCCAAAAACAAGACACTCTTCATTTACACACTAATCAAACACTCAAAGAAAAAAACTCCAGTCGAAAAAAGCAAGCAATTGTGATCTATGCTTGATAGAAAAAAGAAACTAAAATGCACTCAAGGTTGACACTTGAAAATTCTACTCGCGAGAACCGACTGAAAGACAAACTCAATCAACTGAAAATTCTGAATGGTGTGAAAAGACTTGATTGAACGAGAAGTCTGAAAATAAACAAATCAAGCATTCGCTCGATGACCCAAAGACACCTAGAAACGTTGGGATGACAAGGATGCACTAGCTTTGCAGAAAAAACAACCAAAGATACAAAAATAAAATCAAAATTGTTGCTAAACAGAGAAGAACAAGAGCTATTCAAACAACAAAGAACACTCAGAAGGATGAGACCCATTGGCTGACCAAATGAAGGAAACCCTAAAAAATGACACACAGAAATCAGTGCAGATGTTAATCTACAACCCGTGCTGGAAGAGTAAAAGCACGACTGTGCAAACGCATTAAGCACTGATCGACACGATTCCCAGAGCAATATTAGCACTGATCGAGGAGAAGACTAAAATATAAAAGGGTTTTCCTAACTGACACCAGGCTTATCACTTCAAAGAGATATAAATGTTTGTAACAAATTACAGAAGCTATAGAGACAAGGAGATGGACACTCAACATAAATCGATGACAAAACAAGAAATAAAAAATAAAAAAATAGGATACTTAAAGGCTAGTAGTCCCCAAAAGAGTCACCAATTTGTTATGTAGGAAGATCCTCACTCTGGATAGAGACGGTCCCTCTAGCCCTATGATGGTTCTAGTAACAACAATGAACAATTATAAGCCTAATTTCCTAGATTGCAAATGTATGCAGATCGTCGATAGATCACCTACCTCGATCTGATGCTATTCCTCATTTGAATCCTTTGATCCTTCACATTTTGTGGTTAGATCCTGGTCATCGCTAGCACTTGGTTACCTACACAAGGGGTAAAACAACAACAAACATGAAATCATAACACATATCTTACATATACAATCTACCTAGTTAATCAAGGAGAAATAAGAATCCAATCACACATTAAAGACGAAAATGGAAAGCACGAATCAATTTTATTATATTAAAATAGAGAATGGGAGTTACAACTTGTGCCTTGATGTCGCAGATCTCCTTCGACAGGTGTAGATCCAAGCATGTATCCAAAGTGCTCGTTCCAACTTGATGTGAAAGGGAAAAAGGTCTCAAATCTCGATCGATACCTATAGCAACAAATGTCTCTTTGTTGTTCTTCTATCTCTGTTATAACTAGCATAGCTATGGGAGAATGTCCATTATATATCAAGGGAAGAGGGAACATGGATCCACTTAAGGTGGGGAAATGGGTTATCCCTATGGGTGGTTCCATTTTTGTGGGAAAAAAGAACCCAAAGGGAGAAGCTAGGCTCTATCATCAGGAACAAACAACCATCTCCCCACCACGAAGCTTCACTTCCAATTAAAAAAAAATCCACAAGAGGATCAAAACAGGTATGATCCTCAATCTAGCACCGATCGATGCTACTCTAGACCAAAAAAGAGACATCGGCGCGAGTAAGACACGTAAAGGGCGCGATGCTCCAAATAACCGTGTTTTTAAGGAGTTGCTTCAGCAATGGTCAACAAATAGTGTACTCATTATGCTGGAAGGGATATGATGGCATATTTTCATGATGGAAAATAGACAAAGGAGTCACTGTTATGGGTCTCCAGGATCGGGAACGAGGATTGTAAAAAAAATGACAAATTGCTGTGTAACATGAGCACTAGGTCAAAATTTATGGAAGTTAATGAATATGAGGAATGTGTGCCAAGGACTAGTGTTAATGAGTGCTAGTTGGCATGCCAAGGAGGGAGTGACAAGGTATGCTAAGCATTGGTAAGGCATGCTACGTAATATCAAGGCATGTCAAGAAGTTATAAATTGTGCTTGGGAGTTCCAATGTGTGCAAATTATATGTGCCAAATAGTGCCAATATATGCCAATACATGCTAGTTTCTAAGGATGTGCAGAGTTTCGAGGTATGTCAATATGTGTCAAGAAGTATCAGAGCAACAAAAGCAAGAACCAATAAGACGGTTAATAAGTCGGGACTTTATATTTTTCAAAAGTGGCATGCTAAGCACACTAATAATAGGTCCTAATACATGCCAAGCGGCATTGTGTGCCAAGTGCTATTGTATGTCAATGCATTCAACCAATGTGTTCTAGTGCATGCTAGGGACTACATGCATGCCAACACATGCTAGGAGAGTTCTATGTTTTTTTAGCGCATGCCACCATGTGCTTGGGAATTAGTGCCATGAAAATATGTTCTAGGTACAAAGATGTTCCAAGACATGCGAGGTGCTAATAAATGTTAGTGTGTGCCGAAGAATTTATTTAAGGTGTGCCCAGATTGTTGAGGAGTGTTACGTATTTCTCATTAATAGAATTGACAAAGCTTGATTATGTATTAAATAATATATTTCCTACACACAATAGTGGAACTTTATCTAAAGATAATTTGTTAGATAATAAACTTAATATATATGAAGACTCATAGGAAAACTCTATTCGACTATTCATTACTTGAGGGAAATGATCCACACTAACTACTTCTTAAAAAAATGACCGACTCTAACCATTATGGCCTTAATGGTCTTAAAAAAGACTCCACAATAATGGTCTTAAATCGTTATCTTTTGACAAAAAATATATTAACAAGTACATAGCGTCATCAAAAACTCATTGTAATGATGAATGATGATGAACATTTTTTGACCATCACAAAAAGTTTCAAAAAGAGCATTGGTGAGGGTCATTAAAAGTTCGTCACTAGAACTGTCACCAAAGAGAGAATTAGTGATGGGCCTTTAATGACCCTCACCAAAAGTGTCATTGAAAATGGCTTTGGTGACGGACCTTAAAGGACCATCACTATATACACTTACAATGACACTCTTTAAAGGACCGTCACCATATGTGATATTGGTGATGGACCTTAAAGGTCCATCACAAGCATGATCCTCACCAATGTCCTTTTTTCTTGTAGTGCATGATCTCTCATTTTCACAGGTCTCCTTGACTAATCATGCTATCAATTTTGAAATTGAACTATATCATATCATATATGTAGTTATAGAATGATACACTAAAATATAGGTGGGGATGGGATCTTTTCTCATCCTATCAAATCTTGGATCCTCTAGATACACAACAAAGAGGGAATTTTTACACTAGATCTACTTCCCTATCCATATACAATTTATGAAACTGAGTGTGATAAAGTTAGATCTCTACCCACAACTTTATTTTCGTCAAGGATTCTATTGACACCTTATATTTTTTCCAAAGCACCGCCAAATTCATGTATAAACATGCAATTGGATTTATCTCAAGTGACTATAGTAATGATTATCATTCTCCCCACCTATTTTTGATTCCCACAAGGGACATGTTTAGCTCATAGTGAGTATATTTATCTAATGGATTTCATTCTTATTAATGACTGAACTTATTCACTTAATAATCTAAGGTTTACCCTATGTATCATTTTAGAAATAAGGGAAATTATCCAAGGGTTTTCCCTAGGTTTTGTAACATGGAAAATATATATATATATCAGGGAAAACTTATGTGCCAGTAATTTTGAAATTTAAAATAAAGTTGTCATACTAGTGTCAATGTGGCAGAAGGTCATAAATTTTTCAATGTATGCAAGGTAAAACCCTTTTTAATGTTATAGATTCAAACATGCACCAACCTTTTGTGCCAATATAGATTCAACATACACTTTTACACATAGTACAATGCTAACATGACAATGTTTTCACTAATTGCAAACTAATTACTCGTTACTTGATTTATTAATATATTTTACATATATATTAATCATGAAACCAATCTTTATTACTTATAGTTGTCTTACATCATAATATGGTGTTACATTAAGCATTTTGATTTCTAAAATTGCATGAAATGGAAACATTAATTATGTGAGTAATGGACTGCAAAAACCAAAATACATCTATAAAGTTTTCTTTCCTCCCCACCCTATGGGAAATATATGTATATTAGATATGAGGAACATACATGTTTTTTTCCTCTAGGTACTAGTCAAACTCAACAACAAGGCTCAAATTCATTACAAAAAACCTCGACACATGGCTTGTAAAAATTGAACCTAGGTGGGGAGGAGAATAAAAATTTCTCCCAAGCACCTAAGATAAACCCAAATGGAAAAACACATATCTTATGTTATCCATTATAAAAATAAAAAAACAATTGTAACCATGCCAATTATATATATATATATATATATATATATATATATATATATATATATATATATATATATATATATATATCCAAGAGAAGCTTCACCAGCACCCTCATAGTATGAGATGGTTATCTTGGAACAAAACATCAAATAATAAGGCTAAAAGGAATGGTAAATGGAATCATATACCTCACATTAAAGGAAATATATTAGTTAAGCTACATAATTCACCTATTTATGTATACTTTTGTTTTAAAGATAATAAAAAGACTTTTGAGTCCATTATGAATGGTTTCCATTATGGAGAATGTTGATGCTTCCAATGTGTAACTTATCATTATGGAATTAAAATACCCTATATAATGCATCATATTTTATATTTTAATAATAATGTTCCTTTATGGGAGATGCAAGAGTAAGATGGGAATTATTTTTCCTCGACGAAAAAGTTGTGTCACAATTTTCATGGGGTCCTGGTCATGTGACAAAAAACCAAGTGGTGTTTCTTGCTCAATGGAAGCATCCAAAAACTTCTTTAGAAATAAATGTTAATAATTTTCTAGTCTTCAATGATTAAATGATCATAGTTTGTCAATTGGTTAAGGCTAAGATGGAGTCAAGCTCTAATTGTCCAAAGGATTCTCTTACTTTCCTCTTAGTTCAAGTTCTTGTGGAAATTTTCCATGTTTAAATCCATTTGAATTTAGTGGTGGAAACCTTGGAAAAAAAATTCTCGATGTTGGGCCAAGGAATATTAGAGTGGGATCAAGTGAATTTCAAAATTTCCCATATAGCATAATCATGATGATAGTACTAAGGTGTATAGGTTTTCATTCAAATTTTGATACATATGGAAATTTGTTTTGAAGTGAGGATGGGACATATTCCTCCTAATCGAAATGGTCTCTATGTTGTGTTAAAATTATAAGTGGTATTAAGATCTAGATATTTATCAATTTCTGACATCGGTATTTAATATTTTCATCTAGGTGTCACACACACCTTGTTGAAAATGCAACAAGATGATGGAGTTTATTGAAAAGAAGTTGCCTTCACTAAGTGGGCCTGCAGGCTATTTTTTGGCGCAAAGTCTATTTTTAGACTATGTCTATTTTTAGACATATGGATCATGGTCTATGAGTTGTAGGATGCTATTTATGGATGATTGGTCAAGTTGGTAAAAATATATGGACCTCTATTTTTTAGACATCAAGTGGAATCTTATTTTTAGACCGCTACCTAAAAATAAATGCTCAAATATTATTAACCCTTAATAATATTTGGACTATAAACATTATCTTATCCTCTTGGAGCGGTTCGGGGCTTTGATGCTTGGTATGTGGATGTGGCATGGTAAATTGATGTATGAAATATTATTTTCCTATGGGTTAGTTGAGCTATTGCATGGTCGTACTTCGGCGGGAGAACCGTGCGCAGCTTGGTGGAGCTGAGAGACAATTGTGAGTTGTGTTCGGTTTAACTTAGTTGAACTAGTTGTATTTAGTCTGTCCCCTAGATTCCACTGTGATGAGTGGTGTGAATTAATTATTAATTAATTCACTAATTATTAACTCATAAATCAACTAAATAATACATCAGTTAACTACAATGCATGGACAGTTCAGTGGAGACCAGTGTTAGAGGTGGGTGAAAGGGTGAGTCTACTATTAGTTGTGACTATAGTTGTGCATGGGATTTGCACACCAATTGATTGAGATTGCCAATGAGTATTGCGCAGTACAAGCTAATGGGATTCAAACTTGGATCTCATCATTATTCATCTTGGATTGCGCAGTAGAGGTAGGCAGACTTGTGGAGGAGATTTGAACTTGTGACTTGTTCATATCTGAGCTAGTTTTTGTGTAGCATGTGAGATAATGCTGAGAGCTATGAGGAGCTTTGTGCTATGTATTGTTACATGTTCTCTATCATTATAATATACAGATAGTTGGGGGTTTTCAGCTATTAGCTTTCCCCATTACATACTGTGTTATATGTGTGCTTGATTATGTTTTAATGTGCGCATGCGACTGCTTCGATTTCCGCAAATTGATGATCAATTGTAGAAGAGGTTATGTATTATGCATGAAGCTTAAATAGTGTGTAATCAAGATAATATCGGTGAATAATTCAGCTATTATTCAATTTTCTGCATGGTATCAGAGCTAAATTGATCATTGGATATATTACAGTGATTACAATTTATTTCGGTAGACAGAGTCTGTAAGCGAGCCAGGTAGCCTCTGGATCCATCCTTTCTTTGAAAGGTGATATATCCAGTAAATGCCCCTACAGTTGATCTTTTTGCTAGAAATACTTTGTTCTCATAGATCAGAAGTGGTTGAGTTTTGAGCTGGTGGAATTCGAATTTGCAGCAGTGTTTTCTTGGTGTTGAAGTCAAAATGTCTTTCAATGGATTGCGATTGGAGTATGCTCTTGAGGGCAGATCGAATTATGTTGCATGGAAGGACAGGATGGAGGTGGTGTTAGATGACAATGGGTTGAAGGATTTCATAGATGCTGAAGTCCCAAAGCCTACTGATGCTGCTCAAGTTGAGGCTTGGAAAAAGAAGACAGCAAAATGTCGAAGGATTTTGTTGGAGGGCGTGAAGGATCACATTGTATCCAGCCTGCATGGAAAAAATTCTCCATACTTGATGTGGAAAGCATTGACAGATTTATTCCAAATCAAGAGCGACCAGAGGAAGTTGGCGCTCAAGGATAAACTCAGAAAAATAAAGATGGAGAAAGGTGACAGTATACCCAAGTACCTCACAAAGTTCACCCAATGCAGGGATGAGCTGGGAAGTGTGGGGGTGACTGTAGATGAGGAGGACTTGGTGGACTTGGCTCTCCTTGGTCTTCCGAAGAGTTGGCATTCCTATCAGGACTCTGTCAATGGTCGGGAGAAATTGCCAGGATGGGAGCAACTTTGGTCGGATCTCATGCAAGAGGAGATAAGGCGGAGTACCAGGGATGGACCTTCATCAAAGGCATCCGATGAAGAAAATTCTGCTTTCGCTGCCAAAGCAAAGAAGGGGAAGAGCAAGAAATCCTCTCATTCTGGTGCGAAAGGCAAGAAGCAGGACATGTCCAAGGTGAAGTGCTTTCACTGTCACCAGCATAGACATTATGCCACAAATTGTCTGCAAAAGAAGAAAAATAAGCATGCTGCTGGATCTGCAGCGGGAGAGGCCTTAGCCTCGCAGTTTGAGCTGGATTTTTCGCTGATCGCATGCTTGGTATCAAGTGTGATGGCTTCAATTTGTTTCTTATACAGTGGTGCATCTTTTCACATGACTGGAGATCGAGATTTGTTTTCAGATCTGGATGAGAAAGATCTTGGAGTGCACATCGAGATGGGCAATGATGGTAGATACAGTGCGACCGGTATCGGTACCATTTCCTTTGAGAAGTGCGGTAAAGACGACAGTATTGAAGGAAGTGATGCATGTTCCAGGATTGAAGAAGAATCTTATCTCTGTGGCGATGTTAGAAGACAAGGGATATGATGTTGTCTTCAGTGAGGGAAAGGCTTTCCTCAAGCAAGAAGAAAAACTGAGAAACCCGGAAGATAGGGGTTCGAGTCAAGAACCTTTATCAATTGCAAGTAGACAAGAGTCGCGCAAAGAATGGCATGCAAGGCGTATAAGGAGTGGTGAGTCAGATGATGGCGAGTTGTGGCACCGGAGATTGGGCCACCTTCACCATGGAGCTTTGATGATACTGCAACAGATTTCTACTGGGCTTCCTAAGGGTACTCTTGCGCAGTCAGATCAGTGCAAGGGATGTACCTTGGGAAAATTTGTGAAAGCCACCTTTCACGAGAAGGATAGTCGCGCCACGAAGATCCTTGAGAGAATTCACACAGACGTGTGTGGACCTTTCTCAGTAGCTTCGACAGCAAAGCACAAGTACTATGTGATCTTTGTTGATGATTTTTCTTGGAAGTGCTGGATCTTCTTCATGCAGAAGAAGAGCGAGACATACTCAAAGTTCTGTGAGTTCAAGGCGCTGGTTGAGAAGGAATTGGGGAAGCATGTGAAGGCTCTTAGGAGCGAAAATGGTGGTGAATTCATCTCTGCCGAATTCAAGGACTTTTGCAGCGCAGAAGGAATTTGGAGAGAACTCATAGCACCTCATAACCCACAGCAGAACGGGGTTGTTGAGCGGAAGAACAGAACGATCATGGGTGTTGCATAGGCGATGTTGCATGATCAGGGCCTACCCATTCACTTCTAGGTGGAGGCATGCAATACTGCAGTATATGTGCAGAACCGTTGTCCTCACAAGATACTTGGCATGAGTACACCCGAGGAGGCGTTTTCTGGTAAGAGGCCTGATATTTCCCATTTGAGGATTTTTGGTTCACCTGTCTACATTCATGTGACGAAGGATGCCAGGAAGAAGCTGGAGCCGACCACAGAGGTTGGGATATTTGTGGGGTACACTGATACGCCCCACAAATATCGTGTGTATTTTCCAGAGAGTCACAAGACTGTTGTGCTACGGGATATCAAATTTCAGGAGGAGAAAGCCATGAAGTGTTCACTTGAGAGGGAGCCACACTTGCATGCAGATGAGGAGTTATTAGTTCCTAAGGATGAGCTTCAAGATGTGGATCAGCCACAAGAGGAAGTTCATGGAGTGGTAGAGACCACTCATGCAGCGCCAACCATCAGAGGGCAGAAGCGCACTACAGAAGCTGAGCGACTGGCTCAAGATGTAGAGAAGGTTGTAGGACCACCTATAGCATAGCGCAGATAGAGACAGTCACCGGACCGGTACACTGGATACATGGCTCTTGTGAGCAAATGTGTCATGACAGAACCATCCTCTTTCAAGGAAGATGTGGAGGACCCCGCATGGGTAGATGCCATGGTGGAAGAGTATGATTCGATTGTCAGAAACAGTGCATGGGAGATTGTCCCAAGGCCGGAAGGGAAATCAGTGGTGGGTTCGAGATGGATCTACAAAGTGAAGCAGGCAGCTGACGGGAGTGTGGAGAAGTAAAAGGCAAGATTTGTTGCCCGAGGCTTTTCACAGATTGAGGGGATCGATTATGAGGAGACCTTTGCACCTGTCGCAAGGTATTCTTCCATACGGACGATTCTTGCTCTCTCAGCGCAGATGGGGTGGCACATTCATCAGATGGATGTGAAGACTGCGTTCCTCAACGGAGTCATTGAGGAGGAGGTGTACATAGAGCAGCCCAAAGGTTTCGAGATCTTCAGCAGCGAGTCGCATGTGTGCAGGCTCAAGAGAGCACTGTATGGGTTGAAACAAGCACCTCGTGCTTGGTACACACGGATAGATAGTTATTTCACCGGACTTGGATTCTCCAAGAGTGAGACGGATCCTAACCTGTACCAGATTGTGGTGGAGGGTAAGTTGTTGATCATTGTACTTTATGTAGATGATTTGATTTTGACAGGTGATGAGCTGTTGATACTTTCATGCAAGGAGGTTCTTGCTAGAGAGTTTGAGATGAAGGACTTGGGCCTCCTTCATTATTTCTTGGGATTGGAAATTTGGCAGCGCAGTGATGGAATGTTTGTTTCTCAGGGTAAGTATGCCCGGGAGATACTGGAGAAGTTCAACATGCATAGCTACAAGCTTGTTGATACTCCTCTTCCTGGAGGTTGGAGGAAGGAGGATGCTACTTCAGCGGAGGTAGTGGATGCCACTGTTTATCGACAGTTGGTGGGGTCTCTTATGTATCTGGTCAATACACGACCTGATATATGCTATGCTGTTAACCATCTATCACAAGCTATGGTTAAGCCAACCAAGCTCTTCTGTAAGGTAGGCAAGCATGTATTTCGTTATCTTAGAGGCACATCGGGATATGGATTGTGGTACAGACAGGAGGATGAGGTGAAGCTATGTGGCTTCATGGATGCAGATTGGGTAGGGAGCCCAATGGATAGAAAGAGCACATCTGGAGGGATCTTCAGTATCAGGTTGACAACAGTTTCTTGGTACAGCAGGAAGTAGAGACCTGTGGCACTAAGTTTAGCAGAGGCTGAGTATATGGCAGCAAGCTTGGCTGCATGCGAGGCCATATGGATGAGGAAGATCCTGGTCGGGTTGTTCGGGTCACACTTGGAGCCTACTGTGATTTATTGTGATAAACAGAGTTTCATTAAACTCTCGGATAATCCAGTATTTCATGATAGATCCAAACACATCGACATCAGGTACCATCATATCAGAGATTGTGTGCAGTGGAGAATCATGTTACTTTCATACATTCCCACGAAGGATCAGGATGCTGATATCTTGACGAAGGCACTCACCAGGAGAAAATTCGAATACCACAGAGGTAGGATAGGGGTTGCAGATAATCCATATCTTGTTGGGAGGGAGTGTTGAAAATGCAACAAGATGATGGAGCTTAGTGAAAATAAGTCGCCTTCACTAAGTGGGCCCGCAGGCTATTTTTTGCCGCAAAGTCTATTTTTAGACTATGTCTATTTTTAGACATATGGATCATGGTATATGAGTTGCAGGATGCTATTTATGGATGATTGGTCAAGTTGGTAAAAATATATGGACCTCTATTTTTAGACATTGGGCGGAATATATTTTTAGACTGCCAGTCTAAAAATAGAACAGTCGAATATTATTAACCCTTAATAATATTTGGACTATAAACATTATCTTATCCTCTTGGAGCACTTTATTTTGATGCTTGGATGTGGCACATGCAGCTGACAGAAGGAAATATGCTTTTCCTATGGGTTAGTTGAGCTATTGCATGGTTGAATTCAGTGAGAACTCATGTGGCAGAGTTTGGTGGAGTTGATGAGACAGTTGGTCGAGTTGTGTTCGGTTTAACTTAGTTGAACTAGTTGTATTTAGTCTAACTGAAAAATACACTAGTGATGAGTGGTGTGAATTAATTATTAATTAATTCACTAATTATTAACTCATAAATAAACTAAAGAATACATTAGTTAACTGTAATGCATGGACATTTCAGTGGAGACCAGTGTTATAGGTGGGTGAAAGGGTGAGTCTACTATCAGTTGTGACTATAGCTGTGCATGGGATTTGCACACCAATTGATTGAGATTTCCAATGAGGATTGCACAGTACAAGCTAGTGGGATTCGAACTTGGATCTCATCATTATTCATATTGGATTGCGCAGTAGAGGCAGGCAGACTTGTGGAGGAGATTTGAACTTGTGACTTGTTCATATTTGAGCTAGTTTGTGTGTAGCATGTGAGATAGTGCTGAGAGCTGTGAGGATATTTGTGCTATGTATTGTTACATGTTCTCTATCATTATAATATACAGATATTTGGGGGTTTTCATCTATTAGCTTTCCCCATTACATACTGTGTTATATGTGTGCTTGATTATGTTTTAATGCGCGCATGCGACTGCTTCGATTTCCGCAAATTGATGATCAATTGTAGAAGAGGTTATGTATTATGCATGACGATTAAATAGTGTGTAATCAAGATAATCTCAGTGAATAATTCAGCTATTATTCAATTTTCTACACACCTTATTATGTGTCTCGAAATATTTCCTCTCCTCCACAAAATTAAGCATACGAATTTATTTCTTATTTGTTGGGAGGAACTGTAATTCAATACAGATATGGAGATTATTTCTTTAAGTAGTGGGCTAGATTTAATTTCACCATCCCGCACTATCAATCTTTAGTCTATTCATCATCCTTCATAGGATTTTGTTGAATAATCTGGAAACCTATAAATTATAACTTATTTTCGTAATCTTGATAACTACTTGTGATATTGGTTGGGTTTTTGTTACTTCCTTAGTTTTTTTCATCAAGAAATTACCAAAAGCAGCGAATATCACAAAGAGACAAAGTACACAGAATATAGGCTCCAAGCCAGGTCAAAACCCCTCCAAGGGGAGAACCCTGAAAAATTATTCTCTTCTTATATGTAGAAATTTCTTTAAAAGAGACTTCCAAGATATAAATACCAAAGACAAAAAACCCTCCAAGACCTAAGTCAACCCCCAAAAATATATCTTCCAAGGAAGCTTCCAAAATGTCAATAATGCAACTCTATGATTGCAACTTTGATCCCTGCAAGAAAATTTTATCCTTGCAATTTTGGCCTCCTGCAACTGGCAACTTCAAAAACCCCGGGGAGAGAATAAAAGAGAATCTTTGGAAAACTTTGAATTTTCATCCTCTTCTTCATCCTCCATCTACTCTTTCTCTTCTTCAATACTGTAGATTTAACTTTACTTAAGTGAATATCCAAATGAGGTTGAGATCCTTTGTATTTATAGCCTCTCTTAAGGGTCAAATAACCCTCCTTTAAGCCAACTTGATCTTGCTCTAGGCACGACTTGATATTGGGATGAAAAAAATGGTTTTTTCTTCATAAAATAAATTTATTTATTTATTACAAAAAGTATAAATAGGACTATGGCACATGACCAAAAGTATAAATAGGAATATGGTACATGAACAATAATATTATGTATCTTAGGAAGACATAGTAAACCTAAAATAACAAAGAACATGATTTGATTGAAACTTGAGTATGTGTAATATTCCTAAAATTTAGCTTTTAGCTAAATGGAATATTATAGATTATTTTGTCTCTAGGTAGGTGAATAAGTGGGTAGGGAGGCCCATAAATCTCCTTAGAAACAATAAAAACACTTCAAGTGTGAAAGGAGACCTTCTAAGTAGCTAAATAAAGCACCTTTGAGTGTGAACAGGGTATGAAACATGTTGAATAGGTCAACTTTGACCAAATCAACAAAAATGTTATGGAGGAGTGGACATTTAATGAGGAATAATGCAGTTTTGGAGGGAGATTGATTGCATGGAGGTAGTGAGCTAATTGATTGGGGCCAAGGGTAAGGAAGCTCATAACTTATATAAGGAAGAGGATGGAAACCATATGGGGTTAGGTTTTTTGGTTATTATTTTGTATGTGGTCTGTTTAGACTTCTTGCATTCTTCTGTTGTTTAGTTGAGCTTGCAATGTTGTTTAGAAAAAAGTGTTCCCGAGCAGGAATCCCATCTATTTTCTTGAGAGGCTCTTGGAGGAGCATTTCACTACATTTCCAGACTCAGGCTTAAGTCCAAGCTACATCTT
Source organism: Pinus albicaulis (assembly GCA_034641835.2). Classification (NCBI taxonomy): domain Eukaryota; kingdom Viridiplantae; phylum Streptophyta; class Pinopsida; order Pinales; family Pinaceae; genus Pinus; species Pinus albicaulis. Next base: position 166,207 of record JAXQQM020058067.1, on the reverse strand, counting down.
TCTTCATCAACACAGTTTCTGCAGAATATTGTGTTGTATTGCAGGGTACAACAATGGAGGATCATTTTGGGTGTCTTAAAAGCTATTTTTGTAGTGAATGAAGGTTTCTTTCCATTGGAAGGCCTATAAATAAGCCCCTTGGGCTTTATTTACATATTTGGCATCATTCCAAGGTGCATTTATCCCCTACATCATAATTTCAGCCCAGATCTGCATTATTTTAGGGAGGAGTTGCAGGGGTGGTTGCAGTGGTTGTTTTGGGAGGTGATTTCTTCAGTGAAGGAGTCATTATTTCATCCAGAGGATCTATTGGAGAAGAGATGTAGGTTTCTACATTAGCTTTAGCCATATCTTCTCATTTCTATTGTTGCAGCATACCTTCAGCCCTAGGGTTGTAGCTTACATTGGCACATTGTGTTTATTTTTTGGAAACCCTCTTGGGTTGTCTTGAAAAGCTAATCTAGTACCTAGATCTGTATGTCTGGAATCTATTGGAGCCTATATAAGTATTTTTATATCATTGTATCATCTCTAGCTATATTTTTACTTAATATGACTGCGTTGTATCAGCTTTATGAAATTTTGTATAGCAGAAATATCTCACTCTTGAGAGTGTTTATGTATTGGAGGCTTGTGTTATCACATTCTAAGATTTTTACCTCATTATTTTGTACTTATTTGATGCATAAATGATCAATAATATGGCTCTATATCGGTCTCATGGTTTCATTCCCATAGGGTGCAAGCCCTCTGCTTCTCCATGTGCTTCAATACCTACAACTCACTCAAGAAAAGTCACATAGACTAGTTGTACAACATATATATCCTAAATGTGAGTGGTTATACCATATAAGGTTATAAAATATTACATGAAATTAATAATTACGAGATCATTAACATGTATAAAAAACATATAAGATCATGAAATTGGTTACGGGACAAATTTTATTTATTGATATATGTAAAATATGTGGAGAAATATCACCTGAAATCAACCACAGCTCTAAGCGAAACCATCCTTCGGATCCATCTAGCCCAAGCCTTAGAAATATTCTTCCATAAAATGTGCACAAGGATGTCACATAAAGGAGGTGAAAATCTCAAAGAAGGAAACAAGGGTTTCCCGAACCTATGAAGTGTAGGAGGCATAGGGATAATCAGACTTGATCTGGGCTATAACAGGCAATAGTATCAATACCTTTCACTCTCCTCCCTTAGGTCTTCGCCATGAGGTGTATTTATACTTCCTCAAAACAATTTTTTCAGCTGGGAAACAATTTGGCCAAGGGCTCTTGTAGGTGGGATTCCGGTGTAACCCATAAACCCCTCCCAAATTATAGGGCGTTTTATATTTTTTAATATTTTAAATTGTATACGCGGGTCAGATATGAATGGACCTACGACTGCACACATTTAGACAGGGCAGAGTCGCATATGGAATTCAAAATAATTTTTTTTAATAAAATGACCAATTCTAAATGGAAAGGGTTGACTAAGGTCAATACATAAATCATCAAGTATATAAAGGTGATGAATGATCTTATAACCAATTCCCCCTAATATATGAGGTCAGAAGGGGTACATGATGGCCGAAATGTATTATATGCATAAGAAAGAATCTTGTGAGGACTTGAGAGGACTTCACCAGATTTCAGCCTGCCAAAAAACAATGAACGAAATCAGAAAGAAAGCTCATGTTTGAGGTGGGCATACCCATGCTCAGTGGAAGTAAAGCATGTCCACATAACAAGTATGGAGAAGATCCAATATGTATACAAGTATAGCATAAAATGTAGAGTACATAGTGAATAATATTATCACTGCCCGAAAGTACATATCAAATTCATGTCAAAGTATCACATATAGAAGACTGATCAATGATGTTGCAAAGGTATATTATCATTGAAGTCACAACTAAATCTGCAAGTGCCAAATCATAAGTGGTGGAAAAGTGGTATTGCACGCAACTCAGGTGCCAACATATAGAATGATGTTGTGATGGATTGAAATATATAAGGGTGGATAGTGCCCCTCACAGAAAATTGAAGGTGTTGACAAAGTGAACCAAAGCATGTTTATACAAACTCGAGGTCTTCACCGACCACTATGGTACAATTCTACACAATGGGAATAAATGAGCTGAGGTCGACCATGTGAGAAATTGTTTGATTACCGATCATTGATGTATATCATTAACAAAAGTGAGACAACTCATCGATGATGATGAGAGTCAAGGTATCGCAATACAACCTAACAAGTTCGAATGAATGAGTTGAATTTGAACACTTGATAGAATCTACCGATCATGAGACATTAATGTATTCTCACTGTCGATAGTGAAGGAATCTGCCACTGATGACTACAAACCCTAAGGTACTGACAAAAGGAATCTAGACCTTATTCCTGGAGTAATGTGTCTAAGTTGATGGGAAAATATCTATTGGAAGGAAGGCATTAAGGCATCCCACATCAATCCAGCACGAGTGTAACCCGTAGTCCAAAATTTGGAAGGAATTAGATGAAGAAAAGTGAAGTAACCAACCCGAAGCATGTTTCCAGCATGCACAAAATGTAGCTAGCACACAACAAAAACCCTTTGAACTAACGAATAATTAAAGTTGACAAAGAGGCAAGGAATCCACTGATAGGGTCAAATGGAAACCAAGTTACTGCAAGAATCTAAGGTGTGATAATGAAACAAAAGTTGAACAGAAGGGAAACCACTCAATCAAAGACCCATGTTGTTGATCAAATGTTAAGCACAAGGTCACCTATCAATGATGTAAATAGGGTTAGGTTGTGGCTCTAGGTTTACTCTCAGAGAAATTTTTCGAAGTTGATAAGAGAAAAACCCACTGGTAAGAATTCAATGGAGACCTTCTCAAACTAGCATGAGAAAAGGACCAAATAGCTAATGTGATAGAACAAGACTTTGATAGAACAAGGATGGCCGACTGAAAATGAGTCAAGAGACATCGCAGAAAGGCCAACTCAGGTTTACTTCTCTTGAACAAAAGCACGACTCATTGTGACTATGGAAACATATGATAACTTTGTACAAGTTTTCCATTCAGGAGGCACGAACAAACCCTCCATATTATTGGACGAGATAACCAACTGAGGGATTACTAAATCAATAAAAAGGTTATGGCTCACCTAAGTCAAACTAAAGCCCATCCCAAATGGATAAAATACATAGATTTTTTGTGCTTTGTTCAAGGGTGACAGAAATGACTCTTAGCTGCCATAAAATATGGAAGTAATGTCTCGATCCCACTCTTTTTGGGATATTTTCTTTTTTTGTCTTTTCATATTGAAGGCTTGGAAAATAATAAAAGAATGCTTATAATACAGTGGATAGAACGAGTGTCGGTGAACATATGCACTATTTCCTAGGATAAGAACAATCCTATCTATGCTCAATGCAATGTGGTGAAACTGGTAAATGACACTCGGAGGAATGTTCTGTCCACAAGAAAAGGTCTCAAGTTGCATATTCTAAGTGATTACAAGGCTGACATTGTAGAAGGACATGGTAAAAAAATTGGCTTATACAGGATTCCAAGTGAAGTCGGCTTAAGGCCAAGATATAAAAATGGTCAATATGTAATGCAACAAAACAACTCAACAGAAAAATGGGAGCCTCTAGGGTATAAAGCCAAAAATATAGTGAAGACGAAGATGAATGAAGCTTCATCGTATAATTCATGGCGGGACTAAAGAGGATTTCTGAGCATACACAATTTGTAGCATGGGAAACATATGCTAGCGAAGATCTAACTAGGAAGCCCATCTAAAGGATGGATCTACCATCATATCATGATTTTATAAGTCGGCGAGTGAAATTTTTTTAATATTCATAACATGATGGGGTCGACCCTATGGCAAGATTTCAGTATGGAGGCTAGTATGCATAAGGGCAACGGAAAGTGAATTCCCTAACCTATATGTCAGTTCTGAACACAATACCTTCCATGCCAGGTTAGCGGTCATGGAGTCAAAGCGGTCAAAATTATCTCAAAATCGTCAAATGGTCCTAAAAAGAAGTTATCCCCGCACTTGCAAGTCAAAAGGTCATAAATTCTTGGACAAATTCAAAAATTAAACACAAAACTTTAGACAAGTGGATTTTGAAAAAAAATTGAATTTTGGGTATAAATAGGCCTTTTGAACTCACATTTGGTCATTTGCGCATTGGTGAATTTGAGAAAAAGCACTAGAGTAAAAAATCCCCAACTTCAATTAGGATGAATTCTCAACAGAATCAGCTCAAATTTTCTAGGTAATCTTCTCAATCAACTTAGTAATCAATTTTTTCTATCAATTCAAGTAATTTTAGGTTAATTTCTCCATACGAATTATTTTTTTAGATTAGCCCTCTGCATATACGTGGTTTGAAAATTTCGAAGCATATGCGTTGTTTGAAAATTTTGAAGTTGCATATAGATGCGTCTGTGTAAAAACAAATTTGCGTATGCAGAGAGTAAAATTTCAAAATAAAATTCTAATGGATAATTTGTTGAACTGAATCAGGATGACCATCAGTTGGAGAGAGAGGGAGCATAGTGCAATTGATAATGAGGTAATGGAGGACCAATTGTCCTTATATATACTCTGAGGATGTGGATTTCTCAAATTTTTCAAAATGACCAATATGAAAACAAATTCCAAATTGTTGGAGATGCTTGTCAATTAATAGGACCCAAAGGAGGATTTCTTCATGATTGATCAAATGCCTTTGAGGATTGAAATCGACGACATATATTTTATTACTGGTATTTCTTGAAGAGGAGAGCCAATGAATTTGTAGGGAAAGCTAACAGGATGGTTGAATGTTGAGGATCACTTTCACATATACTGTGTTGAGGGTACTCATAAGGTTGGGACCTAGATCCCAATTAGAGATGTGCAAGGATTACACATGAAAAACCTTCTTTTCACCATATTCAAAGTAGCCGAGTCAACTTCATTGTAGAAATTTTAATAAAATTATGTATTTCCTGGATTCTCCTGATCTAACAATTATATGCCACCGTTAAATACATAATCCTTCTACTTAAATCTTTTCGGAAATTTAATCGCCAATTGCAAACACATGAAGAAAGATCAATCACACATAACACAGATGTTTTTACTGGGAAAGCATAAAGCTAAAAAACCCACTATCATATATTATGTATATATCATGGATCATGAAAAAATCTCATACAAAACTCTAATCCAAGAACTCTCAGTACAATATACAATCATCTCACACTGTCATACAAAAATTGGCATATTCATGCACCAATTTACTGCCTCCTGACAGCCTGCCTCCATTGCGCAATCCCTGATGTTCAAGAAGCTCTGAATGGTTGATTCTAGCCTAAATTGACTGTGCAATATACATAGGCATCTCCAATGTGTTTTTGGTCACAAGTGTGCACCCACTAATGTCACAACTGATAGTCAAACAATCCCTTTCACCTATCTCTCAACTGGGTCTCCACTAGATCTGACATGCATGTAGTTAACAGTAGTAAATCTTCAATTACATGTGATATCACTCCATGTGAATTAATTTAATATTTACTTCACTGATATCTCACTAGTGTATCTTTAGTTACAACTAGTTACAACTAGCACAACTGAGTTTAACTCAATTGAGTTAAACTACTTTACAACTCACATAACTACACATCCAACTCTTTTACAACTTCAAATCACTTAGTTACAACTAAGTCTACTTGCATGGTCCACCAACCAACCACTTCAACTTGAAATCCACTTAGATAACTGATTTTCCACTTCAGTTAACTAGTTCCAAGTGCTCATTGAAAATAGATAATTATTTGTTGTCTAATTTTTGTTAAGGGCTTAACAAAAATCGACATACATTCTAATTTTAGAAATGCATTCCACGAAACAACTTCGCACATGCATTCCAAAATTAGGCACCCATCCATCCATATAATTTTCTCAACCATCTATAAATAGATTACTGCTAAAAATAGACTTTGATCCAAATTCTAAAAATAGACATGTCATCTAAAAATAGCCTGTGTGGGCCACACCTAGTGTAGGTGCCAATTTCACTGTTTCTTGTTGCAACCTTCAACATTCATTGCACCATGCCTCACGTGGGAGCATGATTTTTTCAGTTGAATGCCTGACTACTTTATATGATTTTTGCACTACATTGTTGACCAATTTGAAGAAACAATTAACCTCCATCGAGAAGAATAAAATCAAACATTTCGGGTATGGGACCATTTTGTGTACATTCTTCTTTGAGAGGATACATGGTCTTCCACCCAAGGTGATATCTACCATTAGTAGCCCACAAGATCCATGTATAGCATGATGGGCTTACTGGATGAAGAGATTAGGGGGTGGCGAGGTCCCTAGGGCTACCTGGGATGATGATTTCTTCCTGTGGTGGGGAGAACAAATGATCGTCGTAGAGGATTACCCCTATGATGTCGTGGAATTTAGGGGAGATCCAGATCTACCCTTACCACCTAGAGCTGCATGAGGAGAAATTGGTAAGATCGCATTTAAATGATTTTTTTATTATTTTATTTTTTGGATTTTCAATAAAAATGTGAAAATGAAAAAAATTGTTTGATAGGACAATATACTTACAAAATTATTGATCATGTTACAAATGTTGGACCAGTTATACCTAAGGGTATAACGAGGCACAAACATCATGGAAGAGAGGCAGATAATTTCACGAATTACCCTGGGAGAGTCCTCCATGCCATATAGAGGAACATGGTGGGTTTGACCTGCCAAGTCCCTATGGCTACAGTAGAGGACCTCTCTGAGGATATTCAGAGACGTGTGGTTGGTGTACCACGTGATTGGGTGAAACTCTGCCTTGTGGCTACTTCCATAGAGTTCTTCCGCGATGCTTATCCAGGGTAGGGCTCACAAGCATAAACTTTTAGGATGATTCGATGACTTTGATATTTTTTATGATGGACATGATCAGGCATAAGCCCTAATTTTGTAGGACATAATTGTCCAAATTTTGTATATTTTTGAACATATGACTCTGATCTATATATACATTGATTTTATGATGTGACTATCTCATATATACAATGATTATTGATGATGTTTTATATTTAATGTAATGAATGATTGATATGATAATCGATTGCCTCATTAGCTAATGAATCATAAAATTCATTTTTCAATCATGGAATGTGAATGTATGTAACATAATTAAATGATCTTTGCAACAAACGCACTCTCAGAAATCAAGGATATAAAAATGGATCTCTAACATGATAGATGTTATTCAACTGTGAAACCACCAGTTGCGAGTCCAATTACACTACTAAGGAACCAATACCAAGACACATTTCCTCTAAAATTAGATTGATCACAATAGTATATTCTGAAACTTTGTTCAAAGCAGGACCAAGGCATACGCCCCTTGAGACTAACAATTGACCAGATGGATAATATATTACATGCTGGAGCAGGGTCCCCTAGCAGCAATTTTGATGCAATTTTGTAATATTTTATAGTAATTTATTATTGCGCAGGGGCTTTGGGGTGGGTCAAAGCCCCTAATGAATTTTAATGGGTCAAAGGATAGACCAAGGGTCCACAAACCATGGTTTATGGACCATAGAGTAGTGCAGGATAATATAGTATAAATAGATGAGTAGATCGAGCCTTGAAGCAAGTTTTGATTAAGTTTGATACGAATGTTGGATCTATGATACTTGTTGTGTATATTTTTCTAGGTAAGGGCTTCTACTGGCTGTGTGCACAGAGACCCTAAGTCCTGCTATGTGCGGACCCCGCTAGCTGTGTGCACGGGTGTATGAAGGATTTTGTAAGTGGAATCTAAAGAATTAATGAATGAGAAGACAATTTGATGATAGTGGAATATCTCTATGTTCTGTTATGAGTTGCGCTATATGTTTATTTCCAAGTTATGTCTATTTACTGAATATTGTTAGTTAATTGATGCGCACGTGGATGTGATACTTAGAAGAGTAATGAATTCATAGATCTAGTTATGTTTGGTCATATTGCTTCTGTTAAATTGTTATTTTATGCTTTACGGACTTTCCACAAGTTATTTAGTCAAGTATATTGTTAAGGGTTTCTGGTTAGGGCTTCCTTGGCGCAGGCCTATTCTAGATCCGAAGGTACACCCTTCATTAAACTCTCTCTCTTTCTCAGGGTGTGGAAATCTAGTTCCAACACCCTCCTCACTTAAACCTCCAAAATTGTCAATATCATGTGCAAAAGGGTATCTAACATGGTTTTTAATTATGTTTTTGTGTTTTCTATTTGATTTAGATTTTGTTCATACAGCTGCGGAAACTTGCCACTTTCCGCAGCTACTGAAACTTTCCGTAGCTATTTTGTGGAATTATATGCTACAGGTGTCTACAAAGGAAATGAGCCACATGGGCAGGCTAGGAATGACGAGGCAATGGTTCGTGTCCTATTGGTTCAAGTAAACTCGTCCAAAGAAGCCGCGGTCAAAGCTATCCACGTGGAAATCAACTATGGAGTTTCATATCGGCTGGACTTTGTTTCGTGGCAAATAAACATCCATACGGCCGTTTCTAAGCTTGCGGAGGTTAAATCAACATCTGTGCAGAGCTCTGGAGTTGAATTCAAGCATCCACCTTCCGTAGATCCACTTTCCAACACGGCCATACTCCTATATCCGTGGACGAAGTGGTCTACGTGCTCTCTGTCATCATAAACTTCAGGAGACAGTTACAGTTTATTGTTTTATATAGAGCATTTGCATACGCACATAAAGTTAGTTGTTAGTTGATAGCTGATGTTCGTGAATAAACTCTGTTATCTTTTAGTTTGCTTTGTAGTGATTACGCTGCCCTTGAGCCGTAACACTACCATTCTGTAATGAACTGCTTTTTAATGTGAGAAGACTCTGTTTTTCAACTTAATTCGGGTTTGAGGATCGTTACCAAGGCTGTGTAGAGGGCCCCTGCTCAGCTAAGGTTTTGTGTATTAGTGTACATTTCTCATTTCATTTCTTTTAAAAGTCATTGTATCATAATCCATCCATATGTTCATACTTTGTAGTTGTTTCATTTCTGTTTATACATTTCCATAATTTCCATTTCATTTCTGTCTTACATGTTTTATGATTGTTAATCACTAATCAGTTTTCTTGTGCAGGTTTTAGGTAGACATCCCGGGCATTTTCATAGTATTTTTACTAATGACATGAAACTAACATTGTTCTGCTGCTAGTTTGCTTTTCATAGCTTTTGTTTAACTTCAGTCTTGCTTTGTACATTTCAATTTTTCTTATCTGATTCAGTAGTTAAATTTAGATATATTAAGCTGCTCATAGCGTCTTCAGTTGCCTCCGAAAGCCACAGCTGGACTGATGGTGAGGGATTGCATTATGAAATGTGTAGTTTAGTATTAGTTTCTTTTCTGCAAATTTAGATATATTAAGCTGCTCATAGCGTCTTCAGTTGCCTCCGAAAGCCACAGCTGGACTGATGGTGAGGGACTGCATTATGAAATGTGTAGTTTAGTATTAGTTTCTTTCCTGCAAATTTAGATATATTAAATCATGTATGACATCTTCAGTTGCCTCCGAAAGCCACAGCTGGACTGATGGCGAGGGATTGAATCATGTGTGTATGGTTTAGTATTAGTTTACTTTTTGCGAATTAAATATCAGTTACACAAGTTGTTTATGATTACTTCCGCAAGTCATAGCTGGTCTAATGATGAAGGGTCGAAAAATGAATTGATGTAATCTGATTTAGATTTATTTCATTGCAATTTTGAATTTCCATAAGCGTAGTTTCTTTTGTGTTCAGTTGGCAGCAAGAATAGTTTAGTTTTCATGTTCACTAGTTTCCTGTTTTGATTCATTAGATTAGCAACACCTTTTCATTTCAGCAGTACACTTTTACTTTCTTTCAAGTCTTGTCATTGTAATTTTCAATTTGCTTTTAAAGTTTCAAGATTGGTAAATCATTATAGGGGATATCACTTCCTTGAACAAATATAACCAAACTTGTTTTTCATTTTAGAATTCCCATTTCACCTTAGAAAGACCAAAAACGATAAAAGTTAAGAAATAGGTTATCTTGCACATATAGTGCGCCGCACTTCATCAGCTTACGATTCCCGGATTGACAAATTAAATGCAGCAATTTAGGACACACTAAATTGACCAAACATTTTGGCTCCGTTGCCGGGGAAGTGTAACTAGGTAGCCAATTTCTTAAAAAAAAAACATAAAATCATAAAAGAAGGGAAAACTTGATAACTTCTTGAAGTATGCTCTCCTCTTTCACCTAGTGTGATCTGGAGGATCAGAAAAGAGAGTTATTGGTTTAGTAATTTCTTAAGTATGCTCTCTTCTTGCACCTAGTGTGATCTGGAAGATCAGAAAGAGAATTATTAGCCCAACTTTTTAAAAATAAAAATAAAAATGACATGCATAGAGCAAGAGATTCTAGGGGAAGGTTTATAGCTAAAGCCAAGAGTTCGATTTCATAACTCCATCTTCTTCAAGGCATAGACCAAATTCACCACCATCTACCCCTAGCCTTAAGATTTTTGGAAGTCAAAGAACAGCTGAATTAGAGGATTCTCCTATACCACCTACTAAAACTCACTTAGAAAACAAAGAGACTTTCTCTCATCCTTCCTTGGTAGAAGAACTAGAGGAATATAAGGACTCTAAAGAAACTATCATGGCAGAGGAAGTAATAAATAGAGGTGGAGGTAGAAGAGGAGGAGATAATGGAGATAACAATGGTGAAGGAAATGATGGTAGAAATAGGGAAAATTTGCTTGGATTCCCTATAGTTGATGAGGAAACTCATGCAACAATGAAAAATATCTCACCATCTGTTCTCCCTAACTTTTATGGATTGCGAAGTGAGGATCCCGAAACATTTCTGTTTGAGTTTGAAGTAGTGTGCCGAACTTATGACTATATGGAAGATTCTCAAAAACTCAAACTGTTTCCTTCAACATTGAAGGGATCTGCTTTGAAATGGTTCATGGGATTAGCCACTCAATCTACCAGGACTTGGAATGATATGAAACAAACATTTTTGGATAGATACTTGGACTATTGTATGCCCACCAATCACAAGGATGAGGTATTCAAAATGATGCAAAAAGAAGATGAAAATTTGGAAGACTTAATTGAAATATTTCAATACAACTTGAAAAGAGCAAAGATGAGCAACTTAGATAATGAAACCCTGAAAGCCCTCCTATTAAAAGCCATTAGAGATGAATGGATAGACATTTTAAACATGATGGGGAAAGGAGACATTTCTCAACTTCCATTTCATGATATAACAGAACTATGTATCCATCTCTCAAGAGGAAAATCTAAAACTGGAAAAGGGCCTAGGGATTCTTCTCTTATTAGGGCTAACAAATCTGCAACTGGATCAGTAAGTAGGGCATAGATTGGTAATATGCTTGATGAGTTTAAAACTGATATCTTAGGGAGCCTTAGTGAACAACTAGACACCCTTAAAATCCAAAACAAGCAGAAAGCAGAAACATATGCTTTAGCCATCTTTTGTCCGAAATGTAGAAAGAAACATGCTTTAAGGGAATGTCCCTTGGATGCAAAAGTTGTAGAAACATGTATGATTTGCTCGGAAAATCATGAGATCAAGGATTGTCCTTCAATCCCTGGACTCAAAGCTGTTTTTCAAGAAGATCCAAATTCAATAGAATCTCTCTGTTTTGTCGCAAGGAGACCTTGGCAGGGACAACAATCTCAAGGGTTTAATAACCCTATGAATCTTCAAACCCCACCAAATTGGACTCCTTGGCAACAACCTTGGCCCCAACATCAAAATTAATATCAGCCATGGGTACAAGGGATGCAAAATCCTTATGGGAGATTTGCTCAATTTTATCAATATCCTCCATCTTTTCAAAATCAACAAGCTCCACAAATTCCAAGCCCAAATCCACAACTTTCATTGCCATTTCCACAACAACAACCTTCTCAACAAAATACAAATCCTCAACTCATGCTCCCATACCAATAGAAGACAAATCAACTTCCAGCTCAGCCATTGCCAAATCCTAACAATAAGAATCCTCAAACTACTTATGTGGTAGAAGGACAACAATTTCCTACTTATATGATTGTTCCTCTCAACGATGTACAACTCAGATCTGGTAGAGTCTTAGAAAAACCTTCTATAGATATTCAAGAGCAAGATACCTCTGAAGAGGACTCTCTTCAAGTCAATAAGGGTTCTGAGGAAGAATCTCTTCAAAATTCAAAAATTCAAAAAGAAAAAGAAAAGCTAACATCCACAACTCCTATAGTTGAGCAACCTGTATCTTCATCTACACCTCCTTTTCCGCAAAGACTACAAATTGATAAGGGGGTGGAAAAACAAATCTTGTTGCCTAACTATGACTTTCTAGATGAATTGAAGAATGTTTGTATCAAGATTCCATTGCTACAAGCCATTCGAGAAATTCCTATTCTAGCAAAAAACCATAAAGGAGTTGAGTTTCAAAAGACCAGGAAGGAAGCTAAAGGACACAAGAAGAATCCACCTGGTAGGAAAGATTGCAGACATTATGATGGGAAAAATTACCATACAGAAGTATGTAGATCCAGGAAGTCCAATTGTCAAGACACATATAAATGGGATAGAAATTCCAAACACATTGATTGACTTAGGGGCCGCTATCAACATTATGAGTAGACAGACTATGGAACAGTTAAAACTTCCTAACCTTCTTTTTACACCTACTTTATTGCAACTTGCAGATCGATCGGTTATTAAACCAGATGGTGTATTAGAAGATATTTCAGTCTCCTTAGATTCTTGGGAATATCCAGTAGACTTTATGATTTTGACTCCAAAAAGTAATCTAGGAGGACATCCAATTATCTTAGGAAGACCTTGGCTAGCCACAGCTGATGCTTTTATTAGTTGTAGATCTGGAGACATGTACATTTTTAATGGTAATTCGACAAAGAAATTCAATTTGTATCCTCCCGCAAGAGCAATTACAGAAATAGGAGACAATGAATGGGTCGATGATGAGAACACTATACAACCTGTCTTTACCATTTCTGAAATTAGTGAGGATAGTCAAATTCTGAACACATTAGAAAATTTTGATATATCTTCAGAATATGACCCCACACAATTTCAATTGGAATCTGACATAGAATATTTATCATCAAGACAAATGTCTCTTTACTCTATGGAAGAGTTTGGTAGTTCTACCATTGAGATTTTTCCAGGAAAAACATTGAATATCAACAAACATTTGGAAAAGTCACAACAAGAAGAACTAACCAAAATCTTGAAAAAACATTCTACTACATTTGCATGGGAGTATACTGACATGAAAGGTATTGATCCTAAGACTTGCATCCATCATATCTATATTGAGGAAAACAGTAGACCAATCAGACAACCTCAAAGAAGGATGAATCCAAATCTTAGGAGATAGTGAAAGAAGAGCTCCAAAAACTACTCAATGTAAACTTCATTTATCCAATTTCAGATAGCCGATGGGTTTCTCCTTTGGTTATAGTACCTAAAATGAATGGTAAATGGAGGGTATGCATTGATTACAGGGAATTGAACAAAGCAACTTTGAAGGATCACTTTCCTTTGCCTTTTATCGATCAGGTATTAGACACATTAGCAAGTAAAAAGTACTTTTCATTTTTGGATGGTTTTAGTGGCTATAATCAAATTCAGGTAGCACCTGAAGATCAAGATAAGACCACATTTACTTGTCCATGGGGAACTTTTGCCTACCGAGTGCTTCCTTTTGGGTTATGTAATGCACCAACAACATTCCAAAGAGCAGTTCTAGGAATTTTTTCTGATCTAATCCATGATTGTGTAGAGGTTTATATGGATGATTTTACAGTTTATGGTAATTCATTTGAAGAGGCATTAGAAAATTTTGAAAAAGTTCTCATAAGATGTAAAGAAACAAACCTTTCATTAAGCCATGAAAAATGCTTTATGATGTTTACTGAAGGGATTGTTTTAGGACATCATATTTCAGGAGATGGGATTAAGGTTGATAGATCAAAAGTTAAAGTCATCTCCAAGTTGCCTATTCCAAATTGTCAAAGAGATGTTAGAAGTTTTCTAGGATTTACTGGTTACTATAGAAGATTTATAGAAAACTTCACTAAAATAGAATCTCCACTCTTCAAATTGCTTACAAAAGATTGTGAATTCAAATGGGATCCTGATTGTCAATCAGCTTTTGAAACTTTGAAAACAAGAATATCTGAAGCACCTATCTTGAGAGGACCAAATTGGAAACTCCCTTTCCATATTTCTACGGATGCTTCAGATACAGCTCTAGGAGCCGTGTTGGGTCAAAAAGATTTAGTTCCTTATGCCATTTATTATACCAGTAAAAATTTGACTCCCACAGAGTTGAACTATACTGTGACTGAAAAAGAGTTTTTAGCTGTTGTTCATGCAATTAATAAGTTTAGACATTACATAACAGGCTATGAAACTTTTATTCATACTGACCATTCCGCAATTAGATATTTAATGAACAAACCTGTTACTAATGGCAGAGTGACAAGATGGCTTTTACTTTTGCAAGAATTCAATATTACTGTGTTGGATAGACCAGGAAAACAGAATACAGTAGCTGATTTCTTGTCTAGGATTCAGAATACTAAAGAAGATTCTCCCGTAGAAGATAAGTTTCCTGATGAATATTTGTTTGCAGTAACTATTAAGACCCCTTGGTATGCAGATATTGCTAACTATTTGGTTACAGGGAAACTACCTTCACATTTATTTCCAAGAGAAAACGAAAAATTATTCAGGAGAGTTCAAGATATTCATGGATTTCTAACGAATTGTTTAAAACAGGGCCAGATCTTGTGATCAGAAGATGTGTCAGGGAAGATGAAATGCCTGATATTCTTAAGGCATGTCATGATGAACCATGCGGCGGACACTTTGCGGAAAAAAGGACGGCCTATAAAATCCTTTCTTTGGGATATTATTGGCCTTCCCTCTTCAAAGATGCAAAACAATATGTCAAAAGGTGTGATAGCTGCCAAAGAGTAGGGAAACCTACCCTTTCAAATGAAATGCCATTGCAAACACAGGTACTCATTGAACCCTTTGAAAATGGGCTTTAGATTTCATTGGACCTATTAATCCACCATCTAAGCAAAAGAAGTATATATTGGTTTGTACTGATTATGTTACTAAATGGGTAGAAGCCAAAGCATTAGTATCTGCTACCGAAAATTCAGTTGTTCATTTTCTTTATGAGGATATTTTTACTCGCTTTGGTGTTCCAAGAGAAATTGTGACAGATCAGGGGAGCCAATTCACATCCAATTTGGTGGAGAAGTTGATGGAAGAATAAAAAATCAAGCACAGAAGATCTACTCCTTACCATCCACAAGCAAATGGTCAAGTGGAGTCCACAAACAAAGTTCTTGAAAGTATCATCACCAAAAGTTTTCATCTACATAGAAGAGATTGGGCAGAAAGGCTTCCTGAAGCCTTGTGGGCCTACAGAACTACATGGAGAAATACAACAGGACATTCTCCCTATGAAATTGTTTATGGGAAATAAGTCTTGCTCCCCATTGAGTTCCAAGTCAAGACCTTCAAGATAGCAGTTCAGTTGGGGATGGACTTATCAGAAGCCCAAAAGCATAGAATGGAGCAATTGAATGAGCTAGATGAGATCAGACAAGAAGCAATTCTAAGAACTGATCTAGTTCAATATAAAAGAACTAAATGGCATGACAAATATATCAAAGAGAAGAAGTTTCAAGAAGGAGATTGGGCATTGTTATTTGACTCCAAGTTTAAAGATTTTCAAGGGAAATTTCAGACTCATTGGCTTGGGCCATATGAGATTGACAAGATCTTTAACAATGGAGCCGTAAGAATCAAGACCATTGATGAGTTTCAAACTCCTCTTATAGTGAATGGCCATAGATTGAAAGTTTATCATAAGCCACTCTCTAAAGAGGATTTTGTCAAGTTGTTTCAAGAAAGTTCTGCAATCAGGCTGGTACAGAAGAATTCTTCTTCTCCACCAGGCTAGCTTTTGTTTTTTTTTCAAGTTCAAAAAAAAAAAAAATAAATAAATAAAAATAAATGGTATAAGCCTGAAAACCAATCATTGATTGGCAGTCTTATACAGAAAATATGGGGTGAAAATCAGGGACACCTGACACTCTATATTTTCCAAAAAAAAAAATTTGTCTTTCATTTCATTTCATTTCACCACCCACTCCATTTCATTCCACTTCATTTCATTTCATTTCATTTCATTTCATTTCATTTCATTTCATTTCACTTCATTCCACTTCATTTCATCCATTCCATCAATAAAAATCTTTTTTTATGACCATTTCCACCTGGTCATCTGTCATTTGTTCATTTCTATTCAACCAAGTAATAGCTGTGTCAGTTTCCGCAGCTGACATCTGTTTCCGCAACTGACTCCAGTTTCCGCAGCCAGAAGCAGATTCCGCAGCTACTACTCTGTTTTCAAAGAGAATGTACAGTCAGTTGTTATTTCTATAATTATGAAATAAAATGCAGGAGAGAGGATCAATGGAACATTCAAGACACTAATGAAGATCAATCAATTGAAGACCAAGGGCAAAAGAAAGGATTCCAAAGGTATGAATAAAGTTTATTTCAAATAGTATTGAAAAACACATTTTTATATAGTTTTAAACTATGAGCTCTACCCATTGCGCGCAATGATTATATTGACAGTCCAGTAACCTTCCACGATCTCCATGTTATCCTCTTGCATTTATTCACAAATGGTTTCATCATTGAAATTCCGATTCTCACTCATGTTCCAATATCCCACCGTAGATAATGAGACGTATTTGAGTTGACAAAGGACTCTTACAAGCCGCATAACTTCATAATCATTGATTGAAACGTGTTCATATTTATTACACACCCACCAAAATTCAAAACGCGGCCGAATGCATTATACTTTGTTAACCTCTTTGTCGTGTCTCTGTCGTGTTTACAAAACCCCACTCTACTCATTCTCACTCCCCGTTTCACTCCATTTCGTTCCTTTTGCTCACTCTCACTCCCGTATATCTACCCACAGTCTTACTCCATTCTGTTTATGGTGCTCATTTCCATTTTATGATAACATCCCCACAGTATTGTGCTTGATCCTGTGTATTCCATCGTTCCATTTCCACTTAAACCCTCACAGAGGCAAACTTGTGAAGCACAGAGAAGTGAAATGGGAAAATTATTAAGGGCAGAGCCGAAAGGACCGAAGTTTATAGAGGGATATCCGCAAGAAAAAGAGATGTTGAGGAAAGCTAAATGGCTGCGTTTTATTCAGAAATTCAGGGGTTACCACAGAGAAGTTACAAAAGTGTTTGCAAGATCATTTGATGGCTCGGAAGCAGAAGTTGGAGACCTCAAGTTTTTGGTCAATGAAGCATCAATAGCAACAGCCACAGAGCTTCTTCAAGAAGGAGAACGTTGGTTCAAAAATAAAAGTATCAGTGATGAGGCATGGAGAACAATTCTACGAAATCAAGGTATGGATATCACTGTTTTTAAAAGAGGAATCCCTGTGCATGCAATAAGAGAAGAATGGGCCACTTTACTACTAATTGTTCAGAAATTTATTACATGTGAAGGCCGTTTTGGGTGTATGTACATGTACCATACTAGGCTATTGATGAATTTTCTTGAAAACCAAACTCTCAATCTTCCTTATTTTCTATTCAATAGCTTAAAGAAAATGGCTGTGACTGTTCAAAAACACTTGGGAGATGTAGAGCCTCATCTTTATCACCACGGCCTTATAAAAATTCTGATTGAAAAGGAGCTAAAGGAAAGAAAAGATACATGGGAACAATTCCTAGTTAGAAACTTCTTTGAAGAACCTCAGAAAATTCCTGAAGGTAGTTCAATTAGGAGGAGTAGAAGAAAGAGAATGAATGTTGAAACCCAAATTGCTCCTACTCAGGAAATTCCCGCAGCTAGCACAGCAAAAAGAAGTAGAAGGAAAAGAACAATAGATGAAATCCAAAATACTTCTACTACTACTATGAAAAAAATTAATAGGGAAGAGAGATTGGTAAAAAGGAAGAAGAAGGAAATTAAAGCTAAGAAGCCAATAATACCAAAAGGGAAAGAAATTATTGAGGCTGTCCATAAAACTCCTTCTTCTGAAGAAGAAGATCACCAAATACTATCTGACAGATTAGTTTATCTTCAAAAAAATTCATCCATATCCAAGAAGGCAGAGACAGGAAAACAAGAACAAAAGGGTAGTGTACCACAGCATGTGAGGAGAAGCAGCAGGCTTAAGGGAAAATTGAGAAAAACACAAACTAAGGGTCCTCATTTCATTGATTTGGGTGAGGAGACATCTGAACAGTCTCCAACTGACCATAGTCCATTTCAGTCAGTTAGTGAACCTGATTCCTTTCATTCCCAATCAGACAATGAGCATACACCATCTTATTCTCAGCAAAATATTGATGTAAGCCCTCCTCGGCCAGATTTTGAACATAATTCTCCTTTACAGCATTTTGGGGACAGCCCAATGAAAATGACACCGGAAGTAGACCCCAAGCAGCAGGAGGTATATGACTATATATAATCCTTGGAAAAGGCAGCCACAGGTCCAAGTACCTCTTCCATTCAGCCTCATACATTGCAGGATGATTTAGTTCAGTCATTAAAACAGGAAATTTTTGAGCTGGAGCTTTTAAATCGGCACATCAAAAATGAAAATGAAACACTGAAAGAGCAAGGCAAACTGGACAATATCATCCATGATAATACTATGTTACATTTGGGTATTTGGCAAAAGAAGAATAAGAAATTAAAAAGGAAATGCCAAAAATTGAGCAGAGCACTTGTGAATATCAAATTTAGGTGCTTAATGAAGAAACCCAGAATGATGGCAGTACCAAAGAAGAAGAGAAGGGGGTTAGATGTGCTGGCTGAAGTATCAAGGCACATGAATTGAACAAAGAGTATCAGAATTTTGGTTGCATGAGGACATGCAACACCTTCACAGTGGGGGTATGTTGAGTCCCGAATTTGCCTCTTTTCCATACACTTTTCCATATCTTTTTCACTCACCTAAACCTCCCAAAATTGTCAATATCATGTGCAAAGGGTATCTAACATGGTTTTTAATTATGTTTTTGTGTTTTCTATTTGATCTAGATTTTGTTCATACAACTGCGGAATCTTGCCACTTTCCGCAGCTGCTAAAACTTTCCGCAGCTATTTTGTGGAATTATATGCTACAGGTGTCTACAAGGGAAACGAGCCACATGGGCAGGCTAGGAATGACGTGGACATGGTTCGTGTCCTATTGGTTCAAGCAAACTCGTCCAAAGAAGCCGCGGTCAAAGTCGTCCACGTGGAAGTCAACTATGGAGTTTCATGTCGGCCGGACTCTGTTTCGTGGCAAATAAACATCCATACGGCCGTTTCTAAGCTTGCGGAGGTTAAATCGACATCTGTGCAGAGCTCTAGAGTTGAATTCAAGCATCCACCTTCCGTAGATCCACTTTCCAACACGGCCATACTCCTATATCCGTGGACGAAGTGGTCTACGTGCTCTCTGTCATCATAAACTTCAGGAGACAGTTACAGTTTATTGTTTTATATAGAGCGTTTGCATACGCACATAAAGTTAGTTGTTATTTGATAGCTGATGTTCGTGAATAAACTCTGTTATCTGTTAGTTTTCTTTGTAGTGATTACGCTGCCCTTGAGCCGTAACACTACCATTCTGTAATGAACTGCTTTTTAATGTGAGAAGACTCTGTTTTTCAACTTAATTCGTGTTTGAGGATCGTTACCTAAGCTGTGTAGAGGGCCCCTGCTCAGCTAAGGTTTTGTGTATTAGTGTACATTTCTCATTTCATTTCTTTTAAAAGTCATTGTATCATAATCCATCCATATGTTCATACTTTGTAGTTGTTTCATTTCTGTTTATACATTTCCATAATTTCCATTTCATTTCTGTCTTACATGTTTTATGATTGTTAATCACTGATCAGTTTTCTTGTGCAGGTTTTAGGTAGACAGCTCGGGCATTTTTATAGTATTTTGACTAATGACATGAAACTAACATTGTTCTACTGCTAGTTTGATTTTCATAGCTTTTGTTTAACTTCAGTCTTGCTTTGTACATTTCAGTTTTGCTTATCTGATTCAGTAGTTAAAATTAGATATATTAAGCTGCTCATAGCGTCTTCAGTTGCCTCCAAAAGCCACAGCTGGACTGATGGTGAGGGACTGCATTATGAAATGTGTAGTTTAGTATTAGTTTCTTTTCTGCAAATTTAGATATATTAAGCTGCTCATAGCGTCTTCAGTTGCCTCCGAAAGCCACAGCTGGACTGATGGTGAGGGACTACATTATGAAATGTGTAGTTTAGTATTAGTTTATTTTCTGCAAATTTAGATATATTAAATCATGTATGACATCTTCAGTTGCCTCCGAAAGCCACAGCTGGACTGATGGCGAGGGATTGAATCATGAGTGTATGGTTTAGTATTAGTTTACTTTCTGCAAATTAAATATTAGTTACACAAGTTGTTTATGATTACTTCCGAAAGTCATAGCTGGTCTAATGATGAAGGGTCAGAAAATGAATTGATGTAATCTGATTTAGATTTATTTTGTTGCAATTTTGAATTTCCTTAAGCATAGTTTCTTTTGTGTTTAGTTGGCAGCAAGAATAGTTTGGTTTTCATGTTCACTAGTTTAATGTTTTGATTCATTAGATTAGCAGCACCTTTTCATTTCAGCAGTACACTTTTACTTTCTTTCAAGTCTTGTCATTGTAATTTTCAATTTGCTTTTAAAAGTTTCAAGTATCATTATAGGGGATATCACTTCCTTGAAAAAATATAACCAAACTTGTTTTTCATTTTAGAATTTCCATTTCACCTTAGAAAGACCAAAAACGACAAAAATTTAAGAAAGAGGTTATCTTGCACATATAGTGCGCCGCACTTCATCAGCTTACGATTCCCGGATTGACAAATTAAATGCAGCAATTTAGGACACACTAAATTGACCAAACACCTCCCATACTACCTCGAGTGAGAACTTAACTTGCGCAAGCAAGTCATTGCCGAAAGGGCCAGTAGTACAGGTGTTTGCTAGTAAACTCAAGTTTGAACCTGGGTCAAGACCCCTCCAACCAACAAATGGTTCCGTTGTTGAGACTGGGAGAATTTTGAGAGAGAGATTGGGTAATGCCATGAGGTCATTGGTAGCCACTAAAGCCTGAACTTGAAGATTGGTTTGAAAAGAAGATCGATGAAATTTCCCTAAAATAAAATAGGAGTAAGATGCTATCTGCCGAGGAGTGGAAGAATAAGTATATTTTTAAATAAGTACACCAGATCTTCTTCATAACCTTCACACATGAACTACAGGAGTGTTTGGAAAGGTTAGTAGAATTCCAAACTTGGTGGAAGGAATATCAGGTCATGCAGTGGACCCCTAAATTAATACGACGGGTGGAAAATGCAGATAACTCTATTACTCAGCCTGTAGACCACTGGGTTGATAGTTTTTTGGGTGGATTTGTAACTGAGTTTGCATTCAATCATTTTTTTTCCTATTCAGAAGCTCAACGAAGGTTTTTCAAAGGGTTTAGGGGTAAATTATTGTAAACATTTCCGCTGCTAATTAAGATGCTATTGTGTTAAAAGGGCTTCCTATGCAACCACATTAAGTGAATGAACTCTGATCAGAGCGGAAGAAAAATGCGAAGTTTTAAATACTACCGGGTTAATAAATAAGGGGATAGATCAATACCCGCCTAATCTAAACAAAGGTGAGACTGTGATGTAGAAACCAATCCCCTAGCTACACCACCATCAAACTCATGCAAGGGTAAGAACCCTCCCACCCACCTCCACTGCCACCTGTAGACGATATGGCTGCAAAAATGAAGTTACCCACCTTTAAGGGTGTAGGGGACAAGGATATGGATCGATTTTGGTTCATGGCAGATTTAGTATCGACCACACAGAATGTTAATAACGATGTCATAAAACAAGCACAAATATTAATAAATTTTGAAGGGTGTGCTATGGATTGGTTCATGGGATACATTACTCAGCATGTGAATCCTAAAATCCAGGAGATCAAGGATGCCCTGAAGCAGTAGTCCCGAAAACCCAAGTCCTATTCTTAATGCATAGTAGAGTTAAAGGATATTAAGAAAGGACCTACAGAGTATGTTTGGGAAGCTGACCAGTGGTTGAAGAAAGTCATTAGCTACGGAGGGTTTGTTTATGAGGACAAACATCATAAATAATTTTTCATCACCATGCTATTACCACATATGCGCGGACCTATGGGTCAGTAGAAGATTGATTCACAGGAAGAAGCCCTGGAGATTTCCATGAAACTAGAAGCTGTGGCATGGGACGATGCTCAATTTGGGGCACAACATATCCAAAGCCGGCTAGAGGCAATGCACTTATAAATTTAGAATTTGTGAAGGGATCGGGGTAAAGAAGCTAGCACATATGTTTGGTGCATACTCTGCAGGGTATCATGCCATACTAAGGATCAGTGTCCTCTATTGTTAGATTATATTTAGGCTGGGGGACCAAGTCCATTATGCCCAAGACACATTGCTCGACCCAGTACCCCCAAATTATGTTCCGCTGATTGTTGGGTAGCAGGAAGGCATGATACATACCACTACCCACACTTAGGTGCCTATGTCCTAGAGTTGAAGCACCATTGGTGCAGATTCTGCTCGTTAGTGGGTCATGGTGAGCACAACTGCCAAACGTATGACCTAATGATAGATAGAGGGAACCTATACAGGGTGCAGGTTGACCCTTTGTCGCCAACATCTCCCTCCGAGCGATGAGGATCACATACAAGAGGGTAGGGGGAAGGGAGAGGCGAAGGCATAGGCTGAGGACAAGAACAACTAATTTGCTACAATTGTGGATATGTTGTACATTATGCAAGAGACTGCTTGAACCCTGTGCACCAATACTGTAGGTATTGTAGACAGTTCGATCACGTAATGAAGACTATCATGTACTGATAGCTAAAATGCAGGAAAAATAGTAGATGCCAATGCAAAATGTACAACAGGTTAAGGTTGAACCACATGCTGATGGGCCCAGTGTCAATGTAATTATGTATCATGGCATTTCCATTGGAGGAGCTGAGGAAAAATCTCCGGCCGAACTGCTAATCAGGAATGCCTCTAAAAAAAAGGAAAGCTTGGACCTGTAGAAAGTGAAAGAGACCTTCATCAAAGCTAGGAAGGATTTTCCTATGGACGAAGCATCCACTTCAAGGACCTTTGTGGATCTGAAAGTAGATGAAGCAGTTTAGCCATTCCTTCAAGCTTGTATGAAGTTACTACACAATAAAAAGGTGGTGGATAATATCCAAGTATTAATAGTCATTTGCGCAGAAAAGGAAGCCCCCCGAACGGAGGTTAAGGCTATGAAAAATATGTATACACTACAAGAAAAAAGGACATCGGTGAGGGGTGAAAAATGTCACCATAAGCTCATTGGTGATGGTCAAAAGAGTATTCGTCACCAAAAATTGAACGTCACCAAAGGTGGTGTGGCTGAAAGTATAGGTGTTGTGGTAACATTCAAGGTTCGTCACCAAAAATTATTTATAATGATGGATAGTAGTCGTCATCATTTCATATGAGCAATGGTGACAGACAATAGCCTCCGTCACCAAAAAACTGAACGTCACCAAAGGTGGTGTCATCGAAGGTATGTGTTGTGGTGACATTCAAGGTCTGTCATGAATATTAATTATAATGACGGATATTGACCGTCACCATTTCATATGAACAACAACGATTTTTTGTGATGGACCTTTCATGGCCGTCAATATTGGTGCATATATGGTGACGTTCGTTGACCATCACCATTTCATATTTGGTGAGGGTAAAAAAAATCCATGATAAGCTCATTGGTGACATTAAGGTCTGTCATGAATAATGACTATAATGAAAAACAGTGACCCTCACCATTTCATATCAACAACAACGATTTATGGTGACGAACCTTTCATGGTATTCACTATTGATGCATATATATGGTGGCATTCGTTGAGTGTCACCATTTCATATTTTGGTGAGGGTCGAAAAAATGTCACCATAAGCTCATTAGTGATGGTTAAAGGAACACCCGTCACCAAAAAATGATCGCCACAATTCCCTATGAATATCAAGGCATGATGGAATCGAACCACCAACCTCCTACTTGTAATGCAGGTGCTCTTCCATTGAGCTAGCACTCTTTAAAGAATTCGAATTTAAACTAGAAATTTCCCCTAAAGGTGCAAAGATACACCAAAGGAATAGAAGATCTAGGAAGACCAAAAGTTGCTAGAAATAACATGTTCAATATACATAATAAAAATACACTAAGAATAAATATGATATTCGATATATATAATAAAAAGAAAATAACTCAATTAATTAATTTCCTTTATGATACCAAAACTATTCTTGATTAAATACTTAATATTTACCAAAACTATCAATGATTAAATACGTTTATAATTTTAGGAAAGAACATGATTTTCCTGTTACAATTTTGTTGTCCTGACATGTCATGATTTAATACGGAGAATGGTTAAATACATACTGATTGGGATTTAATCCAAGAAGTGTTTATTGTGATTATCTCATTGCAACTATGAAGATATAGTTCTAAATTTAATCCAATGAGTGTTTCTTGTGATTATTAGATTGCAACTATGAATATATTGTTCTAAATTTTAAAAATTATAGTAATAAAATCCATCTTCAACATGAATTTTGTCTTGAAGATGGATCCTCATTGGGATTCGAAACATCGACCATTGTTTCTTAACATTGTGGATAATCTGGAAATTTCTGCAAATGACTGAACATTTTATATCATATAAGACAAATTTTGAGTCAAGGAACAAGTACAAGGTTCAGAGTTAAAATATTTGTGTCAAGGGCAACGAGATATCATATACAACTTTCTGAGTTGATTTTATCACTAGAGAACATAGTCTTGAGTCTTAAACTAGTACTTAATGAGGGACTTCTAGAAATAAATGGGTACAAAATGTGAATTCATCCCTCATGAGTCATGGAAACCCATAGACAGCTCTTGAGGCTTTACAACCACTACAGTTGCACCCATCACACTACCTTTTTAGGTTGAGTTGTCCACACTTGAGGCTTTGCAAATTGCAACCACTGCAGCTGCACCCATCACACCACATTTTTAGGTTGAATCGTCCACATGTCCTAATCCACAGAAGATGTAGTTGAATAGTCTGTTGTGATGAATTGCACAACTTTTTCCCACAACTGACCATAAGTCCTTGCATGTGATGAGTGCACCAGACATGTATCGTGGGAGCCAAAAAACATGCAAACACAATTATCCATGAAGACAAAAATGGGGAGTATGCAACTGGAAAGAACAAATTTGGGACAAATGCTCCCTTGCAATGGAATTCTAGATGTGACTCCTCATGAATAAAGAGCCATTCTTATCAAAATATTCTAAGAGAAACATGTTTTAAACCTAACTAGATACAATTCATTAACCGCCCTGCAATCCTACCGTGTCATATCGCCTTGAGCACCCCCCAACATAGTAACTCCCTTGGTAGAAAAGGCCAAATAACTAAATAAGTTTGCTCAAGAATTTAAAAACAACATCCAAATATGGGAAGAATACACCAATTCCCAATAGGCTTGGGATTAGCACTTAGTAGCAAGGAGTTCCACACCTTTGGTCGAGATTCCATTCTCACAGGCTTCACCCATGGGGGATAGGAAGGGATTGAACTTATGGCATTGGGATGTGATGAATCATGTGCATATATTGCAAACCCAAGCCTACCCTCATTCTCCTTAAGGAAAACACCGTTGAAAAAGTTCCATTCGCATAGATTTTACCCAACATGTGGAGGTAGTCATTGAACTTATGCCATCAGGAAGTGATTACACTTGTGTACATGTTATGGACCCAGGGCCACCCCATGTTCTCCTTTCGGCCTCCCAAAATATGTTTGTCAAGTGGGTTGTGATCAAGTGGTAAATCAAATGTGCTATCATTAGAGAGACTCAAGTGTAATCTCCCCTCAAGAACATGATGTCGTGATTTAATGATGTCAATTTGTATTATCGTTTTATATCTCATCGATAACTAAGCCTAGGAAATTGGTCCTAGGAAATGTACTGCATAATTTTGATGAAATAGATACACCTTGGTCATGGCATTTAGGCCAAAGGTAGGCCCACTTTTTTAACAAAGGCTTATTCACTAATCAGAATATAGGGGATGAATATGTGAAGGAATAAATTAATAGGAGCAAGGATATTAACATATGAAGCAGGTTAAAATTTGGCACATATTGAAAAGTATATATTTTTAGGCCTAAAATCATGCAATCCATGCATAGAATGGTGTACCAAATAAAGCATTATAATAGAATGCATGTCATACCATGTTTAAACCTAGGCAAGTGTAGAAGCCTTCATGTTCTACTCTAATCAAGAGATTCCACATCTTAAAGAGCTCCCCATTGATTTTTTAGATAATGTTATGCTAATGGGAGTGGATGTGAAGAAACTGCCTTGAAAATCATTCCAATGAGAAGACATACACATGGCACAACAAACCCTAGCATTTGGTGAAATGGGCACATTCCATGGGAACACTTTTTCTAGGAGGATGAAAAAAGGTATCACACAGAATCTCTCTTAATTGTAAAGGCATGGATGGATTAATGGGAAATTCCCCTCTGAGCCTAGTTGAAGATCTACTGGAGAAACAAATTTCAAGGATTACTTTTGTAATATGAGGTTCATCATTGCATCCATATTGTTGCTTGTTTATTTCTAGAAATTCATTAATTTTTTCTCACAAAATTAGGCTTCATATTAGGGAAAATTTGGTCATTTGAAGAAGGGATTTGGTTGAGGTGTTCCTATCAATTTCCCTTGTCAATTACTATTAAGTTAGACAAATTACTGATGTCATTTCAGTTCATGGTAGGACATATTTGAATATCGTAGTACAATCACCCCTTTTCTTGCCATGAATGTGTATTAAGGAGCACCTTTATAAGGGCCCTCTATGTAATTTCTACAATATGGAAAAAAAACATTCATAGGTTTAATTTTTTGCATGTTGTAATAGCATTATCGTGCCATCCACATCACAATTTCAAACCCTCTGAAGGTTTCCACTTGACTCCATTTTCCCTAATTGGATAGGCACTCATCCACAATAATCCCAATCTTCCATCACAATCTATTTTTAAAGATATCTCGTATTTTAATTAAGGAAACCCCCCTTGTTCTAGGCGATAGATAGCTGAAAGAAAGAGAGGAAAATATTGTGGTGATTACAAACAAACACTCTTAGTTCAAGTAATGATTGTACATGTGTTTTAAGGCTTTACCACTTAAAGTGCAGGTTTGTGAGGTAACAAGAATCATCATTGTATCTTAGCGTTTTTATAAATGTCAATGTTGGGCATTGACCTAGATAGAAACAAGAAACAAGTTGTCTTTATGTTAGATGGAAAAATAACTCAGGATAGTAGTTGTGGATTCACCCCTTCAATATTTTAAAATATTAGAGTCTTTGCTTTATTTTTGGTTTACAGTTTCATCATTACCATAGGTCCATTTTAGCAATATATTATACCAATTCTTTAATGCGGTAAATTCAAAGAAAATAGATGACCACACTGCATGGATGTGATCTTTCAAATCATATGACATCATTTTGAAAAGAAAAGGAAAAATAAGGACGGGTATGAGAAATGTCTTCTTTGTAATAGAATGGGTGAGACAAAATGATGACCCGAAAAAGTAAAAAACTTAAAAGAGTTGAAGGATGCTTTGCTTACACTCGAGGAGATACACATTTTCCTTGAGAGGGATCTCTACAATGTGGTCCTTTAGGGGGAAATGATAGTTTGTAAGGAAAGGGGCTGCATTACAAGGGGTGCCAGGGTGCATTCTCAACTATAGTGGATTTTTTAAGACGATGAGGGATCCAAATTCTAAAGCCTACTTTTACTACTTAAAAAGAAAAGTGGTAGTTACAAGATTCTTGGTTTGCATCAACGGGATCGATCTCTTGTAGAGGATCAAACAAAGCTCAAATGCATGATCCAATTTTATTTTCAAAATATTTTCTCTTAATGCTTTTATGGATCATGTGGTAGCTGTTAGGAATGCTCATTGTAGAGTCATTCCATGCAATATTTCTATCTATTAGTGTAGTGATTGAGTCAAATTAGATAGTGACTTCTTCAAAGAGATGGGTTTTTTTAGCTCTTATTTCTATGAAGAATAGCAAGTCATCAACAATGGATGGTCTTTTTTGTGATTTTTTCATCAGGAATGGATGGCCTTCATTCTAATTTCTACAAGGCCATGTTGAACAAAATATAAGATTATTTATATTGTTTGAAAGCTGAAAATTTCTCTTCTAAAAGGCTATCTAAATCTCTCAATCAAGGCCTTAGTAAACACATTACCAAGAATGTAGCTAGGGGCACCATGGAGGTTAGAGCCTCGATACTTTCCTCGATGTCTCATACAAGATCATGGCTAAAGCAATGGCTCTCAATTGCATGGAAGGTAGTTCAACAAGATGAGACAGGTTTTGTATAGGATCCAATTATTCTAGACAAGTAATCTAGACTTGAGAGGCCTTGGAATGGGCTTGAGACAGTGGCTAGTAGCCTTGTTTTCTACAGATTGGAGCTTCATCACATACATGTTGGTTTTTATTATACTTTGGACCACGATGTGTGGCCATCGTGAACACACTACTCTCTAATACATCAAAATTTCTCCTTGTTAGTAACTCATTATCCCCTGAAATTGTGCTAAATCAATCTATTTGTCAACGGTGCCTCTTTGCCCCAGATTTGTATATTTAAAAATGGATGCCTTGCCTCACCTATTTTAATTTGTTGGGATTCAGGGGCAAGTGAAGGACATATTACGTCTTTATGGTTCAAACATGGTCGACAATCATTTTGCTAATGGATCCTTTATTTCTATGATAAAATTTAAAAAAAAAAAAAAAAAAAAATCTGAGTGCCATATGTAAAATAGGGCACCGGTGCTCTATTTCATTATAGCGCACCGCTCATGTACTGTTTGGAAAAAACATTTTTTTTATTTTGTGTAAATAGGTGCACCATGTAGCATATAACACACCGGGTCTCCTAGTTGAAATATAGCACCGTATGGTGGTCCCTTGTTTGCGTGGGGCATTTATAAGAATAGGTCACACTGCCCCTTCCACGACACCATATGCTACAAAAAAATAACACTAGATTATTTTCATTAATTTTTCTGTGTTAATCGGTGTGGTGGTTAACATGCAACACACCAATGCTCCTTGTTGACACGGAGTACCGTATGGTGTGTTTTATACTGTTTGGGCGGTGCATTTATAAGAACACGGTGCACCGACGTCGGTGCGTACATCATTTAAAAGCGCACCAGTTTCTTGATATATATATTTTTTTACCTAAAAAAGTTGATAATTTATTTATAAAATATATTAATGAATATGGTACATGTTTCATATTGATAAAAAAATGGCTGACAAGAGATCAAGTAACAAAAATACTGATAACAAATCAAGAAAAGCAAAAAGGGCAAGTTCTTTGTAAATTCTTTACAAAAAATATTATTTTTGAACTATATGTAAGTTTAACTAATATGTATTATGTATTGTGTATCATGCAGAGCTACAAAATGACGAAGCTCAATAAGATTATTTCTGATCTAGGACCTAAAGAGCGTAAAATCTTGATAGAAAAATTGCAAGAGGATGAATCAGGTGAATGAAAAACTACTATCGATCCAATATGAGTTTATTTTTTAATTTTCATTAATAATATACTTAAAATTATTATAACATGTTTCAAATAATCTATTAATTCACATCTGTTTAATGTTCTATAGGGACCAACAACTTAGAAAAGGAATGTTGTTTTAAGAAAAGAAAAAAAAATAGAACATGCAAATTGTTAGCCCCCTATAAATTTTTGACAAGCAAACAGGGGGCTAAAATGTTTTTGAGCCTTCAAGAAATGCATTTCCTCTGAAAACACATCATCCTTGAAGCCTCCTTGTGCCTTTGTCTTTTGGTAAAATCCCCTCTGCTGATTCCCATTGTAAAGCCTCTTTGATTGCAAAAAATTGTGCTCCAAAAGGCCTTCATTTGCCCCTTGTACCCCTGCAGAATTCTTCATTTCATCCCTTTTCCCATTTTTCAAAGCCTCTTTTTCATCCCAAAATCCCCCTCGAAATCCCACATACACCCCTAATGTGGTCAAAATTCCCCTTCTTTCCCCTATCGTTACCCTTTTTTGGCCTTGAAATGCACTAAAATGGGCCAAATAACCATATTTTCCACATTATGTGGGCTTAGCACCTTTCGCCCCTAGCCCCCTCCTCCTATTTCCACCATGTGACCCAGCGCCAAGGCAGAAGGCGCTCATCACAAAAGTATATCGAGAGAATTTTTGTCCGTCGATCTATTTAGATCAGACGGTCTTCGCAGGTCAGCGCCGGACCGTGGCCCACTCCGTTCACCCCGCCTTGATCACACATCCACCGTTCATTTACCCACCGATCCGACGGCCCAGAGTTCATCTGCCCCGGTGGTCCCCGTGCACTGTTCAAAAACCGTTGGTTTCTATCGCACCGCCATTGGAGGGTGGGTGGTATTTTTATTTTTGCAGCGATGCCATTCACCGCAAGACACGTGTCTCGGGCACTATTTGAAAACCGCCCCCCATCACGCGTTAAAGTTCAGCATTTGACCCAGTGCGATATGCGTGTGCACCATCCGATCTGAAAGAGCTAATCCAATGGCGATCGCGCCGCGAAGACACATGGGAGTTAAACCAATGCAACCATACCCATGGCCCACCATCAGTCGCTCCCCAATGCATTTTCGGCCGTCGATCTCCTCTTGAGATCGGACGGTCCAGATTAACTGTCAACCCCGCCATCACCCGAGTCCCGCCATGTCACCATTCCACGTGTTTTGTCGCATTTTTCCTCCGCCCTCTATATATTCCATTCAAAGTTAAATTTTAATGTTTTACGTTAAAACTTTCACCAGACCATCCACCATCGTTTCATTGCGTTTTTCGCCACCGCCCTGCACTGTTCCACCATTTCATCAGTCTACACGTCCACTCTCATTGACCCCGCCACATTCACCATCCCCATGCATGGTTTTCTCAACGTGTTTGCGTGTTTTACAGGTTTATGGGCGGCGAAAAACTGCCATGATTTAGTCTTTGTTACAATGACAGAGAGCATAGGAAAGGACCATTTTCAGGAGCTGAAATTATGGAGAAAGGCTTGGTAAAGGTGATACGACACAAATCTCATCAATGGACAGAGTTCAAACTATGCAAAACCTCTCCGGCACCATTAAAGCTCGGATTGCGTAAACAAAGACAGTACTGGAGCAGCATAGAGTTCAAGGCACGTAATAGAAGACTTTTGAGCCTTTTTCGGGGATTTAGAAGGCAAAGGTACCAGTTCAAAGACATCAAGGATCACATGGAAGGCCCAGCGCGCAGAAAACAATACTATCATGGTTTCACATCAGCATTATGTCCTTTCCACAAAGGAAGAAGTGCCCATACTATCTCCATTCTATACCGTGTTCCTGAGGAAATTCCAGCCCTGACAACAATCCTATGCTATCAGAAGCATTTGTTACACAGTATGGCAGACCTTAGAATCATTATTCTACCTTTTTGTTTAGTTCACCAGAGTGCTGCAGCAAAGTACACCAGAGACATACCTTGAGTAAATGGAAGCCTGACGAAGACCACTCTTTCATCCAAAGAGTATCAGAGAATAAATGCACAGAATTTAAAGCAGAACGAAGGCCTCGACTCTCTTCCTCTTCTGGGTTTTAATGCTGCATTTATTTTTTCACCTACCTCCTCTGCTCTCTTCAGCTATAAAATTCATGAAGGAACTCATTGTAAGGTTGTTGATCAGTTATCAGAGAATTGCAAGCTGTTTATTTTGAGACATAGTCTCTGTGTAAAGTTGTAAGATAGGCTGAGGGAGATGTTTTCAGACTGAATATCAAGCTATTGGTAATGTTGTACCTGACTGGTGTTGTTTTTAATATGACAAGCACATTTCTTTGGATCCTAATCTAAAGATGCGGTGATGTTTTTTGTATCTGTGTTTTATTTCATTTCATTTCATTTCTACTGGCTCACATCAGAAATCTGGCATAGGATTTACCCTTGTTAGGTACCCTATGTTTCTGCTCTCCTTGCCTTTAATGTTCTCTACTAGAATGTGTTATCTAAGAGTTGATTTCAGTTAATTTAAACAGTGTGGTGGATGTCATTGCCTGCTATCTGATGTATGAATTAAAGGAATTTGTTCTTAGATGTTCTTGTTAGGATTTAATTGAATGAATTGGGAACACTGGGAGGTCTAGAACTCTGTCTCTATCTCACTAGGATCCTTTTCAATTAATTGAACCTTTCTAAGATCCCTCCAGTTGGGGACCAAAGCATTGAGAGTTCAAATTATCTCTCTGATCTCAGGCCTTTAACGTTGTGTTCTAAGTATTTATTGTTTCCTCCTCTCTTACCATTTCATGACACACTATCATCTTTAAGATCCAATGCTTTAGATGACTAGCCCAACTAAAAGCCTGTATATTGATTAGCAAGCAAATCCTTTCCTGAATCCATTTCCCAATGGTCTTGAAAGTTCCCTGGAATTATCTCTCCTTTGCCTAAAATCCTCTTTGCTCAGCCTTGTCTTATATTGAACCCTTCTTTCCTGATTCCCAATAACCAAACATACATCAAACAAACAGACCCTAAGCGTTATAACTAGCCTAATATCTTAACACTGAGATTCAAAGACAAAAACCTTTGCTTATATAGAGCTATCCCTCTCTGGACCCAGGAGGGCTAGATCCTGAGGTCTGAAGTGGTTCTGACGTTGTCTCATCTTTTGGTCTTGCCAATCTAGCCAAAACATGGGAACCAACATAATGGTGAGTCCACTGGGGAATTTCTGAGTATTTTCCACCTTACTACATTACAAGAGCCTCAGAAAACCTAGAATATCTGGTTAGGTTGGTAGTGAAACACTTCCATTTGCAATCCACTTTCTACATTATTTGTTGTGTTTCTCCCACACTCTTAGACAGAGTCTGGAAAGGGCCAGGTAGCCTCTGGATCTCATCCTCTTCAGAGGTGAAATATCTGGTAAATGCCCTCCTAGTCAATCTCTGGAAAGAGTTTGTTGTGTTTAAGTTTATTCCTAAAAGGGGACATTACCTAAGCATTGTGGTGGATAGTGTACCCTCCAGAAGCATCCTAAACCTTCCACCTGGTGACTCCATAGCTCCTTAAAGATCAAAGACTCCACTGGTGATTGGTAGGCCTACTGATTATCTTGGTTCACATAATACTCCACTAGGAGAGAAACCTCTAAAACAACATCAACCACAATAGAAGTAACAACTAGGGTTAAGCTGCTTTGTTGGAAAATAGCATTCTAGCTTCAAGAACCATTCACACAAGAGCTTATCCCAATCCAAACCCACCTGAAATAGTTGACAACCCTGAGAGCATCCTCAAGAGGTCTCTTGCACCTATAAGACCAACTATTTCTAGTCACATCCATAGAGGTAACTCTACACTAGAAAACTTTACAGCTCTATCATACCCATTTTTTGAGCTAGGCACTCAAAACAGCTTACCAAGAACTAGGTCATTCAGTGTCCTAGACCAGCCAGACCTTGAGCTCCCCGGTTCAGCGCCTTAAAAGTGGTAAACATCGTGGGGATAAATAGACCCCTCCATCTACACCTCCTGATATTCACTTCACTCAAAACTTGGGTCTCTACCACCCTAAATCTTCCCAACAAGCTTCTGCTAGTCCTAGTATCCTTGTCATCCATATACCAGCTGCTCAAGCCAACCCTTTACCTCATCAAAACATCATCATGGTAGCTTGGTATGCCCCTCTGGTTTTACCCCAGACTCTAGTACCCTTACCCAACGATTATCAATCAAAGATCCCACACTTCACTGCAAAAGAGCCCATCGCATCTCAACACCATGTAGATAGGATGGAAGATTCTTTTGACTACATGGAAATAAATTATGATATAGTCAAAATGAGAATCTTTGCCTAGAGCTTAGGAGGTGATGCGAAGAAATGGTTCAAAAGCCTACCTCCTAATAGTATCCAAGACCTTCCTGCTTTATATTAGACCTTCATAAACAAATGGGAAGTTAAGGCCAACCCTCTCCAAATCCTAGCAGAATAAAAGAACCTGAAAAGAAACGTAGGAGAGAGTGTCCAGGACTACTCTACAAGGTTTAACAGTGTTTATAATGCTCTTCCACCACACATGAAACCTCCCCAAGGTATGGTTCTAGTGAAATATCCTGAAGGCATTGATGTAGACATGGCCTACCAGCTTAGGGAGAGGGATTACAAGACATTGGAAGACATGCAAAAAGGAGCAGTGAGTGTAGAGGCAAATCTGATTGAGAAGAAAGCAAGATTGAGAGCCGAGAAAAGGGTAACATATAGAGATGACAATGTAGCTTCCACATCTGACCCCAATTATGACCACATATCCAAAAACATGGAAAAGCTACAAAATATGATGGAAAAAATGGTTTTCACAATTAGTAACCAAAGCAGAAGTCAAAATCATAACCAGAACCAGAACTTTAGAAGAAATAACACCACTCCCAATAGACAAAGAGAATCAGATCAACAAGTTATTCCCCCATTCCAAGAGAACTTTCTTGATGAAGATGAGGGAACCATAGAAGAGTCTAAGGGGAACACAATAAACATGTTTTAAGTAGAAAACTCAATCCACAACTATTCCACAAAAGAAGATCAGCCCTCACCCTCATATTGGGAGGAGGAAAGGTTAGAATCTAAGGATTACAGGTTAGGATTTGAAGATGCCATCATGCAGGTCAGAGAACAATATGAACTTAGAAGCAAAAAGAGCCTAGACACTACCAAACCAAAAGCTTCTGAGGTTACCATCAAGAAAAGGCCTGAGAAAACTTCTAAAGTGACTGCTAAAAATAACAAATCAGCAGCTGAGAGTTCTGGAAAACACAAAGAAAAAGACAACCAAAACACTGATAAACAAGGTAAACCAACTAGCAGCACTAGCATTGCAGTTAGTGCTCCTGATAAAATTGTCACAAACACTGTAAATAGTGAGAATTAGCACATCGATTTAGCCACTGAGGTAGTGGCTAACAAAACAGAGTTGAACATTCCAAAGAGTCAGTCCACTTTCAATTTGGAGAGTGAGATTGAAAAAATTAAAATCTCTGTCCCACACTTTGAGCTGGCCACTCAGGATGTATATAAAGGCCAAATTTTGAAAGCATTAAAATTAGGTGAGAACAGTGACACTGTAAATCTGAGTGATGATCAACCAGCCCTTCTGTTTGGTCCAAAGAGAGAAGGAAAGTTTCAGGAAGGGGTAGTGCCACCTTTTTATATCAGTCTTAATATCCATGACAAAATCCTTCACAATGCAATGCATGATTCTGGGGCATCACACAACCTAATGCCAAAAGTAGTTATGGAAAGGTTAGGCCTAGATATAACCCAACCCTACAAAGACTTATATTCTTTTGACTCTAGCAGAGTAAAATGTCTGGGCCTAATCAAAGACCTGTGCGTAAGCCTTACCCATGGTGGCAGATGTGCCACCCAAGTATGGCATGTTATTATCAAGATCATAGGGAGCCAAGCTACAAGGTACAATGCAGATGGATGGGGCCTATGCCACAATCCCAGTCTTTAGCCAACCTAGAAGACTGTACAGAGAGGCACAAATGAAATTCCTGGTCATCAGCCCCGAAAAGCCTAAAAAATGACCTTTATACTCTGTACATACAGACCTTGACTCCTTCATCCTTTGTAATGATGAATCCTTAGAAGGGTCAGAGTCCAAAAATAGAGATACAAACAAAGAAACAGAGCCCATGGACTTTAACATAATGGCTACTCTAGACTCGGAGGAGAATGCTATAGAAAACTTTGAACAGTACACTGAAACAAAAACTCAGAATGAACCAGAAATAGAATACAGTCAGCTGATTAGTCACCCTTCACAAGTTCATACACCACACCAAGAAAAAAAACGATGATAAACCTGAGAATGAAACTTTATGGGAAATTAATTTTGACGGGTCATGCACCAAGACAACTGCTGGAGCAGGAGTGTGGATACATAACACAGAGAGTGACTACGCAAAAAGCCATGCATGTAACCTACACTTCAGATGTACAAACAATATCATAGAATATGAGGCTCTTATCCTAGGCTTAAACCTGTTGAAAAAATTAGAGCCCGTAGGATAACTGTGCATGGAGACTCTGAGTTGATCATTAAACAGGTGAATGGTGAATACACAACAAAACATCCCAGATTGAGAGCATACAGGAATGACACTCTGGATTTATTGAAAACCTTTGTAGAATACGAATTGGTGTTCGTCCCTAGGAGTCAGAACACAATTGAAAATGGATTAGCCGCATGGCTAGTTCATATCACAAGCCTCCCAGCGACAAACAGATCATCATTCAGACCAAATTCAGACTTGCAGTGCCAGAAAATGAAAAATATTGGCAGGTCTTTGAGGGTAATAAACAGATTGAAGATTTCCTGGTAGGCAGATACGAGTTTGAATTTTTCGATTCAGACTCTAAATTTGACAATAGCTTCCTAAGTGAAGAGTCCTCAGATGAATAAGAACCCCCCTGTAACATAGAAATAAACGTTCTAAACGAACAGATTGGAAATCCAAACGAAAAATGTGAAAATGCAGATAGTGAAGAAGTAGAGGTGCTTCAGACCAAAGATAAGAACATACCTCGAGGCTTGGCACCTTTAGAGGACCTTTTTGACTTTGATGATGTAGCAAAAAAACCCACTATTGAACACGCAGACTCTGATGTTGAGGAATGCAACATAGGCACTGAAAATAAGCCCAAGATGATCAAATTGGCTAAGTCCCTGCCTGAAAACATGAAAAATAAATACATTGACCTATTCAAGGAATTCATTGATGTGTTTGCCTGGAGCTATGAGGACCTAAAGGCCTATGACACAAACATCATACTGCATAAAATACCTTTGAAAGAAAATCATAAACCCTTCAGGCAGAAGCTTCGTAGAATTAACCCAAAATAATTGCCTGCAGTTGAAAAAGAGATTGAGAAGATGTATGAAGCGGGCATAATAATTCCTGTTAGGTTCTCTGATTGGGTCTCAAACCTAGTGGCTGTGAGAAAGAAAACAGGGGAGATCAGGTTGTGTATTGATTTCAGAAATCTTAACAGAGCCTCACTCAAAGACAATTACCCTTTGCCAAAAATGGAACACATCCTTCAGAGGGTAGTAGGCTCAAAAAGGACCTCCTTGTTAGATGGTTTTTCAGGTTACAACCAAGTTTTGGTACTCCTAGAAGACCAACTCAAGACCGCCTTTACCACTCCATGGGGCACTTTTGTGTATGTAAAGATGCCTTTTGGACTGATGAATGCTGGTGCAACCTTCCAAAGAGAAATGGACATAGATTTTTCAGATGAAATAGGAAAGTTCATTGTCATCTATCTAGATGACATAATATTCTATTCCAATATTGAGGAAGAACACCTAGAACACCCGAGGAGAGTGTTTGAAAAATGTAGAAGGTTTGGTCTATCATTGAATCCTAAAAAGACTGTATTTGGGATACAAGAAGGAAAACTTCTTGGCCACATCATATCTGAGAAGGGGATTAGGATAGAACCACAGAGAGTGGAGGGAATACTACAAATCACACACTCGAGAAACATCAAGGAGTTACAGTCCTTCATTGGGAAAATTAACTTCCTCAGGAGGTTTATTCCCAACTTAGCTGAACACCTCAGGAATATGACAAACATGTTAAGGAAAGGTGTAGGAGTTAAGTGGATGGTTGAGGCCAAGAAATCTTTTGAGTCAGCTAAACTTGCACTCACCTTGGCTCTTGTCCTAATCAGCCCTGATTTATCAAAGGATTTCCTGATATTTTCATTTTCCTCTGAGCATACAGTAGCTGTAGTTCTGCTGCAAAAAAATCCAGAGGGAATGGAACAACCCATTTATTTCTTCAGCAAAGCTTTAAGAGACTCACCCTTGAAATACAACATAATGGAAAAATAGGCCTATGCCTTGGTAAAGGCCTTGAAAGACTTTAGGGTGTACATACTGCATTCCCACACCATAGCCTATGTGCCAAATTTAGTGGTTAAAGACATCTTGTCCCAAGACCCATATGGGAAGAGGGGAAAATGGATTGTTGTGATCTTAGAGTACGACCTTGAGATAAATCCCACCAAACTGATCAAAGGTCAGGGCTTAGCTCAACTGATGGCCAAATCAAATCTACAAGCCCTTGACATTAACATGGTATATGCCTTGGATGAGCAAGAAGGATTGCCTGATCCCACTGTTGAGGAGAAGTTCCAGAACTCTCCATGGTATTCTGACATTCTCTATGTGCTCACAAACCTCAATGCCCCTCCCGAACTGTCAAAGACCAAGGCCAGATTCATGAAGCTAAAAGCAAAAAGCTATTGCATAATGAATAAATGCTTATACTAGAAAAATGCAAATGGCCTATTTCTTAAATGTTTGCCTGAGTTTGAAGCAGAACGGATTAAACAAGAATTCCATGCAGGAGAGTGTGGAGGCCACCTGAACTGGAAAGCCATTGCAAACGAAATACTCAGAGTTGGCTACTATTGGCCTACACTCTTCAATGATATCCATAACATGATAATTGCCTGCCAAAAATGCCATATTTTTGAAGGCAAAAGAAAGCTCCTCCCCTTACCTCTACAACCCATCACTGTTGAGGGTCCCTTTATGCAATGGGGCCTAGATTTCATAGGAGAAATTCATCCTGCTTCTTCTGCACAACACAAATGGATCTTAACAGCCATAGAATACTTCACTACGTGGATAGAGGCCATACCTACTAGGAATGCGACAGATTCAATCATCATTAGGTTCCTAGAAGGTCATATCCTCTCCCGGTTTGGCTGTCCAAGGAAAATAATCACTAATAATGTTGTTGCTTTTGGATCCAAGAAAATGGTTGATTTTTGTCACAGGTATCAAATAGAACTTAGCCATTCAACTGCCTATTACCCACAAGGTAATGGCTTAGCTGAATCATCAAACAAGAGCCTGGTGAACATCATCAAAAAGCTGCTGGAAGAGAACAAAAAGTCATGGCATAACAAGTTAGTGCATGCCCTATGGGCTGATCGGCTTACAGCAAAGAAGTCCATTGGCATGTCACCATATCAGCTGGTCTATGGGACAGAGGCAGTGTTTCCTACCAGCCTTGGAATACTAGTGATTAAACTTTTTCAAGAAATCTAGACAGAAGAAGATAACATGGTGAGGAGAATAAACCAGACAATTCATCTCCAGCAAACAAGGGAAGAGGTTTATAACAGAGCTGTGAAAGTTTAGGAGAACATAAAGAAGTTGTTTGACAAAAGAACTAAGGTTTCTGATTTCAAAATTGGAGACAAAGTTCTGAAGTGGGACTCGAGGAGAGACGACAAAGGAAAGCACGGCAAGTTTGACAGTTTTTGGCAAGGTCCCTACATCATGTA
Organism: Pinus albicaulis; assembly: GCA_034641835.2. Lineage (NCBI taxonomy): Eukaryota > Viridiplantae > Streptophyta > Pinopsida > Pinales > Pinaceae > Pinus > Pinus albicaulis. The sequence goes on along the minus strand of JAXQQM020058067.1, from coordinate 126,441 downwards.
GGCCACTGTGGGTCCAAATGCCTTTTTTCTACAAGAGTTAGATTGTGCAATTTGTTTGAAGTCGTGATGAGGATATCAAAACACTATGCTAATTTCCAATTTCTAGTTTCCATTTCCATTGTAAATACCATTGTTGTGTTATGTTTTCAAGAAAAAAGAGAAAATGTTCCAAAAAATGGAAAAAAGGGAGAGGTTCAGACATGCTCAAAACATGAACCTCAGAAATGCAAAGATTGGCTCTAATATAATCAAAACTTGAGCCAAAGAAGGAAAGCAGTTGGTTCTAACATGTTCAAAATCTGAACCAGCAATTAGGGAAGGAGAAACAACTCTAACATGCCCAAAACCAGAGTTGAATGAAGAAGAGAAAGTGACTCTAACAAGCTTGAAACTCGAGTCACAAAAGAAAGAAGGATGCTTCAAAATTTCAGATTTCAAGCCTTCAAGATTTTGTTTTTAGTTTTCTGAAAGTTTCTGTCCATGTGCAACTATCTTTATGCCTTGGATCCACAACAAACTAGACTATCTAATCCTAGTTTGACTGTTTTTAAATTTCTGTTGTAGAATGTAGAGAAGAAATCTACTGGACAGTCTAATCCCAGCCGATATTAGATTAGGTAGAGAAACATGTGAGGCCAACAGTTTAGTCTGTTCTCATGGAGCAATAAGGGTAGAAATAGAATAGGTTTATTTTCTGGTTTGTAAAAAATAAAAATGATGTAAAGGGTTTGCGAGCTCAAATGCACCCTAGAAGAAAAAATGCTAGGATTGTAGGATGGGTAGGTAGATTTTTTGGGATAGTTTTCTGCTAAATAGATGTCTTTATAATTGTGGCAGCTAAAAACCAAAGAAGAAAGGTGGCTCAAGTAGCAGGCATCTGGCCTACACCAAAGATCATTTCTGAATTCTTGACTCCTTCAAGAAGAAGCCATCCCCATGTGGAGCCACTGTTATCCCCCTATAAATTTTTGACAAGAAAACAGGGGGCTAAAATGTTTCTAAGCCTTCAAGGAATGCATTTCCTCTGAAAACACATCATCCTTGAAGTCTCTCAGGTTTCTGTATTTTGATAAAATCCTCCGCTAATTCCCACAAGCCTCCATTGCAAAATTGTGCTCCAAAAGGCCGTCATTTGCCCCTTGTACCCCTGTAGAATTCTTCATTTCATCCCTTTTCCCCTTTTTCAAAGCCTCTTTTTCATCCCAAAATCCCCCTCGAAATCCCACATACACCCCTGATGTGGTCGAAATTCCCCTTCTTTCCCCTATCGTTACCCTTTTTTGGCCTTGAAATGCACTAAAATGGGCCAATTAACCATATTTTCCACATTATGTGGGCTTAGCACCTTTCACCCCTAGCCCCCTCCTCCTGTTTCTGCCACGTGACCCAGTGCCAAGACCAGGCACCAAGGTAGAAGGCGCTCATCACAAAATTATATCGGGAGCATTTTTGGCCGTCAATCTGTTTAGATCGGACGGTCTTCGCAGGTCAGTGCCGCACCGTGGCCCACTCCGTTCGCCCCGCCTTGATCACACATCCACCATTCATTTACCCGTCGATCCAACGGCCCGGAGTTCAACCGCCCCGGTGGTCCCCGCGCATTGTTCAAAAACTACTGGTTTCTATCGCACTGCCATTGGAGGGTGGGTGGTATTTTTATTTTTGGAGCGATGCCATTCACCGCAGGACACGTGTCTCGGGCACTATTTGAAAACCGACCCCCCCCATCACGCGTTAAAGTTCATCATTTGACCCGGCGCGATATGCGCGTGCACTGTCCGTTCTGAAACAGCTAATCCAATGGTGATCGAGCCACGAATATGCACGTGAGTTAAACCAAGGCAACCGTACCCATGGCCCACCATCAGTCGCCCCCCAATGCATTTTCAGCTGTCGATCTCCTCTTGAGATCGGTCGGTCCAGATTAACTGTCAGCCCCACCATCGCCCGGGTCCCGCCATGTCACTACTCCACGTGTTTTGTCACATTTTTCCTCCGCCCTCTATATATTCCATTCATAAGTTAAATTTTAATGTTTTATGTTAAAACTTTCACCAGAACATCCACCATCGTTTCATTGCGTTTTTCACCACCACCCTGCACTGTTCCACCATTTCATCAATCTGCACGTCCACTCTCATTGACCCCGCCGCGTTCACCATCCCCATGCATGGTTTTCTCAACGTGTTTGCGTGTTTTGCAAGTTTACGGGTGGCGAAAAACTACCATGATTCAGTCTCTGTTAAAATGACAGACAGCACAAGAAAGGACCATTTTCAGGAGCTGAAGTTATGGAGAAAGGCTTGGGAAACGTGATACGACACAAATCTCATCAAAGGATAGAGTTCAAACTATGCAAAACCTTTCCGGCACCATTAAAGCTCATATTGCGTAAACAAATACAGTACTGGAGCAGCAGAGAGTTCAAGGCACGTAATAGAAGACTTTTGAGCCTTTTTCGAGGATTTAGAAGGCAAAGGTACCAGTTCAAAGACATCATGGATCGCATGGAAGGCCCAGCGTGCAGAAAACAATACTATCATGGTTTCACATCAGCAATATGGTCTTTCCACAAAGGATGAAGTGCTCATACTATCTCCATTCTATACCATGTTCCCGAGGAAATTCCAGCCCTGACAACAGTCCTATGCTATCAGAAGCATTTGTTACACAGTGTGGCAGACCTTAGCATAATTATTCTACCTTTTTTTTTAGTTCACCAGAGTGCTGCAGAAAAGTACACCAGAGACATACCTTTAGTAAATGGAAGCCTGACGAAGACCACTCTTTCATCCAAAGAGTATCAGAGAATAAATGCTCAGAATTTAAAGTAGAACGAAGGCCTCGATTCTCTTCCTCTTCTGGGTTTTAATGCTGCATTTAGTTTTTCACCTACCTCCTCTGCTCTCTTCAGCTATAAAATTCATGAAGGAACTCATTGTAAGGTTGTTGATCAGTTATCAGAGAATTGCAAGTTGTTTCTTTTGAGACATAGTCTCTGTGTAAAGTTGTAAGATAGGCTGAGGGAGATGTTTTCAGACTAAATATCAAGCTATTGATAATGTTGTACCTGACTGGTGTTGTTTTTAATATGACAAGCACATTTCTTTGGATCTTGATCTAAAGCTGCGGTGATGTTTTTTGTATCTGTGTTTTATTTCATTTCATTTCATTTCTACTGGCTCCCATCAGAAATCTGGCATAGGATTTACCCTTGTTAGGTACCCTATGTTTCTAATCTCGTTGCCTTTAATGTTTTCTACTAGAATGTGTTATCTAAGAGTTGATTTCAGTTAATTTAACCAGTGTGGTGGATGTCATTGTCTGTTAGCTGATGTATGAATTAAAGGAATCTGTTCTTAGATGTTCTTGTTAGGATTTAATTGAATGAATTGGGAACACTGGGAGGTCTAGAACTCTATCTCTATCTCACTAGGATCCTTTTCAATTAATTGAACCTTTCTAATATCCCTCTAGCTGGGGACCGAAGCATTGAGAGTTCAAAGTCTCTCTCTGATCTCAAGTCTTTAACGTTGTGTTATAAGTCTTTATTGTTTCCTCCTCTCTTACCATTCATGCCACACTATCATCTTTAAGATCCAATTCTTTAGATGACTAGCCCAACTGAAAGCTTGTATTGATTAGCAAGCAAATCCTTTCCTGACTCCATTGCCCAATGGTCTTGAAAGTTCCCTGGAATTATCTCTCCTTTGCCTAAAATCCTCTTTGCTCAGCCTTGTCTTATATTGAACCCTTCTTTCTTGATTCCCAACAACCAAACATACATAAAAAAAAAAACCCCGAGCATTATAACTAGCCTAATATCTTAACACTGAGCTTCAAAGACAAAAACCTTTGCTTATATATAGAGATCCCTCTCTGGACCCAGGAGGGCTAGATCCTGAGGTCTGAAGTGGTTCTGATGTTGTCTCATTTTTTGGTCTTGCCAATCTGGCCAAAACATGGGAACCAACACAAATGAAATTGAATTTCTCCATAGTTCATCTGGAGTGGTGATGGAGGTTAACAAAAGGGGGAAAAAAATTTACAAAATTTTGAGGGATCTAGTGGAACGAATGTATAGACATTCTTTCCACTTACAATACAAAAATAAATCCAATGATTCCAAGAACCAAACTTTATCTAAAATACAAGAAGAGTTTCCAGAGAATTGGTCAATGAGAAATGTCAAAATTTTAGTAGAAAAAACGTACAAAAACAAAAAATAAGGAATGAAAAAGTAATATTCCTTTAAATGTTTTTCTAGAATTATTTATAAATATCACTTTTTTAAAATTTAATTTTCATATATCAATATAAAAATTAAATAATTTATTGTCATGTTAAATTTTTAGGAATATTATGAAAATCTCAAAAGATGAACGAGCTAATATCAGAAATATTCCAATAGGAATGTACAAAAAGGTGTACAAGAAGATGGTCATAGAAATGGACAAAATTGCATTGCAGGAGGAGCCATCTCAACAACAACGTCTTCAAATGTAATATGTAATCACTGAATTTTTCTATCATTAGGTACAGTAAATAAACAATTTAGCTTTAAATATTAATTTTCAAGTATTTTCTTGTAGAAAAGAAAAGAAAATGGAACCCATTCAGCACATAAAACAGGACGACAAGGAAGAAAAGGGTTGATATCTAAGTTTGTGAGTAATTTTTACTTCTTTATAACAACTTAACTAGATTTCATTTTTGTATATTTTAATTTTTTTTACAAAAATCATCATTGAATGTCTTAAAATAGGTGCTAACATACAAGGAACCATCAAACAAATTGATTGACATTGGGTTAAATATGGGTTGTGAGTATATGTTGGCATATCAAAAATTAATTGTGGAATTTGTAAGCATCTATCAATCTTGTTTTACTTAGCTCCATCTATAATTAATAGAACAAAAAAATATTTTATATTAAATATATGATTTGTTATGGGGTATTAAACTTGTAGGAAACAAAGCATGGAACTACACCAACAGATGAAATCTTGAAAGATGGCATAGTACATGGTTTTGAAAGAATGTGTATAGTTCATGAGTCAAATGTTTCTATGGTACATCATTTCTTTTCAATTTACATTGATGTATATTATTTAATATTACAATTTCATTATTCTTAGTAATGTATATACACTCATTACAATTTATTTTTATCTTTGTAGATGGAAGGTGAAGAAGAAGAAAAGAATCAACATTGTGAACAAAACATTCCTAAAAATAACCCAAGTCATTTTACATATCATTTTGTCACCGTCCATGCAATCTGCATCCCACACATTGGAGGACCATTTATGTGACTTATATGTAGGGTCATGCCTTGCAAAAAGTGTCATTGCATCCCTTGCCATGAGAAGAACATTTCCTCTGTTGACCTTTCCTGGAACAGACCATCAAAAACACATGATTTTCGGTTGGCGCTGGTAGGAAGTTATGGCCTCGCGCTGATAAGGGAAATTAGCATTGGGCCCCATGCCCATTGGCGCTCTGTCTCAGTGGACTTCCCGCGTCGAGCTATTTTTGGAAATTTTTTTAAATATAGAAGTGAAGTTTCCATTTCCAACCACTTCGTGAGCAAGTCAACATGTATGGATCCACTGAATAACGTCGAGCACCCTCCTTTGACTTCTTGTTCCCTACTTTTGGGAAAAACTCCCAAAATATAAGGCCTCCCTTCCATCATTTAAGTAATCCCAACCTCCTCCTCTCCTTATATAAATACATCTCTCTCACATAGATGAAACAAGCTGAATGGGTTGGATAGCTGAACATTTTGTAGAATAGCTGAAACAGTCTGATGTAGCTGGTGTGAGATAGAGCAGAGAGAGACCCTTTTCGAGAGAGAGCTTAGGCTTATTTCATCACCACATCCAAATTCCTCGACGAATTCTCGAGACGTGTTTTGAATGGACCCGTTGAAGGAGGCTGCGACATCAAGGCTCATTTGGTTGTAATCTATTTCTTTCTTTTAATATATACATGACTGATGTTTTGGCTGTCGTCTTGTGTTGATGTGATTTATCTTACGCAATGCTTTGTATTTTCCTTGACCAATTAGATAGTTATGAATGAAAACTTTGTTTCATATGTTGATTTCATTCTATGACTGTAATATCCCAAAATAGAGAAAATCATCACTATTGGGAATATCTTAAGATATTCCAAAAGTGGAGCTACAGCAATCCTTGAACATAATAATGAAAGAGCCGTGTTACATCAACTCAGAAAATTTAAGAAGAACATCCAGCCATCTTATAAGTCTTATAGCAGCAAATAGATACAAGATCTTGAGGAAATAATTACTCAAGATAGGCAAAATTAGCCTCAAGAGACATGTACATAGAATATGAAAAACACTGCTACACAAGGATACCCAAGGCTATGACAGCATAGTTTTATAAGGAGAAACTACTGCTAGCAAATTTTAATATATGGATATAAAAATGTATGGCTCATACAACATTGGGAGTGAAGATTTAAGCTCCCAAAGATAATTTCAAGACAATCCTAGAAGGTTTGGCTAAAATATGCAAAAGTGGAAAAATGCCAGAGTTGCAGTCGCAAGACTGAGTAGCAGCTACAACTCAAGAACTGGATGGAGATGGCTAAATATGATGCATAAGCTGAAAAATCAGACCTCCTCCAATGGATATTCCAAGTGAAAGGCTGATCCTATCACTGAATATCTCACCCTCCAAACACTCTTTGCAACCCTCACTGCAGATGCACACTGAAAATAACGCAGTCTAGGAAAGGGACTGCGTTGTAGGAGAAAAGGAATGTAATGGACAAATGCCCAGATCTGAAATAAGCTCTAGAATCTTCCTCACTGGTGTCCCAAAGGAAATGAAGCTTCCTCTTTTGAAAAAAAAGCCCTAGAAGTGGTGTTGTCAACCCTCCACTGCAACACCCTACAACACAACCCATCTCTCAACAGAAATTGCGCTGTAGTTGAAGGAGGTAGCTTGGCCTCAAGCCTGGATGTGGAGAAATGAAGTGAAAACTCCTTCAAGAGGCCTCTCTTGAAAGGAGAATGATTTCCTAAATAGGAAATCCTTGTGCTAAGCAGCACTGCAACTCTGCTAAACAGTAAGAGAATGCCAAATAGTCTTCCAGACCATAAAATCAATAATAAATAACATGAATAAAAATGTCTTCCTTGCCCTCCCTTTAAAAAAATGGAGGCCCTCTCACCATGGGTCCCACTCATTAGGTTTTCCTTCACCAAATAACCCTCCTCCCATTCATACTGCATTGTCTCTCAAAGTGTTCTCCACCTCCTATCCCAGCGTTGTTGACTTGGTCCAACTTGACCTTGTCTCCATGAAAATCTCCTCTTTCACACATAAGGGTGTGAAATCCAGCTCTCATGACTATCCCATTTCACATTATGAGGAATTTTATTCATATTTTTAATATGCATGGGCTTCCTTACCCATTTATTCAGCTGCTAGGTGATAAAAACAAAAATGAATATTCCAATTAGTTGCATGCTAAATTTGGAATATTACAATCCTCCCCTCCCAAATTTTTCTTGTCCTCAAGAAACTGTAAGGATAGAATTGAAGAGCCTCCTATTCTCCCCCTATATCATCCTCATATGATAAAATCCTCCAAGGATCAATATTTTGTCTCATCAATATGTCTCCAAGATGTCCCTCCCAAGTATGCAGGCTAGCTTTTGGTGTGCATCCCAAATAGCTATCATCATGTAAATCATCCATGGAGGCAACAATGGGTTGTCTAAGGGTCTATTTGAGACATAGAATCCGAAAGGTATTGGGAACTAACATTCCCATGTGGATCCTCCATTCCCAAGCTATCAACCACACAAAATGAGTCACCCTCCAGAATGGTAACTCATACAAATCATCCTCCACCTTGAGCTCCTGCAATGTAGGTGGGCTAAAAATCTGATCATGGTAGACAAGATAACCTACCCCACGCTGTCCTCGTCTCCACTTATGATAAGTGTAGAGTTTTTTCTGATCCTAGGATGCAATAATGTTGCCCTTAAGAGGCATGATGAAGACTATATCTTCAAAGATCTCTCCTCCAGCACTGTGAATCAAGCTAGCCCAAATCATGATGAATAGGACATGATCATCATATGGCATCCAAATGAGAAGATCACTAAAGGTTCCATATATTGCTAGAAGGTACCAACAGTCTCCCAAGTGGTTATAGCGTATTTTTTCTAACTATTTCTTCAGAAAATGGCATGGCAAGATGTTTTTTGAGAAATAGTTAGTTGTACATGTCAACACCTTTACTAGTGAATAGTAAAATTCTTGGTGAATCAACTAAGCATACATAAAAGAATAATGAAACATTTTCCCAAGACTAAATAAGAGATGGCTATCTCCATCACAATAGTTGGCCAAAAGATAACCATGGAGCCCAAAGAGAAGCTTGCCCTCTTGTGGATCAATGTACTGAATAGAAATGGTAAGATCATACAAATACTGTGTTAGATAACTCATGTATGAAAAAGAAAAATTCTTACCATGTGTTGGAAGTAAGATAATATATGGATCCAGGAATAAGCTCTCCATAGTGGTAGGACATATTCCTATGAAGGGAAATGTACCATGTGCTACATGAAGACCCTCCTTCTCATGCTTGGAAATCCAAGCTAAGAAGATCACACCTTAGTAATAAATGTCTCCATCCACTACTCCATCACTCTCATCTCCTCCTTGTCCACCAAGGGCATCATATGTGAAGTGATCTTGGGAACACCCCATCAATAAACCCCAGCTCCAAGGTGACAACGTTGTTGGCCTATGAACATAAGCTTCTGCCATCCCATAACTCCATTCTTCGACATGCCCATTGTCAAAGAAATCTCCCACAATGTTGCCATATATAGGAAGTTTCTTCCAAAGTGGAAGCACCTCCTGATCATCTAAGGCTAAGGAGTAGCCCCTTTGCATCAAGATAGTGCCATCTCCTACTCCTACAACATCATGCAAAATGTGAGAGAAAATCTTCCCTAGCTCTCCCAAGGTCCCCCAAAGTAACAAAATTTTTTGCTGCCTCCTCATACCTCCATCATACAAATCGTGTGGTGAAGACATAATGATCATATCATCATAATGCATCCACACTCCTTGCTTCCCAATGATGCAAGTATCTTGCCAAGTTCGTTCCTCCCTCATACCCTTTAAAATAGGATATGTCTCAATATGTCCAAACTCTTTTAAGAGTAGCCAACATAGCCACGACTCCTTTTACCCGGTGTCATAAATTTGCAAGTAGCTTACTAGATTTGTGCTTTCCATCCACCCCCATTCATCCCAATGTGGGTGTCTCCTATCATGCTCCACCTTGGTACCCTTCCAATGAAGACTACCATCCTCCCAAATCAGATTTTTGTCTCTGCATTTCATGGGATATTGAAATGCAATCTCCTCAATGACCAAGTTGATCCCATAAGGATCCAAATAGGTGGTAGGAAAAAACCTCCCATCATGATGTGTAGGGCTCAAGAAGTGTCCAACACAAACATGAGAGATGTTATCCATCCTATGATGTCCTCCATCATCTATCTGCTCCCCCTTTGTTATGTATATGGGAAGGTCATTGGAATATCCCAACAATGGTTGGGCCCCCAACTCATCATTGCTACTAAATGAAAACGTTGTTAATCTTTTCAATGATGTACTTGTTGCCTCATGCTCCAAATCAAGGATGAACATATGGTTTTTTGTAAGTTTATTTGGAATAAGTTTCATCCTCTCCTCCAATTTTTCAAACCCCAACCTCAAGTGTGGCATACAACTCTTCAATGGTATATGAGGATTATGGTCCCTCCCTTCCTTGCACAAGTCAAGGTGGCATAGCACAATGAAATTATGTTGCTCTAAATAAGCAGCATGCAATGGTATACTACCGTCCATAGAATTTGTTGAAACAATTGGAGATGAGAACTTAAGCATACCTTGGTGAAATTTGGAAGACTATTGTATGCATGCAAGAGTTTCTTCCTCTAATGTGTTGACTCCCCCAATTTTTGATGTGGAAGGATGCTCCTCCAAGGTTGTGACAACGCTGGTACAAGTCTCCTCCAATGGTGGTGAGGTCTTCTCCTCCTTTGTTTTCTCTTTGCCAAAATTTCTAATCAACCTTTGAGTAAACTCAGGAAAAGTATGCAATCTTGTATGACACAAATGGTTGAACCACCAAATATTGGCCTCACCCTCAAGGTGTAGCGCTGCAATTTCTACAGCTTCTCTCTCTACCACTAGATGTAGTAGGAAGAATGCATCAAGTATTCTTGCCCAAGCCCTTGTTGTAGAGGACCCAACAAAGGTAGAAAATAGAAACCTATTGCCCTTGATTCTTCTTGTTCTGCATGGTCTCTTCTCTTCCTCCAATTGAATGAACTAAGGGAAAGCTAGAGTCTCCCTGAAGGCTCTAGGTTGAGATTTGTACTCAACAAGGTATTCACTTAAGATATTGTGATCCAAGTGTCCTTCATCTTTCTGCAATTTGTCCTCTTTTTCAAAAGGAAAGGGCATAGTCCCTGTTAAGTCCCTATATTAATAGTGTAGTCCCTTATTATGTTAGTGTAGCCCCTTTTATTGTTATTCTTGTACGCCTGTAACCCCCATATTGTTTTTATTGTGCCCTTACATTATTATTGTTAGGTCGGCTAGGATTACATTGTGGCCCCACTAGGATTACATTGTGGCTCCATGGACTCTTATATATATAAAGGAGGTTTTTTCATTTGTATAATCAAAGAATTTTTCATTCAGGTAATGTATTGGAGGTTTCCCCCTCGAAGTGGCTTATTTCTAAGGCGTTCATATCTCTTTTCTTCTATTTTTGGAGCTAGTTTCACAACATTTGGTATCAAAGCTTTGGATTCTAGGGTTTCTCTGCTCCAAAGAGTTCATCGTGGCATGTTAGATATAAAGTTTTTTCTACGAAGGTTCAAAATATAAAATTTTTAGAGTACGAATCCAAAATCCTGAGGAACATCTTCATAAAATTTCAGAGCTTGGTTCACAACATTTTCGAAGATATGATCTGTGGAAGTTAGGGAATTTTGCAGGCTCCTGAATTTCATTTAAAAAGGTCATCGTGGAATTTTCGATATAAATTTTTTTCTACGAAGGTTCAAAACCTGAAAGTTTCATAGTGCGAAGAAAAAATATTGAGGAACCATGTCGCAAAATTTCAGAGCTTTGTATGCAATATTTTTGGAGATATGATCTGTGGAAGTTAGGTCATTTTCAGGCTCCCGAATTTCATCTCAAAGAGGTGATCGTGGGAAAATATTCATAACTCTCTCTCTGAGCATTGGATTGGAATTATGTAAAAATTGATTGGAAGTACAGGGACTATAGTTTTCATTCTATAAATTTCAGAGCCAAAGGAGAAAACAGTAACACGTGGCAAGTCGTAAAATTTCGCTCTACTAAACCAGTCCATAATTAGGTTATTGTGTGAGATTGGACATAGCTTTTCCTTGAAGAATCCAAATCAATTCATACCTGTGGCATTTGAAAGAAGCTTCAGAGGAATACTACAAGGCCAAATTTCAGATATTTAGGATCTGTAAGTATAGAGATAAGTCAATATCAATATCGAGCTCCTCAAAAGCAAGAAAAAGGTGTGTATTTGGTTTTTAAAATTGCATAACGTTTGTTTGAAAAAGCAGTTTGAAGTGATTCCAAGGGCATATTTTAGAGTTTTTATCAGTATTTGATTCTATAGTTCCTCAAAAAAATAATTTCATACCCATTAAACTCTCAAAAATCTATACTATGATGCATGAAGAGGAAGAATTGCAGTGTGAGATATCAAAATTACGGTACCAAGTGCAACAAATTTCGATCTTACGAAGAGCAAACGAAGATGACATAAATGGTTTAAAAGAAGAAATGGAGGCTAAGTTGGATGGTTTGAAGGATCAAATAATAGCTAATATGGATGATAAATTAGTGGAAGATCACATCGAGCATCAACAACTAGTTCTCCAACTCTCAAAGGATAACCTAAATTTGGTGCAGAATCTAATGAAACAACATGAAGATCAACATCACATCGAAAGAAGTTTTGAAGTAGTTACAGAAACAAGAACTCGAAAATTACGATCAATTTTAGAGTATCTTAGCAATTGGAATAATTTTCTTGTAGAATATTCCACAGGGGAGGATAAGAATTTTATATAGAAGCATCAAGAAATAATCAAGCATTGAGGACAACACTTGTTTGAAGGAGAGAGGCAAGTTAAGTCCCTATATTAATAATGTAGTCCCTTATTATGTTAGTGTAGCCCCCCTTATTGTTATTTTTGTACCCCTGTAACCCCGATATTGTTATTACTGTTCCCTTACATTATTTATGTTAGGTCGGCTAGGATTACATTGTGGCCCCATGGACTCCTATATATAGAAAGGAGGTTTTGTCATTTGTATAATCCAAGAATGGTTCATTCATGTAATGTATTGGAGGTTTCCCCCTCAAAGTGGCTTATTTCTAAGGCGTTGATATCTCTTTTCTTCTATTTTTGGAGCTGGTTTCACAACAATCCCACTACTTCTTCTTTGCTTGACCTCCTTGTTGAGGTCCTTCTTGCTTCTGAAAAGAGATGAGAGAAGGCTCATTCTTTCCAAAATTATGATCTTCTTCTTTTCTTCTGATAACATAATGGCTGAAACTCATAGTCTGAGCCAAAATTATGCTCTAATACCACTGTAATATCCCAAAATAGGGAAAATCAACACTATTGGGAATACCTTAAGATATTCCAAAAGTGGAGCTACAACAATCCATGAACATAATAATGAAAGAGCAGTGTTACATCAACTCAGAAAATTTAAGAAGAACATCTATCCATTTTATTAGTCTTATAGCAGCAAATAGATACAAGATCTTGAGGAAAGAGTTACTCAATATAGGAAAAATCAGCCTCAAGAAAAATGTACATAGAATATGCAAAACACTGCTACACAAGGATGCCCAAGGCTATGATAGCGTAGTTTTATAAGGAGTAATTGTTGCTAGAAAATTTCAATACATGGATATACAAATGTATGGCTTATACAACATTGGGAGTGAATATCTAAGCTCCCAAAGACAATTTCAAGACAATCCTGGAAGGATTGGCTGAAATATGCAAAAGTGGAAAAATGCCGGAGTTTCAGTCTCAAGACTGAGTAGCAGCTACAACTGAAGAACTAGATGGAGATGTTTGAAGATGATGCATAATCTAAACAAGTATACCTCCTCTAATGGATCTTCCAAGTGAAATGTTGATCCTATCACTGAAGATCTCACCCTCCAAACACTCTCTGCAACCCTCACTGTAGATGCACACTAAAAATAACGCAGTCTAGGAAAGGGATTGTGTTGTAGGATAAAGGGAATGTATTGGCCAAGTGCCAAGATCTGCAATAAGCTCCAAAATCTTCCTCACTGGTGTCCCAAAGGAAAGGAAGCTTCCTCCTTTGAAAAACAAGCCCTGGAAGTGGTGTTGTCAACCCTCCACTACAACACCCTGCAACACAACCTAGCTCTCAACAGAAACTGCATTGTAGCTGAAGGAGGTAGCTTGGCCTCAAGCCTGGATGTGGAGAAATGAAGTGCAAACTCCTTCAAGAGGCCTCTCTTGAAAGGAGAAGGAATTCCGAAACAGGAAATCCTTGTGCTAAGCAGGACTGCAACTCTGCTAAACAGTAAGAGAATGCCAAATAGTCTTCCAGACCATAAAATCAATAATAAAAAACATGAATAAAAATGGTTGCCTTGCCCTCCTTTTAAACAAATGGAAGCCCTCTCACCATGGGTCCCAATCATTAGGGTTTCCTTTGCCAAAGAGCCCTCCTCCCATTCATGTTGTGTTGTCTCTCAAAGTGTTCTCCACCTCCTCTCCCAGCACTGTGGACTTGGTCAAACTTGACCTTGTCTCCATGAAAATCTCGTCTTTCACACATAAGGGTGTGAAATCCAACTCTTATGACTATCCCCTTTCACATTATGAGGGATTTTATTCATATTTTTAATATTCATGGGTTTCCTTACCCATTTATTCAGCTGTTAGGTGATAAAAACAAAAATGAATATTCCAATTAGCTGCATGCTAAATTTGGAATATTACACTGACCTTTGTGCAGGAACCTAAGTACCATAGCTGAAGGATCGTGACATGTCAGGATGAAGATCAGGAGACTGCCACCACATCTATGACAATTGTGTTGGATCAAAGGTAGGAAAATATATCCTGACTTAGTTTCATTAATTAACTAGGAATCGATGCATTAGCATGTTCTCTTGCTGCTAGACCCACCCTAGGGCTAGAGGGATCACCTCTATATGTAGAGGGGATTTACCTACACAACAAGTTGGCAACTTTTTTAGGGATAAATGTGTGTTTTTGGTCTCGTTATTTGTTGAAAATTTGGCTTGTCAAGTCAAATTTGGTTGTTTAATCATTTTTCTACTTTGCCTGACTTGCCTGACTGTTTTAAACCATCCTGTTCAGTTCTAGAGTGTCAAGTCTGACCTCTCCTCAGTGGTTTTATTTTTTCCCATGATTTTCTAGCTTGGTGCGGTTTTTCCTTGAACATTTGCACCGATTGGCGCATGTTTCTTTTGTCACAGGTGCGCCAACCCTTGTTGGGCACGGATTACAACCTAATAGTTGCGCTGAATCATGTAGGATTTGATTTAACCTCTTTGCTGAGTTTTTGTTAGTAGTTCTTGGCTCTATATTGGTTTTTTACCTTGCAATTGGTCTATTGGGATTGTTTTTACTCTGTAGTCTCGGTCTTTTCAGCTATTTTTCCATCATCTTATTAGTGGATTTTGTAGCCTAGGGTTTCTAGGTGTCTTGTGTTGTTTGTTCGGCCCTCTCCTCACTGAACCTTCTGAGTTAAGTTCGAGTCACTTTGATCTTTGTCATTTCAATTTGCTGACAGATTATGTTTGTCTTTCTCTCAATTATTTGTGTCTTTGGTTCGCTGGATGATTACTTTTGTCTTCGTTTGACTCTCCATTTTGTCACTTCAAGCATAGATTACATTGCTCATTGGATCGTTTTGAAAGCCCTTCGTTTGCTTGGAAGAGTGCATCCTTGTTTTGAGTGCATTTTATGTTTGTATTGCATTTGAATTATTTTTTTTAGATCTTTACATTCGTAGTGCTCAAAACTTATACTTTTTTTTCATTTTTAGTGCAACAGTGCATTTTGTACTTCATTCATCTAAAAAACAAAAAATTGCATTCTTTTGCTTGAATTGAAAATAGAAAAGTTCTTTTGCATAACTAGCTCTTAGCGAACTAGGAAAGAGTTTTCATTTTTTTGTTTGGTTGTATTAGATGCATTAGCAAAATTCTTCTTATGTTTTCATTGATTGCTAATTTGTCATAGATTCCTATCCTTCTCTTAGCTAGCATTCATTGAATGGAAATGATGTTCTTTTGCATGTAATATGCATTTAGGAATTTGAGATCACATTCGGTAAGGCCTTGAAATCGAAACTCTAATTCAAGATCAACCTTAAAATGAATTTAATCAACCTAAGGAAGAATTGAAACCTAACGCACATATTTTAGAGGTCTAGGCTAGTGACATGTTCTGGCATCATTAAACCTAGTAGTTGTCATTCATCACCTGGCATTAAACAGCACTAGTATGGACTTGTGCTCCCTATACCATCGCGTATATAAAGGGAGACCCTCATAGGTTGCAATCCTTTATCTATAGGAAGCCGAGTCTTCCGCCCTGTAACCACGATACATTGAGCACAACATTCGAGGAAACTACCTACACGTACGTCAAGTCCTTGGTCATTTGTCTTTCATTTGATCACCAAGGTGTATATGGAATTTCACAGAAACTTGGTACACCCTCTTGCTTATATTACCTGAGTAGTCATTTTGGTCTTTTCGTGACTCTCTAAAAGTGAAAATATCATCGAGCACTTGTCCTTTCATGCTCGTCCAATCTAAAAGTGACTAGAGTCATCTTTTGCCTGTTTCTCTACTCTTAAAAAATGAAATAGAAAAGTTCCATTTCAATGTCATAAATTAACTTCCTATGATCACATGGATGTTAAATTTTTCTGCTTGGTTTGTTTTTTGTAGTTCCTTAGTGTTTGATCTTGAAGCCTCGAATAGGCCATCTTGTTTCTTTCTTATTTTGGAAACATTGTCACAATGGCAGAACCACCAGTTTCGTCATCTTCTTCATTGCCTCCTAGTGGTAGTCCTTTTCCTGACGTTTCTTTGGAAACACCTCAGTCCACTAGGTCTATCGAGTCTTCGCAACCTATCCTCCCAAGTGTCTTGCCTCTCACTACCTGGTCTCCTCCTGAAGGGTCGGTTGATTTCAATTGGCCACCTCATAGTGCTTGGCCTGGTTTTGGGAGTGAGGAAGAATTCCCTCCTCTTACTTAGATATTTCCATTATTAGCCGCTGCTTTACCTACTAGTCCTCATTGTCTTTTCAACGATCTTACGACTTCATTAGATATGGATTCTTCCAGTCCTGTCGGCAGTGAAGAACTACATGTTTCCACTGGGGAATATCAACTTTTCCCGAAAGATTTCCCGTATGTCTCCAATCAACCTTCCCCTCAATCGGTGTGTCTTCCACCTCATTATTGTACTTTCGGTCAGATAATTTCTAGTGTTGCATCCATGGCACATTTGAGTACATTGGCTCCCACTGGAAGCTTGGTTTTTCCTACATTAGGAATGTCGCCTTCGACACCCATCTCATCGGCCATTGTTACATCTGTCCCAATCTAACTTTCTACATAGGTTGTTAGTACAACTCAGTATTTAGGGTCTGTTGTTGTTCGCCAGTCTATCTTTATCAATCCCACGATGCCCATTAGGCTTGCCGTGAGTGGATCACACCCTTGCGTTGTGGAAACCCATCCTACATGCATTGCACCTATGGTTTCCACTTATACGTTCGATGACTATCTATTAGATATTCAGCGACGGTATACTCCCTCTCCATATTCTCAGTCATAGAATTCCACACCTCAGGGTTCTCAGCAGCCGCAAGCTCTTCGCAATCCTCCACATCATTATGGTGCATACGATAATCCTGTATATTTTCCTCCAATTGATCCCAATAAACCTGTTTATTTGCCTTCGTCTAATCCTTATCAGACCATTTCTCATCAAGGACCATTCTTACAGGGACAACCCTCGGGCCTTCAAGGACAACCCTTACAGGCGCAACCTTCGGTCCAACAAGGACAACCCTTTGGTCCACAGGGACAACCTTATGGTCTGCAAGGACAACCCTTGCAGGGACAACCTTCGGTCCAACAAGGACAACCCTATGGTCCGTCTAGTCAACCTCAGTTTCAACCAGGAGAATTTTATGTTCCTAGGGGGAAAATGTATCCACCATAGGGACAACCTTTTGTGCAACAACAACAACCTTACGTTCAGCAAGGCCAAGATTTTGTACAAGAAGGACAAACCTAGGGTCTTGTGTCGTGTCAACTTGGTTTTCAGGGGAAACCTAGCCCATCCCAACCATCGAGCCAACCTCTTCCACAAGGGTAACCCGATGGTTGTTATTGTCCACGCCAACCTACTCCACAAGGATAGCCTATCCAACCTCAGCAGGAAATTCAACCTGCTCAACCTTCTTGGAAGCTGGTTCAACCTATTCAACCTACTCAGCAACCCGTTAAACCTACTCTGGATGGACAACTTGCTCAACCTCAAGGTGCTACTTACCCTCCTCAAGGTCAATTTCAGGCAGTATATAGTGTGCCCCAAGGTTTCACTTATTACCCTCAAAATCAATCCCAGATGGTGTATATTCCACCTCAAGGCAATGCTTACATTCTGCAACAAAATCCATATGTTTCTCAGCAAGGACCTAAGTGGTATGCTCAGAATCAGTATCCCAGTCCTCAACCCTAGTATGGGCAGAACTATTAGGCTTATAATCCCTATGGACAGAATCCTCCGGGACAAAACATATGGGGGCATAATTTCTCTCAACCTGGGTGGAATGCTAACACTGGTATTTATCAATGGCCTGCAATGCCTTTTAATCCTCAATTATCGTTTCTCGCAACGTTGGAACTACCTGATGTGTCAAAGTTGGTGAATGATCCGATCCTTCATAACCTGTATTGGCCTCCGGTTGCAACCAAAATTCTTGGTGACTATCCCAAATTTCAGGGCAAGTCCGGAGAAGACCCCCAAGCGCATGTTATGACCTACCATATTTGGTGTTCCTCTAACTCTTGGGTTGATTATTATATCTGACTCCGTCTTTTCCAACAGACTCTTACTGGTGCCACTGCCAAGTGGTACATCGAGTTATCTCGTGGCATCTTTCAGGATTTCAATTCTTTAGCCATGGTGTTTCTCATGCACTTTTAGTTACCAGTTCGATATGAAACCAGGACGCAACTCCTCACATCCTTGAAGCAAGATCGAGCTACTCATATCTCAGATCATATTCATGAGTGGAGGCTTCATTGTCGCCTGATGAAGTTTGAGATTCCTAATTAGCTTCTAACTAATTGGTTCACTACCTCTTTCATCAGTCCTATTTCTAAGGACATTGCTACGGGGGAATGCGTTACTCAAGAACAAGCCATTACTTGTGCTGAGTACCTTGATCTTGTGTACTCTTAGTCTGGCACATTGTATGATCTCTTGCCTGATGCTCCTAGACCTAGAACTTCCAAAGCACTAGTGACACCATCCGTCAACAGTATCATTGGTCACGTGCCTTAGACTTCTCAAAATTCTTCTCCTTAGAATCATTGGAAGAAAAACTATACTCCTTCCAATGATACTACTTCTCAGCCAACCCTGAACTCTTGTAAAACCATGGATGTGAATATCATTCAGGCCAATCCAACAGATAAAACTTCCAAGGGTAAAAATAAGCGTAAAGGTAAGGCCAAAGATGATACCCCAAAACAAGATTATCACAAATATTGCATTGATGATGGTTCATAGGGTAAACTAAAGTATCCTTGCTTGATTTATGATGAAATGCACTACACCAAGGACTATCCTCGATGGGCCGAAGTGAGTCGATTGCTCAAAGGCACCCAAGGAACTGTGGATGTTCTCAAAGAACCATTTCCGTCTTAGCAGACTCAGTTGGTAGAGTAACCTCAGTCCTCTACCCCATTTGGCTCTTAGGTTTTCATGATGAATAGTCCTGCATCTATTTCCATAGCTACCTAGTTGAAATATTATACTGAACCACGTCAAGCAATGGGGAAAGAGATCGCTGATAGTCCTCCTCCTCCACCTGCTTCTGTCCCTTTTTAGATTGAAAGGCCCAGTACTGAGCCCGTTGTACGACCACCTTCCAAAGGTGTACTTCGTAAGTATTCTTACAATCCTAACGCTTGTGTTGCTCAAAATTATAGTATTGTTAAGGATTTGGCTTAGGCGCCATCTGCGATGTCTACAGTAGAAGCACTTCAAAGTTGTCCATCTCAACGGAAGGCTTTGCTATCTGCCATCGGTGGGCTTGATCCTGCTGATTTTAGCCTTATCACTTTTGACTTGGAGAATTTTGTCCCATGTCTCCCTCACTAGCTTGCACTCATCATCCAAGTTGGAATTAATGGATTGAATATCCAATGCGTAGTCGTGGATGAGGGTGCATCTACATGCGTCATGTCATCTGCCTGCTGGAAAGCTATTGGTTCTCCAACTCTGAATTCATCTCCAAATTCTCTAGAATCATTTTATGGAAGGGAATCTAAACCTCTTGGTGTTCTTGCTAGTTTTACTAATTACTCTAGAATGGAAAACAATCAACATCGAGGTTGAAGTAGTTGATGCGAAGCTCAATTACAATATTCTCCTCGATCGCAGTTGGACCCACGCCATGCTATGTGTTATGTCCACTCTCTTTCATGTTTTGCGATTTTCGCATGAAAGAAAGATCGTTACTGTCGATCAGTTGTCATTCTTCACTTCTTCTTCTGAGAACAACATTTCGTACGTAGATCAAATTCCTATGCCTTACGAGACAATAGGGCCAGGTCTCCTCAAAGATCCTGCCCTCATGGGTATTTTTCCTCTTCCTCCACCTAACACTGTTTAGGTTAATATGATCCCCAGGTCTGGCGATCCGTGGATCATCCCTTCACCCAAGAAGATTGATTCATTTAGAGATTCAATGTCATTAAGTCTGATCGAGATTGATTATTGTGAACTTATTTCAGCTTTGGGTCTTCCACCTCCTGATCATGCTCCTTTGGGCATGTCTCTTGATACTTATTCTCAATCCCCCTGGCTCAATGATTCAGATTCACCTGATCCCTTGAGAGAGATATTTCCTTCAGATGAGGCCATCATGGAAACTATGTCTCTTGAGGATCCTTCTTGTCATGATAGGCATCATCGTTCCTCATTCATGCCTACCCTTGGGGCCATGTCTACGTGTCTCAAGAGGTTTGCTTCTCAGGTTCCTTCTCCTCCACTTAAAATGCCTATTTTGACACACGAAGTCTTTACGGAAGGTAACTTGAGTAACATCACACAAACGATGCCTATCGACATTTCCGTCAAACTGGGAATTGTCAAGAACATCCATATTGGGGTGACTTGTTCTCCCGATGAGGTTCAGGTCTATACTAGTCTCTTTCATGAGTTTCACAACATTTTCACATGGTATTACGAAGAGATGCCCAACATCGATACAAGTATAGTGGTGCATGAGATTCCTGCCTATCCTAGTGCGAAGCCTGTTCGCCAGTGTCTTCATCCTGTGCACCCTAGAAAGGCTGCCACTATTAAGGGAGAAGTTGAAAAACTTCTTAAAGTTGGGTTTATCTATCTAAATCCGTTGACAGAATGGGTTTCCAATATTGTTCTTGTAGATAAGAAATAGGGTACCATTCATGTTTTTGTTGATTACCGTGACATTAAACATGATTTCCCTAAGGATAATTATCCTACTCCTTTTATTGATCAAATCATTGACGACTGTGCTGGGAGTGAGATTTTTTCCCTTATGGACTAGTTTTCTGGGTATAACCAGATTAGCATTCTTCTGAATGATCAACATAAGACCACCTTTATCTATCCTTGGGGTACTTTTTCTTATAAAAATCTCCCTTTTGGTCTGAAAAATTTCGGGGCTACATTTCAGCAAGAAATGTTATATTCTTTCCACGATATCAAGCACATTATTCAGCCTTATCTGGATGACCTTCCGGCTCATTCGGCTAAGCATAAAGACCATCCTGATCATCTCCATTAGATTTTTCTTCGCTTTTGACGCTATAACATCCATTTGAATCCACATAATTGTGTCTTCTGCATTGACTCCAGTAGACTCTTAAGATTTATTGTTTCCAAATACGAGATTTGTCTCGATCAACTCAAAGTTGAAGCTATCATTAATCTCCCCTCTCCTTCCTCCTTACATCAGCTACAGAGTCTGTAGGGGAAAGCTAACTTCCTACGTCGTTTACGCAATTACTAGAGCAAGGCGTCCCGTTCCTCTGGGATTAGATCGCCCAAAAGTCCTTTGATGCACTAAAGGCATTGCTCTTCAATGCTCCTCTATTGCATCCTCTGAATTATCATCGCAATTACTCCCTCTATTTGGCCACCACATTCAGCATGATTGCCATGGTTTTGGTACAAGAAGATGATTATGGTTACGAGCATGTCATTTACTATCTATCTCGTAACCTTCTCGATACTGAAATGCGATATGCACATGTCGAGAAGTTAGCATTGGATGTTGTTCAAGTTGTTCAACATTTTCGTCAATATATTCTATTGCGTACAGTGACTGTGATTTCTGATTGCAACCCTATGAATTACATATTGACTCGTTAATTGCTGGGGGGAATGTACTCGAAGTGGATTTTCATTCTTCAAGTGTTCGATTTGGAGTTCACTACTTCCAAGTTGACGAAGTCATTAGTCTTCATAGATTTGAGATGCTCTCTCACTTCCAGTTCTACCCGTCTGGTTCCGAGATCACTCAGATTTTCCTTGAAGTTGTTGGAAGAGAAAATGGGTCCGAGGTAACCACAAAATAACCTTCAGGTACTGAATCTAGCCAATCTGTACCCAAAGAGGGCTCTCTCTATAAAATCTAGCTTTGTTTTTTAGAATATTAGGCTAGTTATAAAGTCCAGGGGTTTTGTTTGAATTTAGGTTGATGGAATTCTTTAGTTGAGATTAAGATCAAGTAGTTTCAGTCCATTGGGCTAATGGAGTCAAAGGATTGGCAACACTGGCTTAATTTCTTTAACAAAAGATGGTTTATCAGGGCAAGATAATCAAACTAGAAACAATTATAGATCTAAAGTGAATGGAATGGAATTCAAACGGATGAAAGGAAATAAAGGATCTTTCAACACATTCAAGAGAAGAGAAATAGATTGATTATCAATAAAGAGCAGTTAAGTATTCTTTACTAAATAACCAAAGATGCATGAACTAGACAAACAAGAGCAATTAAGAATTCACTGTTTAAACTAGTTTAGATGAAAACATTTAGAATACTAACGACTGAAATCAGATTACACCTAAGTACTTTCTGATTTAATCCTTTTCGTTAAATATTAAGATAATGAAACACAGATGATATTGTAAACAAATATAAAACTTCAAAACATGGGATAGAGATGACTTATTGATCCTTCATTTGACACATGAATCCTAAGAAAAGTCTTCTGCCTCAATTCCTTGTCCAGTTTTGCCACGAAAAATTTCTCCAAAGCTCTTTATTCCAAAATATTCAATGTTACATCAAAGTATAAGAATCCACCCTCAATAATACGATTGAGGGCTTATTTATACAAAAAATCATACAAAATATCTCTTAACAAAACGAGATATAATCTTAGATGACTCACAAATAAGTTACAATAAAAATAGAGACAAATGGTCTCGTAGATAAAATAAAAGGCAACTGATGTTGTGTTGTTTCCTCCTTTTGAGAATGTGCTGGAGGCTGAACCTATATTTTGGCTCATTGTTGTCCTCTTCAGTAATTTTTTTCTAATTGCCTTGCTTCACTGATACTCTTTGTTCTTACTGATACACTTTTAACTGAACCGATACTCTTTGACCTTTGTTTATCCCTTTATCCTTTATGTTGTAGTAAATAGGAAAAATTTAATATAAAGACAAATTTTACAAAATTTCTAATAGATCTTCCCACCATTTATCTTCTTTTATTTTGGTCCGTTGAAGCTTCCTCAACGTTTCATCAGCCTCGGTATATCTGAAGAAATTAGGCTGATTAGGAAACAAATGTTTTACTTCATGTTCAAGATAAAACAAATTCTCTAATCGGTCATGAAGATTCCTTCCTGTAGGTAATGTTGCTTATGATGAAATGGTTGAGGAACTGGCTAGATTGTGATCATGTATGTCCAATTTCTTAACATAATTTTCCAGGTCCATTATTTTATCTTCTGAAACCATAGGTTTGGGCAACCCTTTATTCAATAAAACATTAAACCTTTCTCTGAAAGCAATGATTTCTCCTTGCATGTCAAAGCACTTCCGTTCTAAATTTTTCATAAGAGTTCTTTTGGTAAAAACTCTTTTTATCTCTAAGATTGTTGCAGTTCTATCTTGAATACCCTGATTTGCAAGATGTTGTCTGGTTTGGGTGTTTAGAAATTGTATGAGTTGATTGGCTTCCTCGGGTCTATTTCCTAATTCTGCTCGTGTATTTTCAACTTCATCCAGAGCTACTTTGACCAAATTATTCTGCTCGTATATTATCTGAATTGAAGGCCAGATATCTTTTATTGACTGGATAATATTATCCCAAAGAATTTCATTTATTTCTCTTAAAGGTTTCTCCAATGTGAAATCCTTTTCCAAGGCTTTAACCAATTTTTCCAACTTTTTGACTTCTCTTGTTTTGTCAGCAACAGTCATTTTTGAGAGATCATATCTCTGTTCCAAATTAATAAGTTGTAACTTTGTGTGTTGAAGTTCTGATACTTGCAGTTTCAAGTCATTCATTTGCTTTACTAATTCTTCAGAATTTAAATTAGAAGTATTTACCTATGATGGCTCTGTTGGTTGAATTTTTGGCTGACTTGTTGTACCTGTGATAACCTCTGTTGTAGATACTGGAATACTGGACTGCTTATCTTTTAATGCTTGTTCAAGATCTTTTTTTGTTTCAATCAGTTGATCATTCAGCCTCAAAAGCAAGTCCATCATTTCTTCTTCACAATTCTTCTTTATTACTTCTTCAGTTTGAGGATGTCTTGAAGCTGGCAATTTCAACTGTTTTCTCAAAGTTGCAATGTCATCATATTTTTTCTTGATTAGAGCTTCTATACCTTTGACATCCTTTGGATTGTGACCTAATCCAATAATTATTTCCTCCAATGTTTTTATCCTGTTGTCTTTGGCTTGAGAAGAAGCCTTTTCAAGCTGCAATTGTGCACTAGTGTTCTCCAAAGAATCCTGTATCCTGTGAGTTGCCATTGCTTTATCAATCAGTGTTGAATAGATCATTTCTCCGGTTTGCTTATGTAATTCAATTTGATCTAAAGGATGAATATCCTTTGCTAGGACTTCAAATTTTGTCCTAATATAATCAGCAGCTATTTGGGGTTGCTGCACCTTGGGTTTGAAATGGCTCATTAACATTTTTCCCTGTTGGATGTCAAAAGCTGACATCAATCTTTCTTGATTCTTTGGAGCCATTTTCAGATATTGATTATATACTTGAATTCTTAGTGGATCATTCCTGGCCTTGATATTGATAAATGTCTTTTTGATGTCCCAGGCCTCTTTTACTGGAGGCTTGAAAGAATATATCTCTGTGCGTTTTTGTTTCTGTAGTTCCTTTCTTTGAAAAGTAGTGGATGCCCCACTGCCTGCACCTATTTGCTGACTGTCTTCTCTTTCTTGGCTGTCAGAAATTTCTTGAACTGATTCAATTTCTAGAAGAGGATTCAATCTCTTCCTTTTAGTACCATGCTGCTTAGTAGATCCACCAACAGGGGTGGATGTTTCAGCCTCTCTCTTTTTCCCTTTTTCCACATTAAGAGGAGTTTGTAGATTGGAAATTTCTGGCTCATTGATCTGAACTGGAGGGATTTGTACTTGACTTTGTTCTTTTGATGTCTCTGGTTGCTCTGTCATTGTGAACTTTTCAAATACTTGTGTGTCCGGTTCCTTTTCTTTTCCTTTTGATTCTACTGCTACTGTACTGATCTCATGCAAATGTTTTTGTGAAGTTCCTGCTGAAGAAGGTCCTGCTGTCTGTACCTTCCCAAAATAGTCCAAATCAAGTATCCTTTCAAGGTATTTCATTACATTATCAACATCGATCTGCTCATTATCTTGCTCTATCAAATTTCCTTCCACCCATTCATCTATATTTTCATATTGTTTAATTTCTGGCATCCTAAAATGAATGTATGGAGACAATTTGTTTTTCATTCTTCTGTCACAAATAAAGCTATATGGATCATAGGGCGCCCAGTAGAAACTCTTTTGTAATTTCAAATAGTCCTCTAAAATCCTTTCGGCTTCTTTTCCACCCTCTCTATAATTACAAACAAAGGGACCTAATTGACTCTTTATCCTAAGTTGAGCCTTTTTCTTTGCATTACAGAAATGAATTATATCTGAATTATTCATCTGTCTGAAGTACTCTAATGCAAAGAGTCGCATTGGGACATGTCTTGGTAATTTGAAAGGGCACAATTCACATCCATAAATTCTGATTTCAGTATGATTCTAATACAAGTACCAGTCACCTATCTTGTACTGTTTTGAGAGCTGTAAAGTTTTCTTGATTTCATTACTGACTCTAGGAGGGGATAATCCTGTCAAAAAGGTAGTTGCAGGGTGTATAAATAAGTCAATGAACTCATTATAGGAATAAGGGGAATCAGGGGAATTGTGAGTAATGGCCGACCAAAAGATGACTGACCTAGAGTTTCCTTTAGCATCAAGTTTCTAAATGTGGAAAGGAAAACTTTCAGACTGATAATATATCATGAGATGATATATGAAAGAAGAATATTTGAATACTCTCTCCTTTCCAAATCTCATGAACTGATCATGGATTTTGTCAGCAATATAAGATGCAAAGTCATACTTAACAGCAGGAGGTTGTCCAGGGATAAAAATAGACAACAATACTAGAGTCAAATGGTCAACATACTCACTAGTATTGAAGCCCATTATTGAAGATATCATGTTTAAAATTATTCTGCCCTCATCAGTAAAAAAGGTATGACCATAAGGGGGAGGGCCTTTAGGCTGATGCTGTGGTAGCATAAAAGTCTGGCCAAGACGGTTTAACTCTTCATGGGATAATTTGGTAGATTTCTCCAGTAATTCAGCCATGGACAGGGGAGTGAGGGCTTGACCAGGTTGGAAATGTAGCATCTCATTTATGGACTGAGCAGTTATTGGGAAGAGGACATCTTGACTTGGGGATAAGACTGCTCTTTGGTTAGGATCATAGTTTGCATGGAAAAAATGGATGATTTCAAGAAAAATATGGACTGCTGGGAGAAAGTACAAGGGCATATTAGATTCCCAAAGTCCAATCATGTCGAAACCATTCAAATAATTGTCTCTGCAGCGGCAAAATATTCGAAGAGGATTCTCACTGAGACCCAAGTCTTTAACTTGAAAATCCATATCGACCAAAGGTAAATAATCCAAGTCTTTGTGAGGGGCATTCAAAGGTGCTACGTTTAAAGCCACAGGAACTTCCATTTTTGGTTCTTGTGGATTCAAAAATGGAAATTCGGGTTTTGACTGGAAAAATAGGTACAACTTCAGATTGTGAATTAAATTACAGTTCTCTGGTTTAAGGAACGAACTAGCAATTAATTTCAACTCTGTTTCAGTAAAATAAAAAGGAAAACCAAGTTTCTTACAGATTTCAGTGACATTTTAGGGTAAATACCTGTTTTATGGAGATAATAGTGATTTAAATAAGCACTGGTTAAGGTAGACAATCTTCTGGGAAGCTTGACTGCAATTCTCTTCAACAAGACAAAGGTTGGCAGACTTCAGCAGTTAAAATTTGAATTTCTGTGCATGGGGGGTAGTCATTCTCTGCGGATGAAATAATGAAAAATGCGGGCTTCTTTTGTTTTATTCACAAAGTCACTGGGTGGCGGAATTTTTTATTTTTTTAATGGGTGATGTCAGCATGTACGGGATTGGTCATAGGGAATGGGTGGTAAAATGGTTTTCATCGCATTGCTTATGAGGGAAGGCGGTTTTGGGCGGAGAGGCAGCGATGCGATACAGAGATTGACACGTAGCCAAGCACTATTTAGAATACCGCCAGTCCATCATGCATTATCTTTCGTACGCAGATGGCCAGCGAAATTGATAATGACCGTAGATCTTCGACAGATCGATCGGACGGTTGACAGGACAGGAAGATGGCAGAGTTTTAATGGTGCGGGCCCAATGTAGTTAATAATTAAATAAACTCATCGGACGGGATTTGATTGGCTGGGGTCGGTTATTAAATAATCGTAAGGATTAATTAATCCCTTTCACAGTGGATGGTCGAGCAACATTTGCTTTTATTTTAAACACATATAAATATATGTTTAAATGATTTTTATTATATGATAATTAAATCAAAGCGACTTATTACCATAGGGGGCAGAAATAAAGTTAAAGTTATTTTTTAGCCAAAAGGGGGTATAACATGGGTTTTTTGATTTAAATAAATGGGAATTAAATACTTTTGACTAAAATTTTATAATACATGGGTTTTTTGGGATATTATATAAAAGGAATTATATATAATAGGAAAAGGTGATTTTATAGGGGGTTAATATATAAATTATATTTAATATGATCAAGGGACAATGTAAACTCAAAATTCACTAATATAACTAAGCAAGTGAAGTTTTTAGAAGCAAATTGTATTGTAATCACTTCATCACTTAAACTTAGGATAAAATGTGATTTTGAGGGGTTTTAATGAAATATCTCATGATTTTCCTAAGTAAAATGGGATTTTACTTAGGAAAGAATTTTTTGAAGTAAATGAGTGTGATGATGAATAATTTTAAGTACTTAGGTTTTTTCCAATTATTGGGCCGAGGGTCTGGTCCCTCCAAAAGTCAAGGAAATCTCTTGAGCCCCTTTAATCTTCAAATGCCTTAGTGCTTAGGGAAATTAGTGAATTCTTTAGGGGAAAAATGAAGGGGAAGTTAATAATCTTGACTATGCTTTGCTGTGAACTTTTTCCAATGTAGTATCTGCCTTTACACTTGTTGTGAAATTAAAATTGAACACATTTAGAACCATCATTCATCACATGTAATTCTGCAACAACATCTACCTACACTATCTACTTTACTCTACCATTTTTTCTTCTTTATTAGGGTGCACTTAGACTGGCAAACCCTTATCAATCTTCTTTTTCTTTTACATGGCAAACCTACCTAAGTCTACACTTATTACATCCAAGGGCTCAGATTAAACTGTTGAGCACCTTTTATTAACTCTACCTATCTACTTATCTGCCAAGATTAAACTGTTTGGCCAGATATTTATTCTCTATTCTACAACATGAAATTGAAGAATGGATGAGTCAAGTTTAAACAGTTTGACTCTTCATAAATTGTGGCAAAATTTTAACAAGCTTCACACAATTGCTTATTACATCAGAGTAAAAAGTAGTGGCATTTAGACTTGCACACTTTCCTTGGCTTTTCTTTTGGTGGGGTTCATTTTCTTTTATTTTTTGGCCATTTTATTCTTTTCACCCTTTGATTTTTCTTTTAGGGTATACCATCTTTACATTTTTTAAATTTTTTGATTTTTTGATTTTTTGATAATATGGAACAGCTTTTGCAACAAGAAAAAGGTTTGAACATATTGCATAGTTCGAAAAGTCAATCATGAAAAATGATACCTATTGGTATAGGAGTCTAACAGAATGCATTCTGAATGACACACTTTTTTTGATTAGCACCCTCTGTAGAAATTTAAATAATAGCTGAATTATTCACCGAGATTATCATAATTACACACTATTTAACCTTCATGCATAATACATAACCTCTTCTACAATTGATCATCAATTTGCGGAAATAGAAGCAGTCGCATGCGCACATTAAAACATAATCAAGCACACATATAACACAGTATGTAATGGGGAAAGCTAATAGCTGAAAACCCCCAACTATCTATATATTATAATGATAGAGAACTTGTAACAATACATAGCACAAACTCCTCACAAGCTCTCAGCACTATCTCCAATTGTTACACACAAACTAGCTCGTATATGAACAAGTCACAAGTTCAAATCTCCTCCACAAGTCTGCCTGCCTCTACTGCGCAATCCAAGATGAATAATGATGAGATCCAAGTTCGAATACCACTGGCTTGTACTGCACAATCCTCATTGGAAATCTCAATCAATGTGTGTGCAAATCTCATGCACAGCCATAGTCACAACTCATAGTAGACTCACCCTTTCACCCACCTCTAACACTGGTCTCCACTAAACTGTCCATGCATTGCAGTTAACTGATGTGTTCTTTAGTTGATTTATGAGTTAATAATTAGTGAATTAATTAATAATTAATTCACACCACTCATCACTAGTGTATTTTCCAGTTAAACTAAATACAACTAGTTCAACTAAGTTAAATCGAACACAACTCCACCAACTGTCTCATCAAATCCGCCAAACCCTGCCACATGAGTTCTAACTGAAGTAAACCATGAAATAGCTCAACTAACCCTTAGGAAAAGCGTATTTCCTTCTGTCAGCTACATGTGCCACATCCAAGCATCAAACTGAAGTGCTCCAAGAGGATAAGATAATGTTTATAGTCTAAATATTATTAAGGGTTAATAATATTCGACTGTTCTATTTTTAGCCCGGCAGTCTAAAAATAGATTCCGCCTAATGTCTAAAAATAGAGGTCCATCTATTTTTACCAACTTGACCAATCATCCATAAATAGCATCCTGCAACTCATAGACCATGATCCATATGTCTAAAAATAGACATAGTCTAAAAATAGACTTTGCAACAAAAATCACTTGTGTGGCCCCCACCTAGTTTAGGTGATCACTTTCCAACTAGGATTAGGAAAGATGTTTTAGGATGCCTCCTTCACTATTTCTTGTTGCAATCTTCAACACTCCCTCTCAACAAGAAAGGACTGTCTTTGCATGCGACATGCAACTCCATGCATTCGCCCTACAACCTTCACAAGCGCCATGCAACTCCATGCATCTACTCTGCAACTCCTATGAAACTGAATAGGCTCCAAACAACTCAATCAGTCTGATGCATCTATCATCAAAGTCTTCGACTTCTACTGGGCCCAATTGCACATGTCATCAAGAACCACTATGCTGTTGAACTCTTGCACCCATGCACTCTTGCACTTGCTGTCAACTCTGATTCGCGCTCCAGTATCCGACACTGTCACTTTGATCTGCCTGCATCAATCCAACTGATCATGCTACTACTGCGCTGTGGGCACCTCGTAGCCAGGTTCAATTCATGAGATCCACACCATCTCATGAATCTTGCCCAGAAATATCCTCTTGGGATTAATCATGCATGTCGCCCCACCTCTCACCTGGTGGTATAGTTGCATGCACTCCCTCTGCCCATCTGGCACGAAATTTCTCTGCATGAGTGGTTTCTTCCACTCCATGATCCTCATCTTGTGGCTGCTCCACATCCCGAGGTTCACTATTACCTACATGCAAAACTTGCTCCCTCTCAAGCATCAATTGCATGTCTTTCTTGCACTTCCCAACAGTAGGAAGCTCCGTAGACATCCCATCTACTTCAAGTCTATAGAGATTCTTTGCTCGAATCCCAAACTTCTTGACTTGTCCTGTTGCCTTGTGCTGAAGGAAAACTTTTCCTTCACTGAAGACAACTTCATACCCTTTATCCTCTAACATTGTGACTGAGATTAAATTCTTCTTTAAACCTGGAACATGCACTAAATCTTGTAAAAGAATGAGTTTATCTGACTCCATCTGAAAGGTTATGGTACCAATTTCGGTCGCATTGTATCGTCCATTGTCGCCCAACTCAACATGCAACTGGAGATCTTTCTCCACCAAGTCGCTGAAAATATTCACATCTCCCGTCATGTGAAAGGAAGCACCACTATCAAAATACCACCCCGATCCCAATGCACTAGACACCATGCATGCGATCAATGAGAAGTACAGCTCAAATTGTGAGGCAAGAGCCTCACCAGCTGCAGCTCCAGCAGCCTTCTTGTTCTTCTTCTTCTGTGGACAATTCGTGGCATAATGTCCATGATCGTGACAGTGAAAACAATTCACTTTGGACATGTCACACTCTTTACCATCCGCACTGGATTGAGAATCATTCTTCTTGCCCTTCCCCTTCATTGCTTTGGCAGCCAAAGCGCAATCCTCTTCATCATATGCCTTTGATGAAGATCCATCCCTGGTACTCTGCCTTATCTCCTCTTGCACAAGATCCGACCAAAGTCGCTCCCATCCTGGAAGTTTCTCCCGACCATTGACAGAGTCCTGATATGAGTGCCAACTTTTCGGAAGCCCAAGGAGAGCCAAGCTCACCAGTTCCTCATCATCCACACTAACTCCTACACTCCCAAGCTCATCCCTGCAGTGGAAAAACTTTGTCAAGTATACCGGAATAGTGTCATTCTTCTCCATCTTTATTTTCCTGAGTTTATCCTTGAGTGCCAAATTCCTCTGGTTGCTCTTTCTTTGGAATAAATCTGTCAACACTTTCCACATCAAGTATGGAGAAGCTTTTCCATGCAGGCTAGATACAATGTGATCCTTCACGCCCTCCAACAGAATCCTTCGACACCTTGTTGTCTTCTTTTTCCAAGCCTCAAACAAGGCTCAATCGCTAGGCTTTGGAACTTCAGAATCTATGAACTCCTTCAGCCCATTGTCATCGAGCACCGCCTCCATCCTATATTTCCATGCAATATAATTCGAGCTGCCTTCAAGAGCATACTCCAATCACAATCCTTGATAAGACATTTTGACTTCGACACCAAGAAAACACTGCTGCAAATTCGAATTCCACCAGCTCAAAACTCAACCGCTTCTGATCTATGAGAACAAAGTATTTCTAGCACAGAGATCGAATGTAGGGGAATTTACTGGATATATCACCTTTCAAAGAAAGGATGGATCTAGAGGCTACCTGGCCCGCTTACAGACTCTGTCTACCGAAATAAATTTTAATCACTGTAATAGATCCGATGATCAATTTCGCTCCGATACCATGTAAAAATTTGAATAATAGCTGAATTATTCACCGAGATTATCTTGATTACACACTATTTAAGCTTCATGCATAATACATAACCTCTTCTACAATTTATCATCAATTTGCGGAAATAGAAGCAGTCGCATGCGCACATTAAAACATAATCAAGCACACATATAACAAAGTATGTAATGGGGAAAGATAATAGCTGAAAACCCCCAACTATCTGTATATTATAATGATAGAGAACATGTAACAATACATAGCACAAACTCCTCACAAGCTCTCAGCACTATCTCCAATTGTTACACACAAACTAGCTCGGATATGAACAAGTCACAAGTTCAAATCTCCTCCACAAGTCTGCCTGCCTCTACTGCGCAATCCAAGATGAATAATGATGAGATCCAAGTTCGAATCCCACTGGCTTGTACTACGCAATCCTCATTGGAAATCTCAATCAATGTGTGTGCAAATCTCATGCACAGCTATAGTCACAACTGATAGTAGACTCACCCTTTCACCCACCTCTAACACTGGTCTCCACTGAACTGTCCATGCACTGCAGTCAACTGATGTATTCTTTAGTTGATTGATGAGTTAATAATTAGTGAATTAATTAATAATTAATTCACACCACTCATCACTAGTGTATTTATCAGTTAGACTAAATACAACTAGTTCAACTAAGTTAAACCGAACACAACTCCACCAACTGTCTCATCAACTCCACCAAACTCTGCCACATGAGTTCTAACTGAAGTCAACCATGCAATAGCTCAACTAACCCTTAGAAAAAGCGTATTTCCTTCTGTCAGCTGCATGTGCCACATCCAAGCATCAAACTGAAGTGCTCCAAGAGGATAAGATAATGTTTATAGTCTAAATATTATTAAGGGTTAATAATATTTGACTGTTCTATTTTTAGCCCGGCAGTATAAAAATAGAAACCGCCCAATGTCTAAAAATAGAGGTCCATCTATTTTTACCAACTTGACCAATCATCCATAAATAGCATCCTACAACTCATAGACCATGATCCATATGTCTAAAAATAGACATATTCTAAAAATAGACTTTGCGACAAAAATCACTTGTGTGGCCCCCACCTAGTTTAGGTGATCACTTTCCAACTAGGATCAGGAAAGATGTTTTAGGATGCCTCCTTCACTATTTCTTGTTGCAATCTTCAACACCCTCGATCCTTGGTACGGTGATATCATCGTATATCTTTAGACTTCTACCTTCCGATCTTAGTTGATGAAGGATGCTTGTTGCAACCTTATCGCATAGTTGGAGATACACTCTACCGCATCGGAGTTGATTCCATTCTCCGCCGGTGTTTGAATCTCGAGGAGGCTAAAAAGGCCTTGAATGATTGTCACAGTGGTGCTTGTGGTGGTCACATGTCTATTTATGATACTGCACATAAATTCTTAGTGCTAGGTATTTCTGGCCCACCATTTTTAAAGACTACATTATTGTTGTCCGTAAGTGCCATGATTTCCATATCTATTAGCGCAAGATATGCGCGCCACCTTCCCATCTACACCCTGTCATTACTGTTGGTCCCTTTGCAAAGTGGGACATAGATTTTATGACATGTAACCCTCACTCATCCAAAAGGCATTCTTATATCATCGTAGTCATTGACTACTTCACTAAATGGGCCGAAGCAATGCCTACACTTACAGTTGACGGTAAGACAACATCACAGTTTCTATTCAATCATGTCATTTCTAGGTTTGGTGTCCCTCAAGCCATTATTACCAATCATGGTTCCCATTTTCCACATTACATGGTGGTGGAGTTAACTTCGAAGTTGGGTCTACGTCACGACAACTCAACGTTGTACTATCCTCAGGCCAATGGCCAGGCTGAAGCCGTGAACAAAGTTCTCATCACTATGCTTCAACGTACAATTGGGATGCATAAATCAAGCTACCATCTCATGTTGTTTTCAACTCTTTGGGCGTACCGAACCTCAGTGAAATATGAAACCAGATTCACTCCATTCCAACTTATCTATGGTCTGGAAGCTACCCTTTCGATTGAATGTGAAATACCTTTGCTCAAACTAGTTGTTGAATTGTTGCCGAATACTTCACCATAAGAAGAGTGTCTTCTCTATATAGAAAGGCTGGATGAAACTCGCTGCTTTGCTTCTTTGTTCATTCAAGCACAGAAAAAGTGGGTCAAAGCTCATTTTGACTAGTTGATTTCCCCTCGCTCCTTTATAGAAGGAGACCTCGTCCTCTTGTATGACCAAGCTCACAATAAGCTAGGGGTAGGAAAATTTCAACCCATGTGGCATCGGCCCTACATTGTTAAACATGTTTTGCAGAATGGGGCTTATGAGCTTATTGATTATGAAGGTCATGCTTTGGATCAACCTAGAAATGGGTTGTATCTTAAAAATTACTATGCATGAGTCATTCGTGCATGTTTTTGTACATAGGTGTTTTTCATTTTTGTACATTTTTGGCTTGGTGTGCTTTGCAAGCGTTTTCCTACTTGTTGGATCATTTCTTATTGTGCATATGTCTATTACCCCTTATGTTAGTTTTGTGGATGGTGCTTCTCACAGTACCTAGAACTTGTCTTCAGCATCCTGGGTGATTTATGATCCTGCTGGTGAGTTGATAGACCTTATGAACTACAAACAATTTCATTGAATATAGTGTTTTTACTGAACTATTAACTGAGGCCATTACCCTCGACATTCGTGCATTTATTGTTAACCTGGACTCACAGCTTGTTGTTCTTCAACTTAATGGACATTATTCTGTTAGAAACCCTCACATATTAAGGTTGTATTTGCATGTTAGTTTACTGGAAATACATTTTGATTACATTACATATAAACATATTCCTAGAAAAATGAATGTATTAATTGATATAGCATCTAACATTGTATTAGATAGACATTTGTGTAATTTGTAAAAAATCATCATCACATGACAAGATCCATACAGGAAAATATACACACATATATATATATATATATATATATATATATATATATATATATATATCGAGTGTTTGCATCTGTGTGCATCATAAGTTCAAAAGATATGTATGTTTCGGTTACATCCTGAGACATCATCTCTCTCAAAAAATATGCAGAAATAAAACCTAGGTTCTTACTCGGTGTGACGCTCATGATAACACGTCACTTTCTGTACAAGCTGCCTCAAAAAGTGATGAACACGGTTTGACACCCCTATAGTGTGTCTCTGGTATGCACGAGGAACATCATTGAATCACACATAGTCCAGGATCCCACGGGAGATTCCCTCTAGGTTGCATATGATTTCATCCTCCTCACCTCCCTCACCATGAGGGGCCACATCAAAGTCGCGAGGAATCCACCGCGCTATCGGGGACATACCTGCAGGTCTCTCTAGGCCAACATCTGCAATTACAAGGATTAATGTCAGAACATGCATAACAAAAAATCATAATACTCCTCAAAATAAAAAATGAGTCTTACCCAGTACTTCATCCCAATCCTCTCCTTCTGGGAGCAGGAGATCTTCATCACCAGTGAAATCTGTGCTAGAGTAGGGCCAATCCTCCACAACAATCAATTGTCGGCGGAGCCACTCAAAGAACTCTGGTCTCCAGGACATTTGTTAACTGCCCCCTGACCTTGGCATCAAAGCTACCCAACGGGCCATCCGTGGCTTCTGGGCTGGTGGTGTCAGAACTATTACCTCCTGACGTTGGAATATTGGTAACCATTCTAAGATGAACAATACTAATATGGACCCGTAGCCGAACTGCTTCAGCTTGGTTTTCTTGCATTTTTTCAATTGATGCTTCATGTTAATTTTTACTGCCTTTGCCCAGTTGTAGAGGGTTAGTGTCATGCAATCTATAGCAAGATGTAGCTGTGTTTTTGTGGCCTCGTGCGGAGCCTGCAATCTAGCAACTCGTGTGATGGTGTGCAACACTACCCTTAGTGCTAACTTCGGAATAGTTTGGATATCCACTTTTCCACTTCCCAATCCTTTCCTTGCCCCTAGGCACACCATGTCAATAACCATAATCATGTTCTTCATTAAGGGCCCGCTGTAATATTCCTAAATTAGCCTAAAGCTAATTGGAATATTAAATTTTTGTTTTGTCACTTAGATAGGTGAATAAGTGGGTAGGGACACCCATAAATCTCTTTATTGTGAACAAAACCACTTCTCATGTGAAATTGGATCATCTTTCCAGCTCAATAAAGCACCCTATGGTGTGAACAGGGGCTAAAACATGTGGACTAGGTGAACTTTGATCAAATCAACAACGTTGTCATGGAGGAGTGGACATTAATCAAGGGACAACATAAGTTTTAGATGGAGACACATTGCATGGAAGTAGTGTCATTAATGGATGGGGCTTAGGGTTTGGAAGATCATGTCTTATAAAAGGAAGAGGATGGAAGCCATATTATTCATCTTGATGTATTTGATATTTTGATATATGGTCTATTTATACATATAGCTTCCATCAGTTGTTTAGCTAAGATTGCATGTGTTGTTTAGCACAGGGTGTTCCTGATCGGGAATCCCACCTCTTCCATTGAGAAGCTCTTGGAGTATTTTTCACTATACTTCCACAATCAGGCATTTGGCCTAGCTTCAGTCTCATGTACAATGTAGTTCTATTTAGAGTTGGGTTGTGTTGCAAGGGTGTAGCAGTGGAGGGGAGAAATATCCAATTTCTGAGCTTATTTTCCAGTGAGGGGACCAACCCTTCACCTATTGACTTTATTGGGTGTTTTTGCAGCTGATAGATCATTCCTTCAGCCCCATATCAGTAGTCATTCCCAGGGAGTGGGTAATCCAGGCAACATAAATGCAATGGGCAACTCAAAAAAGGCCAAAATTCCAAACTTAAAATATGGCCAAACCATTTATGGGTTTTTTTAGGTTTGTGGAGTTGAATCCGTGGTTAAAAGCATGGATCATTCTAAGAACTCTAACGGCATTCAGTACATGTTTCTGCTCCTCAATAGCAACAGTTTCTAACAACAGTAGCAATAGCAGCACAACATTTCCAGTGTTTGGTTTCTTTAGTGTATTTCAGCCATCTTGTGGCTTGAGTGAATTCCTTTTGGAGCAATGTGTAATTTCATTTGTTGTTATATATAATGATATGGCTCTATTGTTTTCTACTCATAGATTATGATGTCTTAATGTAATTTCGAGTTGCAACATATTTCCGGCATTTTCCAGATTTTAGTGCTATGTTTCTATTTTGATTTATTTGGAATGTTGCATATGTTCTATATTCCTATCTTTTCCATTTTGGAATATTACAGTGGTATCAGAGCATAATCTTGGCTCATCCTATGTACTTCATCCATTATTTCATCTAGGGAGGCTTCTCATAGGAAGGGAAAGATCTGCAGAAGAGATGAAGGAAAACCCTCATTTACAGGAGGAAAGGAGTTCTCAAAACTTCTTCTTCAAACTATGAAGTGCATTATCAAAGACATCAAAGAGATGAGAATGGAGAGGTGGAGAGATTCTCCAAGAGGGCTTGCACATGAAGAAAGCTCCAGTTTTTCACATTATGGGTGTGAACATTTAGCTACACCATCAGATCTACAATGTGGCACCATGCCTAGGTGTAATGTTCCCACTTAGCCTTAGCTAAGAGGAACATTCAATTTTGTTTTAATTTCTATTCCATGAATAAATGAATAAAGGAGGACATTTAAAACTCCTAAAAAGTTCGAATAAATCAATGCCCATGTGAACAAAGACAAATCAGGGCCATGTAAATAATCACTTGCAGGTGTGAAAGAGGTTTGAGCTAAATACTGAGTCAACCTTGACCAAATCAACAACGCTGTCTAGGTTCATTGCATCTCCAAAAGGGATAATGCAGTTCTAGAAGGAAGCCTCTCATGTGAAAAGGGATAACTCATCAAGATGGTTTAGGGTTTGCAAAAGCTTTCTCATCTTATAAAAGGAGAGGGAGGACAACAAGAGAAGGTTGTTGATTGATCATATTTCTGAGTATTTTTTTGCTTAGACAAATACCATTCTTTGTTGTTTAGTGGAGGATTGTATCTGGAATTCCTATGCAGGGATTTCACCTCTTCCTTTGAGGATTCAAGGAAGAAAGTTTGCTAAATTGAACCACTATCAGGCTTGAGGCCAAGCTCCATCTTACATTACAACACTGCTCATCTTGAGGGCTGAGTTGTCTTGTGAGCTGCAACAAGTGGGAGTCTAGATCTGCATAGATCTAGTGTATTTTTGGGAGCCTCTTCTCATGGAAGGTGTTATTTAACCTCTTGAAAGAGTGTCTCTGCTTCTTTTACTCCAGATCTACAACTTTATAGCATTTTTCTATGTCATTTGAGCTACAACGTTGTCCCATTGAGTAAACTACGTTATTTTTGTATGAGGGTTTACATGGTGTCTTGCTCATAGTTTAGATCTAATATCTCTTGTGCTGGGCTTTGCTTTCCACTTGGTGATCCATGGATTAGCTTGCTGATCTATGTTTTGCTCAGATCTAATCCAATGTAATGAAATGTTATTTTCATAAAGTTACTGCAGCAGTTTCCATATCTGCAACTTGTTTCTCAGATCTACTCTTATTCATGAATGCTTTTGTCAAAATTCCAAGTGGATCTTGAAGAGAAAACTATATAGTTTTCAAATCTGATATAGATCTGATGTTTTATCCATAGATCTATCCTAGATATGAGTTGTAACTTCCAGCTACTAAATCTCCTCAAAAATAATGCTGTTGAATCATTTCTGCAAATATACATGTGTTCCTGCTCTCTTTTCTGAAGATTTATTGTTGTATTGACTCATGCATTCTACTGTATAATGAAATGGCTTTATCATAATGATTATTTTCTGTTGTATGACTGAAATATAATTCTCCTTTCTGATCTCCTCTGAACTTCTGCTAAAACTGCACAATTCCTGAAGCAGTGCTTGGATTTTGTTGCAGCCTTCCTCTTTGGGTGCTTTTTAGCTAGTCAAGTTTTTGGGAGATTTGTTTAATGAGTCTAAACTGATTTTTTTTCTTCTGAAACTCCATATATAAGTATCATATAGCATAAATAAGAGGAACAAAGTCATAATCTATGTTATTTTTCCAAATTTTTACTTATACAACGTTTCTGTTAAGCACCTTGTTGAATTTCCTGAAAAGGATCATTACAGTGGAATCGGAGCTCCACTCTTGGCACAACCTATGCTTGCCATTGGAGAACCAATCATGCCGCACTTTGAAGAATAAGATCCTCCCACTGAGAGGGAGATGAGGTACCAAATTAGAAGTCATAAAAAGTATGACCCCACCACTAATGGCCCTGATAAGGGTCAAGACAAGGGGAAAGCCCCTAAATCTGTGAATGATAAGGATAAGGAAGAAGAGGAGTTTTCAAAAACTCTCTTGGAGACTATGCAATATATTTCCAAGGAGATAAAAGAGATGAGGGTGGATAGAATGAGGGATTCCCTTAGGATATTCCATCAAGGAGAGAGTTCTGAAATATCTCATTATGGAACTGGTCAACCTGTGAGCTTGCCACAAGTCCCACAGGCCTCCCAACGCTCTACTATGCCTACCTTCTTGGCTGTAGATAATGAGGGACCACAAGAACCAACCTCCTTGGAATTTTACCTTGTGGAATATGACTCATAAAGTCAGAGGTTCAAGGATAACTTGATCTTTAAATACTTTTTCCATCTCAAGGACCGGAGGAGGCCATGGCAGCAGTAAAGAGATGGAGGTTTCTTCCAAGGGAGACACCATACTATGGGAAAGTTATTTTTTCCCAAATTCAATGAGTCATCCTCTCGTTCTTCCAAAGCATGGGTGGAAAAGTTGGACATCTATTTCTAGTTGAATAAAGTCGCCGAAGTAGAAGCCATTAAGATTGTTGCGTTGCATTTTGAGGGTGAAGCCCACAACTAGTGGTTTCATGGACTATCTACATTGGGACACAACAATGTGTCTACATATGATGATTTCACTAGAAGACTTGTGGAGAGAATTTATCGGAAAGATCCTGAGGCACCTTTTATAATCCTGGCAAAGCTGAAGTAGATAGGAGATGCAGAGGCCTATATCTCTGAATTCCTGAGATTGTCAGTAATGGTCCCTGATATATCTATAGCAAGGAGAGTCTACATGTTCATTGATGGCCTGGAGGAACCTTTGCATGGGTTGGTTAAGTCTACCAAGCCCATCACTTTGCATGATGCCATTGAGAGAGCTAGAGATCTCCAAGATGCCTTGCCAAGAGTAAAGGCAACTTTCCAAAGCAAAGCCCCTCATTCTTTTAAGGGGAAAGAAGGGAAAGCTGCTCCACCCAAGGAGAGATCACTGAAGAAGCCTCTTGACCTTGATCTTCGAAGGGAGTTGATGAAGAAGAGATTGTGTTTCACTTGTCAGGAGCCATGGGTACCGGGACATAGATGTGCTGCTGGAAGGGCACACTATATAGAATTATTCTCAAATTTTTAGGAGGAATATGGGAATGAAGGACCTAGGAGGGGTCACAGCACTGGTGATGATGAGGAGGAAGATCAATCACCATCCAGAGGTGAAGAGAGAGCCTTTGCTCGAACAATTGGGACTCTTGCCTCTTTGAGAGGAGTGCCTAAGTACTTGACCTTGAGAGTACAAGGCTCAGTCATGAACCAGAGATTGTCTATTATAATTGACAGTGGGGCTACCCACAACTTTATTGATGCTCACCTTGTGCAGAGGAGAGGAATCCCCACTAACACTTTTTATGGGTTTTCTATTTTGGTCCCAGGAGATAGAACCATGCAATGCATGAGATATGTCCCATCACTTTTTGTCACTATGGGATCCTACACCTTGGTGGACCATTTCTTTGTAGTTGACATACCAGTCACCAATATAATCTTGGGTGTCCAGTGGTTGATTACCTTGGGGGGGGTTACCATTGATTGGAAGGCCTTGCAAATGGAGTGGGTGGACTTGAAGAGTGGGAAACCACAAATAATTCAAGGCATGCACACTTATCCTGCACCTAATGTTTCCACACAAAAAACAGAGATGGATTTGCGTAGTGGAAGCAAGGATTTCACAGTTCCTTCTCTCATGTTTATGAGGATGCTGAAAGGAACATTTCTACCTCATGGCAAGCCATTTGGAATGCCATTAGATTCTGATCGTGTGGGGGAAGCCTCAAAAAATGCTGCTCCAAGCATAGACCAAGCAAGGATTGGAGCAATGAAAGAGAAAGCCACAACACTGTGGGAGGAAGGAAAGGAGAGGATTAGCCTCCCAACAAACAAAGTTGGCATGCATAATTTCAAAGAAGCAATTAGCAAAAAGGAAAGCACTACCATAGATGTATCAACAGCACTGTCATTGCTGAGTTGTGTGCATCCATATTAAAGATCTCAACTCCTTGTGGAGTACTCCGAAGATCTTCACACCGGGATGATATTAGATGGAATGAATCAAGGGGGAGGCTATGTGGTCCATGAAGGGGTCATCTATCATCTTGGTAAAGTATTCTTGTCTCAAGCATCCAAGCTTAAGCAATAGATACTACAAAGAGCACTACATTGGGAGGGTATGAAGGAGGAACTACATCAACACTGTGATTGGGAGGAAATACATCAGCACTTACAAGAGTGCAATAGTTATGAGGAGATGGAGCAGCCAAGGGACTCTATGCAGGAGTCATTTCAACCATCTCTTCCTTCTCTTAGAAGAGGAGAAATGCCCATGCCCAAATCCATGTGTGTGGGAGACTTGAATGGTAAAGAATCTAATCTTATGGAGCATGTTTATTTTTCTAATTTGACATATTCTATTACCATATGTATGCAGGCCATGGCTCCTACAAGGAGTGATATTACATGCAGATCTCATGGCATTGATGAGGCCAATAAAAATTCTAAATCTGGCCAATCCCTTGAGGTGCAAAGGGAGACTCTCTATCATGATGGGTTCTTCCCAAAGGCCTCTAACTTGGGTATCACTTTCAGCCATGTCAAAGTGACCCATGCAGCCAAGATGTGGTGGGATTACCACTTACCACACTCAGATCTACTCAAGCCAAGGAGTGCATTGCATTGGTATCTTATGTGGGATTGTGACCCACCTCCTCAAGTGCAAATTTCAGTTTGCATATATGTGATTTTGCTTCCATACATATATGATATATTGGTATTGTTTATGGGTTTGTATGGGCAAAGAGATGGTAGTTTATATGTACCCCATGGGATGGAACTTCATATTTTACTTCATGATACATGTTTTATATGTGATATTGCTTCACCCATGTTTATTTCTATTGATTTTTACACTCTTGAAGGGATGGCCTATGCCCCTATCATGTTAGCCTTAGAGGAGAAATTTTTGATGTATTGGCTTAATGAGCACTTGGCCCATGATGAAATCTTGATCCTTGATGGTACCATCAATGGAGGAGGAGAATAAATACAACTCTTACCCTATCAGTTGCTTGAGGACAAGAAACATTTGGGAGGGGAGGAATGTAATGTTCCCACTTAGCCTTAGCTAAGAGGAACATTCAATTTTGTTTTAATTTCTGTTTCATGAATAAATGAATAAAGGAGGACATGTAAAACTCCTAAAAAGTCTGAATAAATCAATGCCCCTATGAACAAAGACAAATCAGGGCCATGTAAATAATCACTTGCAGGTGTGAAAGATGTTTGAGCTAAAGACTGGGTCAACCTTGACCAAATCAACAGTGCTGTCTAGCTTCATTGCATCTCCAAAAGGGACAACGCAGTTCTAGAAGGAAGCCTCTCATGTGAAAAGGGATAACTCATCAAGATGGTTTAGGTTTTTCAAAATATTTCTCATCTTATAAAAGGAGAGGGATGGTTTAGGGTTTGCAAAATCTTTCTCATCTTATAAAAGGAGAAGGAGGGTAGTAAGAGAAGGTTGTTGATTGATCATATTTCTGAGTATTTGTCTGCTTAGAAAAATACCATTCTCTACTATTTAGTGGAGGATTGTATATAGAATTCCTATGCAGGGATTTCACCTCTTCCTTTGAGGATTCAAGGAGGAAAGTTTGTTGAATTGAACCACTATCAGGCTTGAGGCCAAGATCCATCTTACATTACAACGTTACTCATCTTGAGGGTTGAGCTGTCTTATGAGCTGCAACAAGTGGGAGTCTATATCTACAGAGATCTAGTGTATTTTTTGGAGCCTCTTCTCATGGAAGGTGTTCCTTAAAATCCTGAAAGAGTGTCTCTGCTTCTTGTACTCCAGATCTGCAATTTTACAGTATTTTTATGTGTCATTTGAGCTATAGTGTTGTCCCATTGAGTAAACTGTGTTATTTCTGTATGAGGGTTTACATGGTGTCTTGCTCATAGTTTAGATCAGAGATCTCTTGTGCTGGGCTTTTCTTTCCACTTGGTGATCCATGGATTAGATTGATAATCTATGTTATTTTCAGATCTGATCCAATGTAATGAAATGTTATATTCATAAATTTACTACAGAAGTTTCCAGATCTGCAACTTGTTTCT
Organism: Pinus albicaulis; assembly: GCA_034641835.2. Lineage (NCBI taxonomy): Eukaryota > Viridiplantae > Streptophyta > Pinopsida > Pinales > Pinaceae > Pinus > Pinus albicaulis. The sequence goes on along the minus strand of JAXQQM020058067.1, from coordinate 82,671 downwards.
CAGATCTACTCTTATTCATGCATGCTTTTGTCAAAATTCCAAGTGGATCTTGAAGAGAAAACTATATAGTTTCTAGATCTGATATAGATCTGATTTTTTATCCATATATCTGTCCTAGATCTGAATTATAACTTCCAGCTGCTAAAGCTCCTAAAAAATAACGTTGTTGAAGCATTTATGCAAATATACATGTGTTCCTACTCTCTTTTCTAAAGATTTATTGTTGTATTAACTCATGCATTCTACCGTATAATGAAAGGGATTTATCATAATGTTTATTTTCTGTTGTATGACTGAAATATAAGTCTCCTTGCTGATCTCCTCTGAACATCTGCTAAAACTGCGCAATTCCTGAAGCAGTGCTTGCATTTTGCTACAGCCTTCCTCTTTAGGTGCTTTTTAGCTAGTAAAATTTTTGGGAGATTTGTTTAATGAGTATAAACTATTTTTTTTTATGAAACTCCATATATAAGTATCATATAGCATAAATAAGATGAACCAAGTCCTGATCTGCATTATTTTTTCACAATTTTACTTATATAGCGTTTATGTTGAGCACCTTGTTGAATTTCCTGAAAAAGGATCATTACACTAGGGTCATAACAAGAGATATGGAGGAAGGAGATGTACCAAAGGAGGAGACTCTTGGTGACTATATTCAAGAGTATGAATCTCAAACTCATAGATTTAGAGATCATCTAAACTTCCAAGGGTTTTGTAAGATCAAGGAGAATAGAAGACCTAACAACCATGATAGAAGCAAGTAGCATGATGTGGGTAGATTATTTCTATATATTACACTAAAATTTATCATCATGATGTTTTAGTGTCTATATGAGTTCATAATTATTCATATATTACTCCCTTAGAAGCCTACAACATCAAAGTTCCTAAAATCAAGCCTTGAAATTGAGAGAAAAGCTCATAAAATTCTTAAAAACACTTGTACTGCACTTTCCCTTAACATTGCCTGCGATGCCGCACCTATTTGTTCTAAAGCATGCGGAGCTAAACACACTTTTTCTTCATTAAAAGTGTAGACCCAAGTAAAAGGTAAAATGAAGGCGGAAATTAACATTTACAAGCCCAACAGTCAAATCTGGAAGCTTCTAGAAGCAATTATCCGGTCGAAGTTTCGCTCCTATCATGTATGTTCATTCCTCCATTATGGGAGCCTACCCCTTGGTTTATGGAGATTAATCCCTTTAAAAGAGGATTCTATCCCCTCTTATGTGGAGCTATAACCTCTTCTCTTTTCCTATAAATTGAAGCCATAGTGCAGCCTCAAAGGGAGTTAGACTTAGAGAATTTTTGAGGAGAAATGCTGTAGAAACTCAGACTCTCTTAACTAATCATTATGTGGGAATGATTACACACCCATGTGAATTTTAGCTGAGAGAGTGCAAAGCTTGTTAGATTAAAGGAAATTCCTGTTCCAAACCCCGGGAAGGCATGTACAAAATCAAGGCGGACACAGTGGTAAGACTCTTTCTTCATCAAAGTTAATACAAATAAAACCCATTTTCTCAATGAGTTCTTTAATGAAGTAGCTTGTTTATCATGTTTTATCAATGAGTTATTTAATTAGTTAGCTTGTTTCTTGAATTCCTTGATCATCTCGATAGATATATAATTCATGAATTAGTTTATACTATGCAGGTGCTATTTATTTTTTCCATGTTTGTGATTGCAGATCCTTGAAGACGACTCTTTCAAGCAATTGGAAAGAAGATCATTACAAACAGCACTGGATCACAGGTAGGTCTTCAAAACCTCTGTTGTAGCTAATTCTGAATTGAATATTATCTAGAGAAAATAGTTTTTTTTTGTCTGTTTGTTGCTAGCTTTCCGTAGGACACTTGGGAGGTATGTCTTGTCAGCAAGAATGACTTATCCATCCAACAAAATGGTGACTCCACTGGGGAATGGATCTTGAACTTTGATTTCTTTTATTTTTGACTTGTGAATTTATTTTTTCTAATTTTTATTGGTTTATACTAGCTTGGGTAGTTTATCCCTGTAGAATCCCTGACACATGTTTTAGCAATTTTTATTTTTTCTTTTATTTTTCTGGTATCCACACTTTTCTTTTAGAAACAGTGCGGGCATCTCTGATTTTTTCTTGTATAAACAGTGCGAGACCACACCTGTTTACACTGAAACCTACAGACCCCATGAAATTTTTTAGAAAACCTTAAAATTCTCTTTTCTGGATTAGTTTGTTAGATTCTCAGTGTATACCCAGACTTGTATTTTCTGTTAGAAAGCTTTGGTTGAGAGTTTGCTTCAGCATTTTTAAGTTTTCAATGATTTTCTGAAAGATCTTCATGTTATAGTGATTTTTGCTTTGTCTATATCCCACTCAAAGATTAGAAGCCTTGGTATACCTTTAGATCGTTGGTATTTCCTAGCTCTTGATGAGTTTGACTTCATAGTAGAAATTGTTTTATGATATTTAGATCCCATTTTCTCATTTGCAAATCTTAAAAAAAAAAATTGTTGATAAGTTTGGAATTTCAGTTAAAAAACCATAATTGGATGTTTTTTGAGTTCTTGCTGATCTAAGAAAATAATTTCTTAGTTAGATAACAAGCTAAGCAAAACTACCTCAAAATATTTAAAGTTTTAATTCAGATTTAGTCTTTAGAATTTTTAGATCTCAAAATTAGTGATTCTTAGTTTTGAGTGTTATTTCTAGAAATTGTAGTTTTTTGGAGAAAATTTTGTTTGTACTTTCGATCTTGAATGATAAAGGGATTCCTTATTGAGAAATTGATCATTTTTATTTCTCATGAAATTATATTTCTTTTCATTTATTCTTGTTTGAAGGAAAGAATTGTTTTAAAAGATTGCATTTATCAACTCTTTCTTTTAGATAGAATTCATCGAAAGGAAAGGAATTGTTTCTCATAATAGATGCATTTTTAGTGTGTTTTGATTCGGGTCACTACATATCATCAGTTTCACTTTCGCACCTATTGTCCTAAGAAACAACCTATTAAAAACAACGCTTAAATTAAAATCAATCTAGTAATTTTTATTTTCTAGGGCTCTTTTCCACCAACTTATCTTAGGCTAGTGTCTTGGGGTAGGGAGTAGTTAACTCTCTAAGACAATTAAAACAAACAAGTAGTCCATCTTGCGGTACGAAAAATCCAATAGTCACTTGTATGCTCTGGGAAGCTCCTCTTAAAGGAGTCAAGCACGAGGTCATATCCGAACCAGTGGGATAATCAATTCTATCTCATTGGGAACGATAGAAGATGTGCACGTATTAACAATGGTAAACCTTGGATAGACCATTGTTGAGGAGCCTGGGGTCACTTGTCGGTATACCTTGGATTATGTCAAGGAGCCTTCAAGGGAATTGAGCTTTGTTACTCTGCCCTTGCATGTATGTCGGATCGTAGACTATTCCCCCAGGTATATTATTTCCTGTTGGTAACCTTAGTGGCCATAATATTTACGATTATTTCCTAAGGTGACGGTGGAGGAAAGATCCCACTGTACCTGGAGCAGACATCGACTAGAATCACTTGGACTATCCAGAGGGTTATTTTCACTCGAGATGGTTTAAGTGGAGAAACTTGCATTGGTATGTTTCATTAAGCAGGTTTTCGGGGTAACTATTCCAACCGCCATTTCTACATTAAAAACTACGATGTTGGATTTCATCACCAACTAGTGTTTTTAGTGTGGGAATTTACTGTTTGTGTGTGGTTTGATCTCCTAGATTTTTAGGCGTGTGATTCATTTGTTTGTTTCCTTAGCGACTTTATGATTTTTCATTGAAATTTTCTTTGATTGCGTGTGATTAATAATTTTTAATTGTGGCTGAATTACCAAGAAAATCGCGTAGATTCTAGGGGAAACCCCCTGAGTATACACCAAGCCAACTTGAAGGACTAAAAGCTTTAGTCCCTCAGAATACAAGTGGAATTAGATCAACAGAACTAGGAGAATCATCCATAAGTACTCATCCTGATTATCAATCACAAACAACAGAATATATTCAAGGGCCAATTCAATTTTCGAAGTCACTAACATTGCTTCTCCAACCAGTCAATTAGCTGAAGAACCTGAAATTTCTGAGCCCGATACTGAACCTATTGTTTTGGAACCATCTTCAGGATTTGTTACTCTGACTTCTAGTGATCCTAATTCACCTAGGGTAAGACATCGCATTACTGAAAACCTTCCTTCTGATCTCATATGTATTGAAGAACTTGTTGGTCAAGACGAAGACGTAGTTCTTCTCGAAACCCATGAAACTTTGAATCTTAGGGAGCGTGAATCAATATTCTACAGTCCTTTTAGAAATGATGCTTGGTATTTATCATTGACATATTTTTTACAAAACGCAGGTCTTACTTATTCACCACCCCGAATTCCTTTTTACCCTACACTGAGAGGTTCTCAACCTTCATTAGCTATGTCGAGTGAGTCATCTATGTTTTCTCAATCTCCAAAAACATTTTTATACAGTGGTCCATCTGTTCCTTTGGGATACCAGTTGCTCTCTGGTACTTTCTCGGGGGAAACTCCTCAACCAATTGAACAAGTGTTATCATCTGGTCCAAATAGAACAAACACTGAAATGTTGAACACAGAACATATTTTAATGATGTCTGGAAATATTCCAAATCCTCAACCTCAAGGAAGTCAGTTACCGCCTGGGGGGAAACCTCAAGGTAGTCAGTTACCACCCAGAGGGAAACCTCAGGGTAATTTTTTACCAGGTCAAACTGTGGGACAATATTTCCTGCCTAGGGAGCAACCTCAAGAACAATACATACCTCAAGGTCAATATCAACCCCAAGGATAGTACATACCTCAAGGTCAACCCCAAGGAAAGTACATACCTCAAGGTCAAACCTAAGGACAATACATACCTCAGGGTCAATATCAATCCCAAGGGCAGTACATGCCTCAGAGTCAATACCAACCCCAGATTCTGTGCATGCCTCGGAGTCAATATCAACCTTAGGGTCAGTACTCAGCTCAAGGTTTTCAACCTCCTTTAGGTCAACCATTATTACAAGGAGCTGGAAATTTTCCAGTTAATTATCAAACTTACATTCAACCTGGTAATGTTCCTTCATATGCACAACCTTCTATAGGTCAATATCCCAGAATTAATATGGTGTGGGATCCATCTCAAGTTCAACAGACTTTACAACCCAATGTGTGGTTACCTAATCAACCTGGATAGTACATAGGTTTTTATCCAACCCAACAACCTATCCAACCTACCATTCAAGTTCCTGCACCTGGTTCTGGTCAGCAGCCTAGGCCGAGTACACCTCAAACTTTGCCTCAAACTTCTGCTACTGCTGCAACTTCTGTTCAACCTACCACACCTATTTTTGGAGTATTTGTAGCTCCTGTTTCTACTACCCCTGTATCAGTGAAAATTCTTCAAGTATCTATGCCACAGTCAGGACCAATAATTTAGACTACGGTCCAGATGCCTACAGGACAAGCTGGTACAAGTATGATTCTCACTAGTCAACCACAATTTACGTATCAACCGTATCAGGGGCAGTATCAATTTGGATAGGCTACAAAAAATTCAACATATCAGTATCAGCCGTACCCTAGGTATACTTATCAAGTACCTCAACAACCCCAGTATGGTTCGGTTAATCCTGGTTATCCGAGAGGTTTCATGATTCACAATGTGCATCCAATTCCAAGATATCCTGGATATCCTCCTCCTAGTACTGGTTTGATCACACAAGGTTATCAAGACCCTAGCCATAGGTTACCGTTTATAGAAACTTTATATTTAATTGATCTATCGCGTCTTATGAACGATCCTATCTTTTATCTTCTATATTGGCCGTCGATGCCTAATAAGTTGCCCAATGATATTCCAAAGTTTGACGGTAAGTCAGGAGAGGACCCATCTAATCATGTTATGACTTATCACCTCTGGTGTCCATCTAATTCATTAATCGATGATTCGATTCGATTGCATATTTTTCAGAGAAATCTGATTGGTCTAGTTACCAAATGGTACATTGAGTTACCACGAGGCTCATTTAATAATTTTAATGCACTATCTACTGCTTTCTTAACCCATTTTCAGTTGCCTGCCAGATACGACAATGACACGGAATTGATGACTTCATTAAAATAATCTACGTCTACATACATATCCGATCACATTCATGAATGGAGACGTAGGAGGTGTTTAGTGAAGGTATTTATTCCAGATCAAATTTTGGCTGAATGGTTTATTAAATCGTTATTTCCCAAAATTAATGAATATGTGGCCAAAGGAGGCGTTGTTACAGAAGAGCAAGTCATTGCTCAGGCTCAATACCTTGACCTTGTATATACACAGTCAGGTACTCTGTATGATAAAATCCTTGATTTACCAAGACCTGGTCAATTAACTACAACTCCTTCCAGCTCTCATGCCGCTGATGGTGTAATTGGTTCTGTTAGCATTGGTAAGAGTAAGAAGAAATCTTCCAAGACGACTTCTCCTATTATCACTTTACCCGATTCACCGAAAGGAGATTCTTCTGTTGAAACTTCCAGTAATATTCATGTTGTAGAATCATCTACAACCAAACCTAAAACTGGTGGTAAGAAGAAAGGTAAGAATAAAAACAAAAAAATATTCAAAAGATAAAAACGATAAAACTGAACCAACTGACGATAAACAAAAACCTCGCTATCCTTGTCTGATCTGTGACAAGGATCATTTTACAAAAGAGTGCCCGCATAGAGCCGAGGTATCGAAATTCATTAAGGGTTCACCCATACCTACTGTCTTGAAGGATCCCTTTCCTGCTCAAGATAGTAACATGATTGGATATTCCTCAAATACGCTAGAGAATATCTTAATGGTTGTGACACGATCGCAAGATTACGGTAGTAAAAGTCCTGGTAAAGAAGCAGAAACATCTAATTCAGCATCAACTACATCTCCCTCAATTTCTAATCTGCTACAGATCGAGAAACAAAATCCTGACTTAGTAATCAAACCACCTACTAAAGGTGTACTTTGTAAATTAGCTTTCAATCCACATGCGAGAGCTGCTCAGAATTACATGTTGAAGACTTGGAAATTTTCCTTCAACAATGTTGGCTTTGGAAGTGCTGCAATCATGCCCAGCACAAAGAAAATTACTATTGTTAGCCTTAGGAGTCATAGACCTCCAAGATTCGAACCTAATGATATTTGATTTAAATAATTTTACACCCCACCTACCTCATCAAATGGCTTTTCAAATTCTAGTAATAGTCAATAACAAATGTATCTTTCGTATTGTTGTTGATGAAGGGGCTTCTATGTGTATTATGTCGTTAAAATGCTGGAAATCACTTGGTTCTTCGACAATTAACCAGTCGCCTACTATCCTCAAAGCTTTTGATGGAAGAGGTTTTCATCCGTATGTTATTTTATAGGATCTACCAATAGAGTTCGAAGGAAAAACCATTAATCTGGATGTGGAAGTGGTTGATGTCCCTCTGGATTACAACCTTCTCCTAGGTCGCAGTTGTTCTTACGCCATGACTACTATTGTATCATCGGTCTTTCGTCTCATTATGTTTCCACATAAAGGAAATATCGTTAAAATAAATCAGCTCTCATATTATTCATCCAACCCAGCCTTTACTGATAGTATCCAACATATCGGAAAATTGACTATCCCTTATAAGGATGTTGGGGTAGGGTTAATTAAATATTCTGCTTTACTGGGAACTTTTTCCCTGCCTGCTCCCAACGTACAACCTCCTATTGCTAATATCAATATGATTACATCAAGTACTATTTCCTTTGATGATTCTTAGATAGTACCTTTAGAATCAAATCTGGATTCTTTTAATGGTGAGATGCCTTTGAGTCCTTTTGAGTTAGCATATCAGGCAATACAGTCATTTTCTGATACTCCTTCAACTAAATCTGATCCAGTGAATGTGATCACTAAGGAGTCACTTTCAATATGGAGCTCAGCTTCAAAATAAAATATGGATCTTGGTCAACAAGTATTCAATACTGATGAACAAATTTGTGAATTCTTTTCTGTCGATGAATTACCATGGGAAGATCTGCATCATAGGTCTTCGTTTTTACCTGATCCTGATCATTTTGAGAATGATTTTTTCTCCATTTTTACTACTGATTATGTCAAAGAACCTCGTAATCCTCTTTCATCTTCCAATTCTGAATTGAATTTAGAAAACATCTCTACAACAGTTCCCATTGACATTTCAGTAAAACCCGGAATTTTTGAAAATATTCATATAGGTGCTTCTTGTACGACTCATGAAATCCAAGCATATAAAGCCCTATTTCAGGAATTCTGCGACATTTTCGCTTGTTCATATGAATAAATGCCAGGAATTGATCCATCGATTGTTGTTTATGAAATAAAAAAAATACCCGGATGCTAAACCCATCAGACAGATATTACATCAGGTACATCTGCAAAAATATGTCGCTATTAAAGAAGAAGTTGAAAAATTACTTCGTGCAAGTTTTATTTATCCAATTCTATTAACGGATTGGGTATCTAATATTGTTCCTGTCAATAATAAACAAGGAAAAATACGAGTATGCACCAATTATAGGTAAATCGAGCTTGTCCAAAAGATAATTATCCAACCCCTTATAAAAATCAAATTATTGACGATTGTGCTAGAAGTGAAATGTTTTCATTCGTGGATGGAATTTTCGGCTACAATCAAATCAACATACTCCATGTAGATCAACCTAAAACATTTTTCATTTGTACATGGGGGACTTTTGCTTATCACAAATTACCTTTTGGACTTAAGAATGTTGGTGCCACTTTTCAAAGGGCAATGTCTTATGCATTTCATGACATTAAACACATTGTGAAACCCTACCTCGATGATTTTCCTGCTCATTCCTCACACAGCAGATCATATCACTCATTTACGAGAAATTTTTATATGAAGTGGGAATTTTAAGATTCGTCTGAATCCTCACGAATGTGTTTTTTGTGTATAATATGGAAACTTTTTGGGATTTATTGTCTCAAAGGCAGGCATTCGTGTCGATCCATTGAAGGTTGAGGCTATCACCAATTTACCTCCTCCTTCTACTCTTCGCCAACTCTAAAGTTTTCAAGGGAAAGAAAACTTTTTACATCGATTAATTTCTAACTACACTGAGTTAACAAAAGGTTTCACCGGGTTGTTAAAACATAATATTCATTTATTTTGGGACAAGATCATTGATCGATCTTTTGATGCTCTGAAAAACGCATTGACCCATGCACCGTTACTGCATCCTCCCAATTACAACCAGGATTATTTTTTGTACCTTGCCACTTCCGATTCCACGGTAAGAATGATTCTAGTTCAGGAAGATGAATTCCATGGTGAACATGTGATTTACTATCTTAGTCGTAATTTGCATTCAAATGAAATCAAATATTCACATGTGCAGAAATTGGCCTTGGCAGTCATTCAAGTTGTCCAGCGTTTTCGTCATTACATACTTTTACACAAAACAACAATGATTTCTGATTGTAACCCTATGATGTATATTTTGACCAAAAAATTGCTACGGGGAAAATACTCCAAATGGATTTTTATCCTATAGGAGTTTGACTTGGAATTTGAAAAATCCAAATGAAAGAAATCATTGATATTTGTTGAGCTTATGTGTGATTTCCCATGTACTGATACAGAAACTGTGGTGGAACAACCAATTGCGGATGAATCCTTGTTTCTTATTAGTACCATTAATCCTTGGTATGGAGATATCATTGTTTATCTTCAGACCCAATATTTTTGGCCCGAACTTTTACGATCACAATGACGTAAAATCCATTTCCAATCTCAACAATATCATATTGCTGCCGACACACTATACCGTCATGGTGTTGACTCTGTTTTTCGACGTTGTCTCACCCATGAAGAAGCCGAAAATGTTTTAAATGAATGTCACTCTGGAGCATGTGGTGGTCATATGTCTGGGTATGCCACAGCCCAAAATATATTGCGCGTTGGTTATTTTTGGTCGCCCTTATTTAAAGATTCTATTTATGCGGTCCAAAAATGCCATAATTGTCAAATCTTCGATCGAAAGATGCGTGCACCACCCGCTCCTCTTCACCCTGTAATTGTTGTCGGTCCTTTTACAAAATGGGGCATTGAATTCATTACATGTTGTTAGTGTCATTTTTTTCATACTGCCATCAGTGATCAAATTTTCTCTTTTTCATTTGCATAGTAGGGGTCCCATACTATAAATTTTCACCATTCCATTAGGTCATGGATTCATTGATGGTAGTGCTCTTTCATCAGTATTTCCTCATGTGAAAAATTGTTGATTCTCCTCTCTATGGTCTTCAGTCATGATTCACTTTCACTCAAAAATTCATGTTATTAGGTCATAGGGTTGGTCTCATCAGGTTCTAGGGTCTCATCATGGTCAAATTAATGAGTCAAGTGTCAATAAATGTCAGCAAGGTCATGAGGAGGTCAAATAAACTCAAAGGCACATTATCTGGAAAAATCAAAGAGTTGTTCTGATAATCTTGCTGTAATTTTCACCTCAAAACCATGTTTTGAGGTGAAAACATGATACTTTGTTTTTATTATCATTTCTTATGTAATTTTATGCCTTCATATGTAATAAGTTGAGATTTAGAAGCTGACATCTCTACACAACCACCACCCTTCTTTTCAAATATGTTTTCCATAGTATTTTTAGTGTAAAATCATGTTCTAAGTATTTCTATCAGAAAGAGCCTAGAAAGAGCTTTCCAACGATATATCATGCTCCCAAAACTGACTTCTGGATTGGAAGATATGCCTAAGTGAATAAAAGCCCCCAAAAGCCTAACCTTACCCCCCTGTTCTCATTTGGTCCCTTGAACTTTATAACTTCTACCTTTCATATAATTTTAAATTTTTTTCACTGATCTGATCACAATCCCCTTCTTCTGATCCGATCGCAACCCTTTTCCTCCAATCCGATCGCACCATCGCATCACATAAGTTCTGATTGACCCACCTCTGATCGCATCTGGACCGTTGATCTTCTCAATGATCTAACGACCCACATTCAATTGCGATTGCTCAATCACATCGAAACTTTACATCAATCCCACAAACTTTTTTCCTTTCTCCTATGATTTTCTTCGATGCGATTGACTCCCGCCGATGCGCTACCCCCGATTGCATCTCCACCGTCGATCCCCCTTTCCAATCGGATGGCTCACAAAGTCATCGCACCATCGCAATCGGCAGTTCCCACAACACTTTGCTCCCACTCCACTCTTCCGCTGATTTGCGATTGTGATTTCCCCCTGGGTCCCACCTAAAAGCCTTATTCTCTTTCAAAATAAAATGGGCTCTTTCCTATGTTAAAGTAATTTTTTCGTTTTTGTTTTAAAAGTACTCTCTTCCATCGCCTTTCACAATTGACATTTTCCAAAAAATTCAAACCCACTCCAATCCATCCCACCGATGTGCGATTGCAATTGTCCCCCGCCCCGCTCATCCCCCATCGCATTGGCTTGTCGCAAAGTTTCATCTCATAGTTCCCTCCCTTCCATTTTGTTGATGCGATTGATTCTTCCTGACACTTCCGATTTCTCCATCGCAATCGCATATCGCAATTCCCTCCACTTTGTGTTAAACCCGCTCCCCTTTCTGATTGCGATTGTGATTTCCCTGGGTCCCACCTTAAAATCCCTTCTGCCTTTTCAATGAAAATTGGTCTTTCTCTATGTAAAGCGGAAATTTCATTTTAAATGAGTTTTTTAAAGCTATTTCTTCCATTTCTCATTACATCGGCCTTTGTTCGATCGCATTTCTCCCCATCGCATCACAAGTTTCATCGCATCATTCCAATGCACCCTCCCCCTTCTACTGCGATTCCTGATTTGTGATTGTGATTTCCCCATAAGACCCATTTCCCCTATACACTATCGCATCGTTCCAATACACCCTCCCCCTTCCGATTGTGATTTGCGATCGCGATTTGGGCCCACCATCCTTTCCTTTCGCTCTTTTTCAATGAAAAAGGGACTTTTCTTCATTAAAGGGAAGATTTCATTTTTATTAGTTCCAAAGGGCATTTCTCGGCATAAAAGGGATTTTCAACAAAGAAAAAGAAACAGTCAAGGCCGAGAGCTAAATACAAACACATAATCATCTCAGCATCTACGGCAGTGATGAAAAAGGGATATGTTCTTTAGAATTCCAGGGCCATATTGTTGGTCTTTTTCCTATATTCAGATTTTAGTTTTTGAGCTATTGAAATAGCCCCTCTTTTTGTGGATCTACTACCCTCAAATTCTGTCTATTTAATGTAATTTCTGAGTCATTTGTAGGGGGGAATAAAGTGTGGAATAATTTGAAAATCACTGAGGACGCTCTGCGCTCCATTTGTAATAGTTTGGCAGGGAATTAATAGAGAAATGCAGCAGTGATTTATGGGATCCCTATGGTATGAATTTTAGCACTGTTCTTTCCTTTGTGTTCATCTGTTAATTTTTATGTTTGACATTTATTCATTCATATTTCTGGTTGAATGTTTTCAAGATATATAGGTATAATCCATTGTATAATGCTCTGCATTGGGAAATCATTCAACACTTTATGTTTTTTGCTGTTTGAAAAGGATCCATCTCCTATGCCATTTTCAGCTTCTCACTAGTCTTATACACTCCATCATTATTAAAAACTAAGTTTTTAAAATCCCTTCCTACCTTGTCCCATGAAATACCCTATATCTCTAATTTAATTCCCCAGATTCAAACTGTCTAGCCCCATTTGATCCATGCAACCTTGAAAATTTATAAAAACATTTCAAGTTATTATACCTAGCCTAAAATCAGTTTGCAGTTAATACTTCATTAAATATTTTTCACGGAGAGAGCCCTCTCCTGACCTTGTAGGGCTAGCTACAAGGTTGAGCGTGGTTTGAGGTTACCCTGATTTTCCTTCCCTCAGCGTGAGGTTCAAATTAGGTGCTAAAATTTATGGCGACCATACTGGGGAATATTTAGCATAAAATACTAATCACCCCAGTAATATCTTCCATATAAATTCCTGGACTCTGGATGATGAGGTTCAGAGTTTGATAGGCTGAAATAAAACATTGTAAAGTAGAAATTTGACCATACTGGCTTCAAGGAGATACACAGGGGCAAACCCTGATCCAAATCCTCCCCCTATGTTTGAAAATCCTAATCTCATTCCAAGAATAATTAAAAGACAAGAAGGTTCACTAAGCCTAAACCTATTTTCAGATCCCATACCTGGCCCAATGAGTGGTTGTTTGTAGAAGACCTCTCTTTTGATGAGTGTTTTGAGCTTTCTTTGTTCAGAAATAAATCTGAAACTGCACTTGATGACACAATTTTAGATCCATAGTTTCTTGTAGATCTCAAAGTTCAAAGGGAAAACACATCAATTGATGATTATGTTTAAATTCCCCTCAGACATCTATCACTGTAACCAATATCCCTAAGCCTTCAGAGTTATTAGAAACAACATTTCCTACCCTTAATTCATCATCATTCCCATCAGTTTCAGAAGTTGATTCTCAGCTTTTGACTCCTCCATCAACACCTCCTTTTAATATTAGTAGCACAAACGCTGTTATTAATCGACCTAGAGACATGGTTGCCCAATATGCACCCCTAGTTTTACCTCATAATCTGAATGACATGCCTGCTAATTACCAAAGTAAAATCCCTCTCTTTGATGCCACTCAAAGCATCACAGCCCAGCAGCATGTTGATAAGATGAATGACTTCTTTGACCTTCATGAGGTAGAGGCAGAAAATGTAACCACAAGATTGTTTGTCCAAAGCTTTGGAGGTGAAGTTTGAAAATGGTTCAGAGCCTTACTAGCATCCTCTATTCACAATTTCTAGGAGTTACATAGATAGTTCTTAGACCGATGGGAGGTAAAGAAAAAACCACTCCAAATCTTGTCTGAATATGAGAATATTAAAAGGAATGTAGGTGAAAGTGTACAATATTATTGTGTGAGATTTAATGTTGTGTATAATGCTATTCCAGCCAACCTGAAGACCCCCATGCGGTTAGCTCTGCTCAAATTTCCAGATGGTTTCGATGCTGATATGGAATATCAGCTACGAGAACGAGATCCTACCACACTTGAAGATATGCAGAAAATACCTGTGAGCATAGAAGCAAATTTGCTGGCCAGAAGAGCATGGACAAGAGATGAAAAGAGGGTAACTGTGAAAGAGGAAGCATGTCCTTCAGACAGTAACATGGAAAATTTGATCCGAACAGTGGATAAAATGGTTGATCGGTTGAATATTTCAGATAGACCTGAAGCAAAAATCAGAAATTCAAATTTCAGAGGATAACAGTAGCCACAATTCCGAATTAAGCAAAGGGAGCATAGAATGCAGGACCAAGCAATGCAACAGCAGCAGATCAAAACTCCTTTGCAGCAAAATTATGTTCAGGGAATGGAAACAGATGATGATGATGATCCAGTAGTTGAAGCTAATCATTTTTTCACTGTTGATGGTGTGCCCATTTTTTTGACAGAAGATGAAGAATATACAGTGGTTCCTGACACTCGACAAGATGATGATTTCATATTGGCCAATGATGTAGCGATAGAGGAAGAGTCAGATGATTACTAATGAGGATACATGAATGCTTTTTCAGAGCAATAGAAGCAGTATTATTTGAGGAGCATAGATGTGCCAATCAATCCCATTCATAAAAGAAAAGAGCTACAATCAAAAAATGATTCCTAAAATACTCAAAGAAAAGGGAAAGAGCCTATTGATCCTTCTCCCAGCAAGGCATCCTCAGCAATTAACATTGTAAATGAAAAGAACTAGATTGGCGCAACAAAGGAGCAAGTGGATAAGAAAGATCCTCCCATCAAAGAGGTAGAAAAAGTTCCATATTTTAATTTGGAAAATGAAATTTCTAAGTTGAAGGTGTCCATGCCCTTGACTGAATTGGTCAAAAACAGTACTTATAAACATCATGTGTCTAGAATTTTGCAAATAGACTCTGTATCAGATATGGTAAATGTTGAAGATGATTATCCTGAACTCATTTTTGGTCCAGCCATAGAAGGTCAGTTTGAAGAGAGTGAAGTCCCTCCCTTCTACCTGAGTCTTAGATTGCATGAGTTCATTTTACATAATGCTATGTTGGACTCTGGAGCCTCGCACAACCTGATGCCCAAAGCCATTTGAAGAAGTTGGGTCTTGATATTACCTGAAAATACCATGATTTGTATTCCTTTGACTCTGGTAGGGTCCATTGTATTGGTCTTATCAAAGACTTGGTGGTGTCTTTAGATCAAATCCCAGCCAAGAGTGTTTTAATGGATGTAGTTGTTGCAAATGTTCCACCACGGTTTGGAATGCTTTTGTCTAGGTCATGGGGTTCAAAACTGAAAGGAACCATACAACTTTATTTCTCTTATGCCACTATTCCCGTGTTTGGTCAGTTGAGAAAACTATACAGGGAAAAGAAAATGAAATACATGATCACCAACAAAGAGAAGCCAGTAAATCATCCAATTAATGGAGTCAACACAGATTTAGAATCATTTGTATTATATTCAGATGGTGGTTTGAATGATGAAAATGTTCAGTTGGTAGAAGTAGATGAGATACCTGAAATTTCAGAAAATTTTAGGGAAGTCCTTAGACAGGAAAAAGATAAAGCAGTAAGAATTTCTGAGCTTTTTTCCTGTTAGCAACAAAAGAACAATGAACAGTAAAAAAATGCGGAAATTAGTCAAGATAAAGTAGAGAAAGAAGCAAAATTTCAGCATCTAGAAGAAGAAGAAGAAGAAGGCCTTTGGAATATGGAATTTGACGGAGTTGTTGGTAAGGACGGTGCTGGTATAGGAATATGGATTCAGAGCCCTGTTTTCCAGCCTAAAAAGGTTCCTCGTAATGTTAGAGTATGTTCTTACAAATTAGCTTTTGACTGCTCTAACAATGAAGTAGAGTATGAAGCTTTGATTGCAGGTTTGAAAATTTTGAAGAAGTTAAATGCAAAAAGGATTTCTGTATATGGAGACTCGGAGTTGATAATCAAACAAGTAAAAGGAGAGTACCAAGCAAAGCATCCACGATTGAGGGCCTACAGAAATGCAGTCCTAGACATCTTGAGGATGTTTTCTGAATACACTTTGACATCAGTATCCCGAATGCAGAATCTTATTGCAGATTATCTTGCCACTACTACAAGAAATTTGAAGATTCCAATGAATTCCAGCAACAAATTTGAAATTTATGTCAAACATCGGCCTGATGTTCCAGATAATTTAAGGTATTGGCAAGTGTTTTGGGATGACAATAAAATCAATGTTTTTTTGCGGAGTGAAGGAAAATTCAAGGATACTCCTATAGAGGGCGATTATGAGGTCGATGATCAAGAAATAGAAGAAAATCAGATGGACATATTGCAGCTGAAAGACAATGTAATTCCTAGAGGTCTTATACCTTTAGAGGAGCTTTTTGATCAAGATGATGTTGCAAAGGAACCAAACTTGGGGCCTACTAATAAAGGAATTGAAGATGTTAATCTTGGAACCGCTGACAAGCCTAAGCTTGTGAAGTTATCAAAAGCATTGTCCCTTGAGGTAAAGGAATAGTATGTTAAATTACTTTCTGAATTTTCTGATGTGTTTGCATGGGATTTTTCAGATTTGATGGTGTATGACAAAAATATAATTCAGCATACTATTCCCATCAAGCTGGATCAGAAGCCATTTAGACAGAAGCTCAGAAGGATCAACCCAAAGCTGCTGCCATACATTGAAAAAGAGGTAATTAGATTGTATGAAGCTGGTATCATAGTCCCAATTAGATTTTATGATTTGATTTTGAATTTGGTCCCGGTAGGCAAAAAGACAGGAGAGATAAGGTTGTGTATAGATTTCCGAAATCTGAATAGAGTATCCTTGAAGGATAACTATCCAGTTCTGAAGATGGACCATATTCTGCAAAGAGTAGTTGGAGCATCAAGGATGTCACTACTCGATGGTTACTTAGGCTATAATCAGATTTTGGTGCATGAAAAAGACCAAGACAAAACTACTTTCACAACACCTTGGGGAACTTTCCAGTATGCCAAAATTCCATTTGGATTGAAGAACGTTGGAGCCACTTTCCAGCAAGCAATGGATATTTCTTTTGCCAATGAAAAGGATGTTTTTCTGGTTGCTTATTTGGATGATCTAACAGTGTTTTCTGGTTCTGATGATGAACATTTCCACCACTTGAGGGTTGTATTTCAGCGATGCAGGAAGTTTGGGATTTCTCTCAATCCAAAGAAAATTCTCTTTGCTATGGATGAAGGCAAGCTGCTGGGTCATATCATCTCTAAAGATGGTTTCCGCATTGATCCTTCAAGAGTGGATGAAATTCAGCACATAGACCTCCCACGTAACAAAAAGGAGATTCAGGCATTCAATGGTAAGATGAACTTCTTATGCAGATTTATACCCAATTTGGCTGAACATTTAAGAGAAATGACTAACATGTTGAAAAATGACAGCACTGTCAAGTGGAGTGAGGAGGCTATCAAGTCATTTATTCTGGTAAATTTTGCTCTATCCAATGCCCCAGTCCTGATTAGCCTTGACTACACTCAATATTTTCTTATATTTTCATTTGCATCAAAGCATACCATGGCTGCGGTATTGATGCAAAAGAGAGATCAGATTGAACAACCCATTGCCTTTTTCAGTAGGACCATTCGAGATGTTTCCTTGCAGTATAATATCATTAAGAAACAAGCATTGGCTCTTATAAAAGCATTGAAGGATTTTAGGGTATACATTCTGCATTAGCATATGTTCCTAATGCAGCAGTAAAAGATTTACTGATGCAAACTGATCCAGAGGGAAGAAGAGGTAAGTGGATAGCAGCAATGTTGGAATATATTATGGAGATTAAACCCACAAAGTTAATCATAGGACAAGGCTTGGAAAAACTAATGGCACAATCAAACCTGCGCGCCCTGGATATAAATCTCATAGCAGCAATGTCGGAAGATGAGGATGATGGTTCGCTTGTTCCAGTTTCAGAAATCTTTCTACAATCACCATGGTATTCAGACATAGTTTATGTTCTTCAGCATCTTTCACCACCTCTAGAGATTTCTAGAAGCAAAGGTAGATCACTGAAACTTAAATCTGCTAAATTCTGTATTTTAAATAGTTCTCTTTATTGGAAATATCCAAGAGGTATTCTACTTAATTTTTTGGTTGAAGATGAGGCTCAACAGGTGATGCATGACTTTCACAAAGGTGATTGTGGTGGTCATTTTTTTTGGAAAACAACAGCTAACAAAGTGTTGAAAGCATGATATTATTGGCCCACTTTGTTTTTAGATTTATATAAAACAGTGATGTGCTGCCATGAGTGTCAAGTTTTCTAAGGAAAAAGGAAATTGCTTCCTCTTCCTTTAAAACCAGTTCAAGTAAATGCTCCTTTCTAGCAACTTGATTTCATAGGGGAAATCCATCCCGCATCATCAGAACAACATCGATGGATCCTGACAGGTACCGATTACTTCACCAAATGGTTCGAGGCCATTCCAGCAAGGTAGGCCACTAATACGGTAATCATTCAATTTTTAGAATAAAATATCTTGTCTCGTTTTGGTTTCCCTCACAAAATCATAACAAATAACGCAGCAAAATTTAGATCTAAGAAGATGGTGGAATTCTGTGACAAATACAATATTGTGTTGGTCCATTCAACAGCATACTACCCACAAGGCAACGGCCTAGCAGAATCATCAAATAAATCTCTAATAAAAATAATCAAGAAAATTCTAGAAGTAAATAAGAGGAACTGGCATCGAAAGTTCATCAACACGTCATGGGCAAATAGAGTCAGCAGCAAGAAATCCATAGGTATGTCACCGTTTGAATTGGTTTACGGTACTGATGATGTTTTTCCCCCGTCACTTACAGTTCCGGTCATGATACTATTGCAAGAGGCTAGCAGTGAAGAAGACAATAATCAACGAAGGATCAATCAAATGATCCACCTTCAGCAAACAAGAGAGGAAATTTCTCAGAACACTATTCAGTTGCAGGAAAAGATAAAGAAAATTTATGACCGTAAAGCCAAAGTAGAAAAATTTCAGTTGGAAGATGTAGTGTTGAGATGGGATGCACGAAATGAGGATAAAAGGAAGCATGGTAAGTTCCAAAACCTGTGGAAAGGACTGTATAATATTTCAGCGTACAGGGGACAGAATGCCCTTCTTCTCACAGAGATGGATGGCCAAGATTACCCTAGAGGACCAGTGAATGGTATGCTTTTGAAGCACTACGAATTATGACATAATGGATCCAAATTTATGTCACAGTCATTGTATATACCATGCCATTGTTGGTCATATTTCAATTACACAGTCATTGAAGTTTGGGTCCCAAGGTGAAGGCTATAAAGCTTGAATGATATGTGTAAGGTTTGTTGGTTTTAATTTAGTTTTCAGCCATAGTTTGAGTCAGATTCAGTCTGCATTGTGTTAGTTTTCAGTGTTTTGACCATATTTTCCCAATGGATAAGGCTACTTGGTCTACGATGTTCTTGGCACCTCCAAGGAGCTACCATCCCCATTGGAGCCAATGTTAGTGTCAGTTTTTTCATACTGCCATCAGTGATCAAATTTTCTCTTTTGCATTTGCATAGTATGGGTACCATACTATAAATTTTCACCATTCCATTAGGTCATGGATTCATTGATGGTAGTGGTCTTTCATCAGTCTTTCCTCTTGTGAAAACTCGTTGATTCTCCTCTCTATGGTCTTCATTCATGATTCACTTTCACTCAGCAATTCATGTTATTAGGTCATAGGGTTGGTCTCATCAGGTTCTAGGGTCTCATCATGGTCAAATTAATGAGTCAAGTGTCAATAAATGTTAGCAAGGTCATGAGGAGGTCAAATAAACTCAAAGGCACAGTATCTAGAAAAATCAAAGAGTTGTTCTGATAAGCTTGATGTAATTTTCACCTCGAAACCATGTTTTGAGGTGAAAACATGATACTTTTCTTTTATTATCATTTCTTATGTAATTTTATGCCTTCATATGTAATAAGTTGAGCTTTAGAAGCTGCCATCTCTACACAGCCACCACCCTACTTTTCAAAGATGTTTTCCATAGTATTTTCAATGTAAAATCATGTTCTAATTATTTCCATTATAAAGAAAATGGAAAGATCTTTCCAATGATATATCATGCTCCGAAAACTGACTTCTGGATTAGAAGATATGCCTAAGTGAATAAAAGCCCCCAAAAGCCTAACCTTACCCCCCTTTTCTCATTTGGTCCCTTGAACTTTATAACTTCTACCTTTCATATAATTTTAAAGTTTTTTCACCGATCTGATCACAATCCCCTTCTTCCGATCCAATCATAATCCCCTTCTTTTGATCCGATCGCAACCCTTTTCCTCCGATCCGATTGCACCATCACATCACATAAGTTCTGATTGACCCACCTCCGATCTCACCATCGCATCACATAAGTTTCGATTGACCCACCTCCGATCACATCTGGACCATTGATCTTCTCAACAATCCAACAGCCCACATTTAATCACGATCACTCAATCACATCACAACTTCGCAGAAATCCCGCAAACTTTTGTCCCCACTCCTATGATTTTCTCCGATGCGATTGACTCTTGCCGATGCGCTACCCCCGATTGCATCTCCACCGTCGATCCCCCCTTCTGATCGGACGGCTTGCAAAGTCATCACACCATCGCAATCGACAATTCCCACAGCACTTTGCTCCTACTCCACTCTTCTACCAATTTGCGATTGCGATTTCCCCCTGGGTCCCACCTAAAAGCCTTCCACTCTTTCAAAAGAAAATGGGATTTTTCCTGTGTTAAAGTAATTTTTTCATTTTTGTTTTAAAATGAATCTCTTCCATCACCTTTCGCAATCAGAATTTTTGACAAACTTCAAACCCGCTCCACTCCATCCCACCGATTTGCGATAGCGATTGTCCCCCGCCCCACTCATCCCCCATCGCATGGGCCCGTCACAAAGTTTCATGTCATAGTTCCCTCCCTTCCATTTTTCCAATGTGACTGATTCACAATTCTCTCTGCTATGTGTTAAACCCGCTCCCCTTTCCGATTGCGATTGTGATTTCCCTGGGTCCCACCTTAAAATCCCTTCCGCCTTTTCAATGAAAAATGGTCTTTCTCTGTGTAAAGTGGAAATTTCATTTTATATAAGTTTTTTAAAAGGATTTCTTCCATTTCTCATTGCATCGGCCTTTGTTCCATCGCATTTCTCCCCATCGCATCGCAAGTTTCATCGCATCGTTCTAGTGCACCCTCCCCCTTCTGCTGCAATTCCCGATTTGTGATTTTGATTTCCCCATAAGACCCATTTCCCCTATACACTATCGCATCACAAGTTTCCAATTGCATCGTTCCAATACACCCTCCCCCTTCCGATTGCGATTTGTGATTGCGATTTGCGATGGCGATTTGGGCCCACCTTCCTTTCCTTTCTCTTTTTCAATGAAAAGGGGAATTTTCTTCATTAAAGGGCAGATTTCATTTTTATTGGCTCCAAAGGGCATTTCTTGGCATAAAAGGGATTTTCAACAAAGAAAAAGAAATGGTCAAGGCTAAGAGCTAAATACAAACACAGAATCATCTCAGCATCTACAGTAGCAATGAAAAAGGGATCTATTCTTTAGACTTCCTCTTTTCATTCATTGGGTATGACAGCAAATTTCTCCAGGCAGTCGAATGTATTGTTACTTCTTTTCAGGGGCATATTGTTGTTCTTTTTCCTATATTCAGATTTTAGTTTCTCGGCTGTTGAAGCAGCCCCTCTTTCTGTGGATCTACTCCCCTAAAATTCTATCTATTTAATGTAATTTCTAAGTCATTTTTAGGGGGGAATAAAGTGTGGAATAATTTGGAAATCACTGAGGACACTCTGCGCTCCATTTGGAATAGTTTGGCAGGGAATTAAGAAAGAAATTCAGCACTGATTTATGGGATCCCTGTGGTATGGATTTTAGCACTGTTCTTTCCTTTGTGTTCATCTGTTAATTGTTATGTTTTCCATTCATTCATTCATATTTCTAGTTGAATGTTTTCAAGATAGATAGGTAGAATCCATTGTATAATTCTTTGCCTTGGGAAATCATTCAACACTCTATGTTTTCTGCTGTTTGAAAAGGATCCATCTCCTATGCCCTTTTCAGGTTCTTACAAGTCTTATACACTCCATCATTATTAAAAACTAAGTTGTTAAAATCCCTGCCTACCTTGCCCCATGAAATACCCTATATCTCTGATTTAATTCCCCAGATTCAAACTTTCCAACCCCATTTGATCCATGCAACCCTGAAAATTTATAAAAGCATTTCAAGTTATTATACCTAGCCTAAAATTAGTTTGCAGTTAATACTTCATTGAATATTTTTCACAGAGAGAGCCCTCTCTTGACCTTGTAGGGCTAGCTACAAGGCTGAGCGTGATTTGAGGTTACCCTGATTTGCCTTCCTTCAGCCTGAGGTTCAAATTAGGTGCTAACACATGTAACCCTCACTCGGACAGGGGGCATGGGTCTCGCAGTAGATTATTTTACCAAATGGGCTGAGGCAATGCCTACATTTTTAGCAAATGGAAAAATTGCAGCTACTTTCGTGTTCAATCATGTGATTTCTCATTTCGGTGTACCCCAAGCAATAATTACTGACCATGGGAGTCATTTTCGAAACATCATGATGACCAAGCTAACTGACCAACTTGGCTTGCGCCAAACAATTCTACACCATATTATCTGCAAGCTAATGGTCTGGTTGAAGCAATTAATAAATTTTTCGTCACCATGATCAAACGAATCATTGGAATTCATAAATTGAATTGGCATACCATGCTTTTTTCAGCACTCTGGGCATATCGGACCTCAGCAAAAACATCAACAGGTTTTACCCCTTTTCAACTGGTTTACAGTTTAGAAGCGGTATTACCGATTGAATGCAAGATACCATCACTCCAACTAGCCATAGAGTTACTACCAGCTACCTCTGAGGAGGAAAAACACCTTTTGTACTTAGCTCAATTAGATGAGAATCGACGCACTGCTACATTAGCTACCGAGGCTCATGCGAAATGAATCAAAGCTCAGTATGATAGAAGTGTTACACCTCGTATTTTTTCATAAGGAGACCTAGTTTTGGTATATGATCAAGCTAATGATAAGCTAGGGGCTAGGAAATTGGAGCCCATGTGGCATGGTCCTTATATTGTCAAGCGACCGCTTGCAAAAGGGGCCTATGAATTGATTGATTTTGATGGGGTCTCTTTAGGCAAACCCAAAAATGGGCTTTATCTAAAGAGATATTACACTTAATTCTTGTGTGGAGATCTTTCCTGTATATCAATTATTTTTTAGCTGGTCTGTTGTAGATTAGAAATGTGTGCCTAGCTTAAGTGTGCTTTTACTACTATTCCTGCTTATCTAGATTACTCTTGATATTGCAAATGTCGACGTCTTTTCAAACATACATTGGTTTTGTTGATGGTGCTTGTCGTAGTACACGGAAATTTTCTTTCGTATCCTGGGTTATTTATTCACCCACTGACGAGTTAGTATCTATGCATGGGGTAAGCCTCGGTCAAAGGATGAATAATATTGCAGAATATAGCGTAGTTATTGAGTTATTGTCTGAATCCATTTCATTTGGAATTCGGAGTTTGATCATTAGATTAGATTCTGAGCTCGTTGTATTACAGTTAAATTGAGTTCATGCAATTAGAAACCCAGTGTTGTTAAGATTATTTTTTAAAGTTCGTCTCTTGGAATGAGAATTTGATTATATTGAGTATCAACACATTCCAAGAAATTTAAACACATTAGAAGATGCAATAGCTTTTAGTGTTATAAACATACATTTGCGATAATGAAAGCAGTAAATCAAAATAACATTCGATAATATGTTGGACAGATAACTGAAAATAGTAGTATATCATAGCATAGAGTAGTGTTTCAAAAAATAGTACATTGTCCTCGATCATAGGTTCAAAACTCCTTATGATCGGGAAAAAAGTGATAAAAAAAATAACATGAGTCTATACAGTCAATCATCCACTATCCGTGGTAATGATCATGATATTATACTACAGCCCGTGCCACCCTACTCAGAAATCTCCTAAACAGTCCAGGAACCCCAATGACATATCTTTGCAAGCAAAGTGGAATGTCATCTATGGTAGTCTCTAGGATGTCCATAGTCAGTCACTCTAAATGGTGTTCCAAATTAGTAAGGATCTCTGCTGTCTGATCCTATGGTAGTGGTGTTGCTGCAGCTGCATCCCTTTGCCTCCTCTCGAAGGGGCAGAGAGTGACTAGTCGGTGTGGACCCACATCTACATTTGAAATTTTTGTTATCAATTTTGGATGATTTAAAAAATAAAATAAAAAATAGAATTTAGAACATGTCAAAAATGGTTCTTACCTGAGTTATCCCACTGAGCTCCTGGAGGAAGTGGCATATCCTGATCACTGCGGTAATCCATCCCGGCATAAGGGAAATCTTATATCACGAAGAGTTGGTTCTCTAACCAACGAAAATAGGCTGGGGGAAATCGAACAATCTTTGTACCCTCGCTGTGATAGGCCATCAAAGCAACCCATCAGACCATCCGAGGCTCTCGGACTCTACCATGATCAACTGGAATATGTTGCAGGGCCAGTAGAGAAATCCTCTCTAGAGAAAAATTAACCACGATCGATCCATATCCGAAGTTATTCAACTTCCCGTTCTTTGCTCTAGTTAGTTGGCCTTTGATATTAGCCAACACTACCTTGCACCAATTGAATATGGTGCCTCGAAAACAGTCTACTGCAATCCGCATTTGAGATCCAGTATCAACGTGTAAAGCTGCACTTCCACATAACCTGGTTACGGTAAATGCAACTACTTTCAACTCAGGATGGATGATGGTTTTGATATCAATCCGTTTGTCTTTAGGATTAGCCTCATCATTGCAAAACTCTAGTTGTAGGCTAGCGACAGACTGGCCACCTGGCCTAGCCCCAAATAGAGAAAGTGGTTCGCCTCTTTTAGACAAACCAGTCAGAAAATATATGTCCTCCAGCTTGATTTCGAGTCGGTTTCCTCCAATCACAAAACACTGGTCCTGTACATCCCACTTGTTTACCAACCAAGTGAGTAGATCTACTTGGGCTCTCATGCCGCTAATAGCCCAGAATTTAAATAACCCACATGCTCTCAAAACTTGTAATGTAGGTAGATGAATCATTGCAGCTTCATCCACTCCTCGTGTTCACATTCCCACCAGATAAGAATTGTAAATATCCTACAATGAACAAAATGAAAGATTAGAATCATTTTAAAAAGAAAAATTTGGGTTATTTGGAGAGAAAATGAGCTTTTATATTCTTCACGGCACCCCCACACTTTTTTTTCAGAGACAGTGCGTAGCTACGCATGGTATCTATACTAAAAGTGCGTGACCACGACATTTTTCTTTGTAAGAAAATGTTGAGGTCTGCAAGTGCCGTGTGTCTTACCTACAGACCCCCGTGAGCGGAATTTTGAACCTATTTCTTCCCCAAAAATGAATTTTAAACCCTAAATTAAGGAAATGAACAGATAAAAAACAAGGAAAAGAGAATGTGGATTACCTGAAGCAGACGATTTTCGATTTGAATGGTCGGTTTGTCTGGAATCTTCTCTGGAGCGTTTTTTGCCAAAAGCTCTCAAATTTTCACTCTGAACTCAAATGGAAAAAATGATTTTGGAAAAAAAAATTTATAAGTTTTTTTGAATAAATGAAATTTAATTTTGTTTATTTTTCACTTTAAATATATGGTTTTTCAAAATATTTTTATTTTATTAAAAACAGGTACATTTAATTTTTTGAGTTTTTGTGCAGAATACTAGATTTTTTGGGTGAAATGGTCATTTTTTGACGAAGAGTATACTTTCATCATTTTTTCGGGCTCTGAAAAATTTATGAAAAAGTGAAACCATGGAGTCCTCTTTTTGGCCCTTTTCAGACTCTCTAAAAATGAAAATATTGCCGAGTACTTTGTTCAGAAAAATACTGAGAGGGGGGGTGAATCAGTATTTAGAGCTTATATCTTGACTTTAAATTTTTCTTTTGCAGAATTTCATATGCAGATTTTATGAACTGAACTCACGTATACACGCGGATATGCCAAAAGAAACTTGCGTATACTAATATAAATTTCTAGTTTATAAAGTATCTCAGAAACAGACTTTAAAACAGATTTACCAATTATGCATCAGGTTAGATAAATAGGAAATATGTGCAGTAACAGTAGTATGAAACATCACACAACTGGAACACACATTAACACCAGTATTTAAAGTGGAAACCCAATTCAGGAGAAAACCACCGCTGCTATCTTCTCTGTCTTCAATATTTATTATATGGAAAAATGTTTACAACATTGTACTGATGTAGACTCATATCAGTACGTAGGCTTCTACCTGCAAAAGGCTACAACCTTCACTCGTTTACCAGCTGCTACTGGAAGGGAGCTCCAACCCCTTGATCTCGTTTACCAACCACTCCTAGAAGGGAGCTTCAACCCCTTGAACATAACACCAGCTTCTACTGGCATGAAGCTTCTACTTCCATACTAAAGGCTTCAACCCTCAGACCCACTGCAAACCACATTTCATTAATTTTCATACTAGATCAAACAACTTCAACACAACCCTTTGTCAACAATCATAAACTTTGCTCAACACTTCAATTAGAATAGTGAAAAATTTGTGACCAGAACTTTAGAAATAACCCAGACTTCAGAATAGATATGCAGATACAAACTCAACCCTGAACAGTCATTGATTCAAATAGCATATGCTATTTTTCTTCATTGAAGTCGCATACATATGCGCTTTCCTGCACATCAACCCATGTATGCTTCTGTGTAATTTATTCTTCAGAAAACCCTAACTTCCATATGCGCTTTTCATGAAGCGAACTCGCGTATATACACGTTTTTGTTGAAACCAACTAGTGTATAGATCTGTAAAAATAAATTTTGTAGACCATACTAGATCTATAAAACTTACCTAGATTTATTCATTTTCTTCAGCAGACTTGCGCTAGTTCTTCATCATTCCTTCAGTAGGTCATTCTAGAGATTCATCATCATCAAATTTAGAGATCATTATATCCATGGGTGCATCATAGATTCAGATCTATCAATTAAGAACAGAGTTCATCCATGCAGATATTCCTTAGAGAAATTTATTCATCAACAACCCTTACACATGCACAACTAGCACTATGATCTTCTTCTCCTTATATAGATTTAGCTTTTACCAATACCACGAGTCAAAACCACTCAACTGCTGATGGTATTCTTGGACGGAATCAAATAGACAATACAATGCTCAATATTGTGGGCTAATACCATGTTAATGCCTCTTGGTATTATAATTTTAGAGCGCAAAAGGCATACACGACTTGGAGCATTTGTTTCCGCATGTATACGCAACTTCTCTTCATAAAATATGCGTATATGCTAACCCTGAATGTATACGTGGGTGGCATTCACAAAATTAGCATATACATTGCATCCATATGCGGGTTGCCTTCACAAAAGTAGCGTATACATTGAGACATATTATATTTATCATTTCTCTGGCACTTACTGGAATTATTTTCTCTGTCACATCTGAACTAATCTGTAGCTACATCATTCTTACATCTTTAACACATAGGTTTCTTATCATAGGAAACTCATCAAGTAGGTTTCCATCAAGGACAACTTCATCAAGTAGTTTGCCATCAAGTACAACACATTACATCATATTGCCAACAATATCCCCCATTGGACTTTATGGCAACCACGATGGTGTTTGATCACCACAATAGATAGATACATTAATCATAACCATTAATCAAACACAATGATACTCCCCCCCTTTGACATCAAGGGCAAACGACTAATCAAAACCAAAACAAGGTTTCTCTTCCCTTGTAGAGAGATGAGCTCTGTATATCTGCAGTGCACTGAATTTACCATGCTCCCCCTGAGTTCATGCTGAATCTTTAGACAAATTTTTAAATGAAGTACATGACTCTATAACTCAACCAAGTATGACCATTCTGATCACCAAGGACTCATACTTACATGAATGATCCAACCAAGTGTAATTACATATTTGATTGAACTACCCAACCAAGTGGGTTTACAAATTTTGACTCAACTACCCAACCAAGTGGGTTTACAAATTTGACCATGTCCTTACATGACTGAATATAACAATTTTACAGCATAGGTCTCAACATGACCTTTCATCAAATGAATTTTTTTAAACAAGACCAATGAATCTCAATCATGAGATCAGACCATAGAAAACACTTAGAATGCCAACAATGCATCCTTTCCCACAGAAAAAGTGCTCCCCCTTAGCTTGTGCATCCTGAACACTTTCAACAGCAAATCATCAAGGCATCTTTATCAACAATATATTAGAGAATGAAACAGAAATGTAAGAATTGGAACATCACTAGAGATACCCAACAGCACCGTAATTGTTCTGAAAATGCTGACCTAGAAAATTATGCCTGCAAAAATCCATACGCGACTTTCTGTATATAAACTTGCGTATTACATGACTGTCCTTTATGAAATCCGCGTATCCAATTTAATCTTCTGAATTTAAGCAGATCTAATCTTCTGAGTGGCAGAGACAATTCCCAGCTTTTGTCTGAGATATTCGAAGGCTGCCCTGGGAAGAGGTTTAGTAAATATATCAACAGCTTATTCTTTGGAGGGTACATACTCCAATTTCACCTTTTGTTCGAGCACTTGTTCACGTAAGAAGTGATACTTGATAGGGATGTGCTTGGCCTTGGAATGCATAACAGGATTCTTTGAGATACTAATGGCACTTGTATTATCACACATAATGGATATGGGAGGTGAACATGTGATTTGAATGTCTTGTAAGGTCTGCATCATCCAAAGAAGTTGTGTTCAACATGATGCGGCAACCACATATTCTGCTTCTGCTATAGATAAGGCAATAGAGATTTGCTTCTTACTGAACCAAGATACTAATCGGGGCCCCATATAGAATGCACCACCACTAATGCTCTTCCAATCATCAACATTTCCAACCCAATCTGCATCTGTGTAAGCATGAAGAGTGAGATCAGAATTCTTTGGATACCATAGTCCAAATTCTTGAGTTCCTTGTAGATATTTGAATATTATTTTGACAACCTGAAGGTGAGACTCTTTTGGATTAGCTTGGAATCGTCCAACAATCCCAACTGCATGCATAATGTCTGGTCTTGTCCCGGTTAGATAAAGTAGACTTCCAAACATGGATCTATATTCTAGTTGATTCACTGCAGGAGAATCATCATGAGAACTGAGGTTACACCCAGTTATCATTGGTGTACTTACAGGTTTGCAGTCTTCCATCCCATATTCAAAATTTGCTTGAGGTATTTTTCTTGAGATAAAAATATGCCATCGGTTGCTTGTTGTACTTGTAAGCCAAGAAAAAATGTTAGTTCCCCAAGTAAATACATTTCAAATTATTGTTGCATAATAGAAGCAAATTTCTGACTCATGGACTCTTCATTACTTCCAAAAATGATATCATCAACATATACAACCACAATCAATAGTTTATCATTTTCAATTTTTGTGTATAAGTTTCTATCAGAAGAACCCTTTGAAAATCCTTGTTGATGAAGATATTTGTCGAGACGATAATACCATGCCCTCAGAGCTTTTTTGAGACCATATAAAGCCTTTTTGTAATATTCCTTTTTCAGGATTGCTCATAAATCATGCTTCAAAAACACATTTCCAGCAAAAAATGTAATAAAAAAATGAAATGGACCCTTGGATCCCATATATTAGTCAATATAAATTCTAAATCCAAGAATAGAGCTGAAACAAATCAAACTATGTGGGCTAAACAAACCTCCCACACTAGTGTAGCTAAAAATGGTGAGAAACCCCAAGACTGCAAAATGTCAGAGCAGCTGCTCAAGGGACTGCGCAATCTAAGAGAGGGTTTACACATAAAATGATATGAGAATCATATATCTACTCATATATTGATAAATAATGCTGAAGTACAAATATCTAATATCCTATACAAAATACAAGATAACCCGGCAAGGGTTTCTTGTCAAACACTCTATATATAAAATGTGACATTCAGAAAATGACTGAATAATCACTACAACACTGAATTACATGAGTGAGAAATGCTGGAAAATGTCTGATCTGATGTATAACCCTCAAGGGCTTCCTCCTATGAAAGTATGAACCTCTCAATCACAGGGAAACACTGCAACGGAGCCACCAAACCATGCAATGAACACTGCCTCCAAAATAACACACTCCCTAGCAGAAATAGCACTGGGAGGGTATGAGAAATGTGTGGTATAATACCACAGATCTTAAATATGCTATGTATCTCTCCAAACAGATCTCTCAAGTGAAGGAAAGCTTCCTCCAATGAGAAACTAGCTCATAAGCCGGGATTCCAATCCCTTCCACTACTGCACCCAGCAACACTGCACAATCTCTAGCAAAGTTGTGCTGATGTACATGGATGAATCTTGGCCTGAAACCTGATGTGGAATTATTAATACAAACTCTCCCAATGATCTCCTCAAAGGAAAGAGGTGGGCTTCCCGCCTGGGAACACCAAGTGCTAAACAGCACTGCAGCTTTAATAAGAAGAAAAGAAGCAACAATTCTTGGCAGCCAAGAATAATAATCTAAAACATAATGAATAATGCTGCCATCCTCTTCCTTATATAAGATGTGAGTTTTCTTTCCCTTGGCCCCACTCACTTAGGTTACTTCTAACCCAAGTTACATTTCCCTCCAAAACTGCGTTATCCATCCTAGGATTCCTCCTCCACTAAAACTGCGCTATTGACTTGGTCAAAGAAGCTCCATTTTATCTTTGTTCACACATGGAGGTGTTTTATTAAGCTATAAATAATGTCTCCTTTCACACTTGGAGTGTTTTTATCCTCCTTAGGAGACTTATGGGCTTTTCTACCCATTTATTTACCAGCTATAGCTGCTGCTAACTCTAATGTTCCATTTAGCTTGGAAGCTAAAATTTTGGAACATTACAGTCCTCCCCTCAAAAATATTTGCTTTTCCTCAAGAAAATGCATAAGGATAACAAAATTTCTCCCCTCTTCCTCATGTGTCCTCCATCAATATCCTCCATCATTGTATCAAGAGAATTAGCAAATAAATTTTCATCCAATGCTTCCTCCCAAGTGTGAAAAACCAAGGTGTCTGCATCAATCAAAGTTGGAAAGTGTGAATGGAAACATGCTATCAGTCTCATGGCCTCCAAAAATCAGGAGTGATGACCAACATGGTGAATGATTGTCTCCCTCACCCATGCTATCATCCAAATGAAGTGAGTCACCCTCTAACATGGTAACTCACGAAAAGTCTCCTCCACCTTGTGCTCCTGAAATGAAGGTGGGCTGAATAAATGTATATGATAGGCAAGAAGGCCTATCCAACTTCTCCACTTATGATAAGTGTAGAAGGTATGCTGATCTTGGGCTGCAACATGATTTCCCTCCAATGGCATGAAGAAGATGGAGTCTCCAAGGACTCTTCCTCCAAAATCATGAGTCATGCCAACCCAACCCATTCCATTCCAGATGAATGGCACATCATCACCACATGGCACCCAAATCAGAAAATGGTTGAAGGTTATGTGCAATTTTGGATGATACATAGGGTCTCTCTGGTGGATACAACACAGTTCTCCCAACTGCTGCTTGAGAATGTCATATGGCAAGTGTTCCTGCAACAAGTTACAAGCTAGATATGTATGTTCTCCCAACATGGGAAAGTAAGCATCAATGTATATTAGCTGTACATATATAAAATAACAATACACTTGCCCAATGTCATGTATATATGGGCAACTATCATCATAAACATTGGCCCTAAAGTGACCATGAAACCCAAAATAAATCTTTCTCTCATATGGAGCAATGCACTGTTTACATATGGTGAGAAAGTACAAATACTCAATAGAGTAATCAACAAGTACAAAAATGCATTCTCTACCATACATAGTGAGTGGGATGAAAGTGACATCCTCCAATAAGTCCTCCCATGAGAATATACTCATAAAAATCTGCAAGAAGAAGGGATACCTCCTCCCTTTGGAATATCTCATCCACAAGAATATGCTCCTATGTGACAGCGATGTAGGCCTTTGTAATAAGGCTCCATGACTTCTCCCTTTGACATTCCATATGCCAAAGCCATCCACCATAATGCTACTATGTGAGAATATCATCTTCCAACATGGAAGTCTCTCATGATCTTCCAATATTGAAGGGTAGCCTCCTTGCACCATGAATGTGCCTTTCTTCTCTTCAGAAATATCACGAAAAGTATGGGAAGAATTTTTCCCATACTCTCCCAAGTGCAACCATAGCAACAAAAATTTTTTTTACTACCTCATCTCTCCCTCATACAAGCTTCCTTTGAACAAGAACACATCAACAATACATGGAAGCAAGGTACAATAAAAACAAGTTTCCAATTGACAACTGGAGAGTGAATCTTGGTCCCTCTCATGGAACCAGTGCAGTGCATCCTTGGCTTGCATCAAAAAAATAATCAACAAGTTCTTTAACAACCACTTGTTTGCTGCCATAGTCATCTCATAAAATGAAAACATGAAGTCACAATATGGTGTCATTGGTCCACACCAAGAGATATATGGCGCCCCCCATAGCTCATCAAAAAGATAGCCAAGATCATTGCTACAAGTAGTTGCAAGTACATCATCATATAACATGCAAGGACAAATATTTCTTATTGTTACATCATGCTGCTCAAATAAAGGAAAGAAGTAAAATACAAAACATGAAATGATACCTCCTCCATTATGTACTTGAGGTCTTGAGCTGAAATGGCTCAACTGGAAATTCTCCCTCACTCCCAATGAGTAGGAAGGTAGCTGTGACATTCTCTCTATCACCATCCGAGCTATGCATCTCTCCATATGCTGATATATGTCATGTTGGATGCCCTCCCAAGTGAACTCCTCCATCATCTGGAAATGTGTATCAAAGTGCATAGAAGATAAGTCCTCATGTGCTGCATGTAGCAGCTTCTCCTTGATACTAGAATATCTATTCAAGAATATCCTACCATAGGAATAGATGACCACATCATCCACCATGTATCTGTCATCTCCATCTAGGTCATCAAAAATCATGCATGCACCAAGATCCTTGGAGTACTCTAAAAAAAGTTGAGATCTCTAATAAGGATCAATCCTCCTCAGTGACAACGTTGGTGATCTAGCATGTGAAACTCCACTCATGATGCTGCCTGCTACTTTGACATCCCCCATGCCAAAGTCTTCCTTGAAACTCTTCACCTCTCCAAAATCCAAGAGTGGTGAACCCAAAGACAATATATCTCTCATCAACTGTAGATCTGGTGGCCTCCCTAGTGGAATGCCTCTATGTAGTGAGACATCAATGTCAAGAGTAGAATGTACATATGATTGGGTAACCTTGCCCTTGCCCTTACAATGCAAATCAATCTTCCACTTTCTTGCACTGGCTCTCTGAAATAGATAATGGTGTGTACCTCTCATCAAATGATGTTACTCTTCCTCCCTTCCTCCTCCTTCCAGATGCAATGCTGAACAATCATGCTGCTCACTGATCGTGCTTGGACCTCTATGTATGAGATCCTGGGGAACATCTTGCAAAGATACAAGAATCCCTCTCATTTGAGCATGTGATCCTCTTCCCTTTGCATGAGGCACTGGATGTGCTCTAGATGTGACAACATTTTCGCCCTCTTCTTCATCAATGTGTATGGGAAACATCTCAACAATTGGATCCCTTTGTGAGAAAGTGATTCCCATGCCCTCTTATTCAAGAATATGAACTAGAGGTTTTGGTTCCGGCAATGTGTAATGCAAGACATCAGCTCCTATCATGGTTTTCTGAAATGGATTTTCCTCCATCACATGCAAGGGTTTTGTTTTCTTAGGTTTTCCTTGCTCATGTGTCTTAGGAAGTTTTTTACCAAACCTCTCCATCAATGTTTTTATGAATCTTGCATAAGAGAAAGTATTGGCATTCTTTAAGGAATAAGATTCAAAAATCCACCATGCATGAGCCTTACCTATGAAATGCAATGCTACAACTCTGATAGCTTCATCTTCGGAAATATGGTGCAGCTAAAAATAGGAGATCATTTCCTTCACCCAAGCTCCAACTGAACATGTAGGTGATCTGGAAAAAGTAGATAGAATAAATCTATCTACATCCCGATTCTAGCTCTTCTCCATATGGATCTTTCAAAACTCTTGGAAATGAATATGATCTCTAAACCTCTCAGTTTGAGATTCATACTCCTACAAAAAATCACTAACAGTTCTCCTCTTACGCATTATTCCTCCTCCCATCTATCTCAGGATAGCTCTGGGCATTTGACTACACTGTGCATCATGGAGTGTAGCTGCATGCTCACACTCACCATGTGAAAATATTTATTTAGCTCTAGAATCAACCTCCTTTGGATATTTCATCTCCAATCTCATTTTCTTCAGCTCTCCTTGAAAGCTCTTTGTTAAGAAAAATACTGAGAGGGGGGGTGAATCAGTATTTAGAACTGACTGAAAAACTTTTTGTCAGAGATCTTATTATGTATTTAATTCTTTACTTAGATTATTGCATCATTCATTCATCAGAGTTTTAGTAAGCAGTAAGCATATGTAGTAATAACAGAATAAGCCATCACACATAAGCAACACACATGAACACTAGTATTTAAGGTGGAAACCCAATTTGGGAGAAAACCACCATTGCTGTCGTTTCTATCTTCAATATTTATTACAAAGAAAACTTCTTAGAATTTTTGTGCTGGCGCAGACTTATACTAGCTCGCAGGCACCCACCTGCAGAAGGCTACAACCTTCTCTCGTTCTCCAGTCACTATTGGAAGGGAGCTTCGACCCCCTGATTTTAACACCAGCTTGTACTGGCAGAAAGCTTCCACATTTATGTTGAACACTTTAACCCTCGGATCCACCAAATTTCTTCAATTTCTTCATCAGACTTGCGTCAGGTCTTCATTATTTATTTGCAGATCTTCCTATAGATTCATCATTTCTAGATCTAGAGATCTTGAACATTCATCAACTCCATGGGTGCATCATAGATTCAGATTTATCAGAAAACAGAGTTCAATCATGCAGATATCTCTTAAAGAGATTTATTCTTTTAACAACCCCTCCACCTGCACACCTTGTATTATCATCCTCTTCTCCTTATATAGTTTTTGCCCTTATTAATACCATGAGTCAAAACCACCCAACCACTGATGGTATTCCTAGACGAGATCAATTAAATAATTCAGCGGGGTCTACCCAAGCCCCAAACAATTTCTTATTGTTCTATTTTCTTGGTTTGGCATTTAGATAATTAATCTAAGACTTTTTAATATCTCAATATGAGATTGAGATATTAATACAATTCCTCCTTTAGTTATGAACTCCCCAAGACATATATATACATCTATCCCTAGTTTATGTGTTCATGAGATCAATGCATATATCAACCCACGTTCATTACATCACATGTTTCATATTTCGCCAACTTCATATATTCAACATCGTTTATTAACCCCGCAAACCTTAGTTTAAAAAGGTCCCAATTAATATAATTTAGAACCGGCCCCACATATATAATCAATGATCCAATCACATACTCGCACCATACTGTGGTTATCCATCATGCACCTTCCTCATACGGCCACCGTCTGATGGCTCCCCTCCAGATCGACGACGCACAACAATATCGCGCGGCTTCCTTGATCGGACATTAACACGCGATGGCGCTTAGTGATGGCGGTTTTGAAAATTCGTTCAGGGACGCATGTTGCTCGTTTTATGGAATCGCTCCCATCCTCTTGAATACTGCTTGCCCATCGAAAGTGGTGCGATGAAAACCGGAAACCCCCTTCACTGTTCATTCCGCTCATGGTTCCTCTCCTTCCCTCAAGGTTTCGTCTGCCTGTATTTCGTCATTGCTACGTTTCTCCGTGAAGGCATAACTCTGTTTTAATTGTTCTTCCTTCACGCGATTATGTTAATGTAACTCAGGTTATATATAATTCGAGTTGGTCCATACTTTCAACTGAGATTGGAATGGATAGGCTTCTTCCCTATTTATGGATGCAAATATACATTAAAGGGAATATTTACTAACACAGGTCATATGTATTCCAGCAAACATGCTCTGCGATCATGTGTCCATTCAATTGCAGTCTTCAGCAAGCAGGTTAACCCTATCGAATCCACCATACAGAAATACATCCTTTACTGATTAGCTAGATCGTGATTTTACAGAAATCGAATTCATCATCCCTTTACTCAAATTTACTCAGCCATACTTAACACATATTGTGAAGAGACCAAAACCCTCCAACTTTAGAGGTTTGTCAGGATGTATGAATACACCGAACTTATTCACACATGATTTAACACATCCTTATTCACATCGATTCTCCCAAAGCTTCGATTAATGTACATTCAACCTTATATTCTGCTTGTATAGAACTGCTGATAGTTTTCTGAGTTCTTCATACAGTCATCATCCTTAGTCAGAGAGTTGCCATCAAGGACAATCATATAATAAGAAACATATTGCCAACAATCTCCCCCTTTGGAATTGATGGCAACCATGACCTGAAATATATTAAGCAATATTCTCCCCCTTTGAAATCAAGGGCAAAGGATAGATCAACATCCTTTGTACCGACAATGCCATGCTCCCCCTGAGGTCATGCTGCATCTTCAAATATAATAACAGAAATGACTTATACACTCAAGATCAAATATTCTCAAGCATGAGATCAGATTACAACAAATAATTAGAATGCCAACAATGCATCCTGAACTCTTTCAATAGGAGCGTATCCAATTTAATCTTCTGAATTTAAGTAGATCTAATCTTTTGCATGGCAGAGACTACTCCCAGCTTTTGTCTGAGATATTCGAACGCTTCCCTGGGTAGAGGTTTGGTAAATATATCAGCAACTTGTTCTTTGGAGGGAACATACTCCAACGTCACCTTTTGTTCAAGCACTTGTTCACGTAAGAAGTGATACTTGATGGGAATGTGCTTGGTCTTGGAATTCATAACAAGATTCTTTGAGATACTGATGGCACTTGTATTATCACACATAATGGAGATAGGAGGTGAACATTTGATTTGAATATCTTATAAGGTTTGCGTCATCCAAAGAAGTTGAGTGCAACATGATGCGGCAGCCACATATTCTGCTTCTGCTGTAGATAAGGCAATAGAGATTTGCTTCTTGCTGAACCAAGATACTAACTGGGGCCCCATATAGAATGCACCACCACTAGTGCTTTTTCTATCATCAACATTTCCAGCCCAATCTGCATCAGTGTAAGCATGAAGAGTGAGATCAACATTCTTTGGATACCATAGTCCAAATTCTTGAGTTCCTTGCAGATATTTGAATATTCTTTTGACAGCCTGAAGATGAGACTCTTTTGGATTAGCTTGGAATCTTCCCACAATCCCAACTACATGCATAATGTCTGGTCTATTCCCAGTGAGATAAAGTAGACTTCCTATCATAGATCTGTATTCTGGTTGATTCACCGGGGGAGAATCATCATGAGAACTGAGATTACATCCGATTATCATTTGTGTACTTACAGGTTTGCATTCTTCCATGCCATACTTCTTAATAATTTTCTTAAGATATTTTGCTTGTGATAAGAATATGTCATCTATTGCTTGTTTCACTTGCAAGCCAAGAAAGAATGTTAGTTCCCCAAGTAAAGACATTTCAAATTTTTGCTACATATCAGAAGCAAATTTCTGACTCATGGACTCTTCATTACTTCCAAAAATGATATCATCAACATATACAACCACAATCAATAGTTTATCATTTTTAGTTTTTGTGTATAAGTTGCTATCAGTAGACCCCTTTGAAAATCCTTGTGGATGAAGATATTTGTCAAGACGATAGTACCATGCCCTTGGAGCTTTTTTGAGACCATATATAGCCTTTTTAAGCTACAAACAAGATTTTCATCATTTCCCAAAATGAATCCTTCTGGTTGTTCTATATAAACTTCTTCTTCTAGATCACCATTGAGAAAAGCATATTTAACATCAATTTGATAAACTTTGATTTGTTGGAAGCTTGAAAAAGCAAGAAACATTCTTATGGCTTCAAGTCTAGCTACAAGAGCAAAAGTTTCTTCAAAGTCTATACCTTCTTGTTGAGCATACCCCTTGCAAAAAAGTCTATCTTTATTTCTTATAACATCCCCATTCTCATTTAACTTATTGTTGAATATCCATTTAGTTCCAATGACATTTTTGTCATGAGGTCTTGGTACTAATTCCCAAGTGTGATTCTTTTCAATTTGAACAAGCTCTTCATTCATGGCTTCAATCCAACATTCATATTTGCTGGCTTGATTGAAATTTTGTGGTTCAATAGTGGATAGAAATGCCAGATAGCTAGAGGATCCCACAAGAGTCCTTCTTGTTTGTACTCCTGATCCCTTTTCTCCCAAAATTTGAGATTCTGGATGATTCTTTTGAACATATATGGATGGTGCTTTTTCAGATAAATCATCTTCGGGTTCTTCATTGGGTTCACTGTCTATATCATTCCTATTTTATGTAGAAGGATATATGTCATCATCGTCTTCATCTGTTGTTTGTTTTTCTTCTTTTGGAGCTGTAGGAGACTCATCAATAAAAACATCAATACATTCAACAATCTTCCGAAGTCTTTTATTGTAACATTTGTATGCCCTACTCCTAGAGGAGTAACCAAGAAATATTCCTTCATCTGCTCTGGGTTCAAACTTGCCAAGTTTTTCATCATTATTTTTGATAAAGCATTTGCTCCCAAAAACTCTAAAGTGCTTCATAGTGGGAGGATTACCATACCATAGTTCATATGGAGTTTTATCACTATTTACATGAACATGTGCCTTGTTAAGAATATTTACAGCTGTATGTGCTGCTTCTCCCCAAAATGTGTCAAGTGTTCTGTAATCATCAAGCATAGCTCTAGCCATTTGTTGAACTGTTCTATTCATTCTTTCTGCTACGCCATTTTGTTGTGGAGTGCCAGCTACAAAAAACTCTTTTTATGCCATGTTGTTCACAAAATTCAAGGAATTCATCTGATGTATATTCTCCTCCTCGATCAGATCTAAGAAACTTGATTTTTAGATCTAATTCATTTTCAACCAGTGCTTTGAAGATCTGAAATTTCTCAAATGCTTCATCTTTGTGTTTAATAAACCCAATCCAACACATTCTAGAGAAATCATCAATAAATAAAATATAGTATTGTTCACCACGTGGTGACTTTTTCTTCACAGGTCCACATATGTCAGTATGAATGAGTTCAAGAGGCTTACTTGATGAACCTTCCTTGGCATTAAATTGCACTCTGGTTTGCTTACCGAATTGGCAAGATTTGCATATG
The DNA here is from genome assembly GCA_034641835.2 of Pinus albicaulis. Classification (NCBI taxonomy): domain Eukaryota; kingdom Viridiplantae; phylum Streptophyta; class Pinopsida; order Pinales; family Pinaceae; genus Pinus; species Pinus albicaulis. The sequence continues at coordinate 43,085 of JAXQQM020058067.1, read as the reverse complement.
ATACTTTCAGGTGGTGTAATATTGGGAAGATCACGAACAGCTTTAAGTCTGCTTGATTTGTTGATTTGAGAGAAGCTCAAATGCCCAAACCTTCTATGCCATAGCCATTTCTCTGAAGATTTACTCATGTAACATTGTTCTTTGCAGTTCTTTAATACATACAGGTTTCTTGGAGTTCTGTTTCCTTTTATAATTGTCTTACCTGTATCAAGATCACGTACCACACATTCTTTCGAACTAAAGAAAACTTCAGTTCCTTGATCACACATTTGACTTACACTTAACAGGTTATGCTTTAATCCATCCACATACATGAGATTATTAGCTTTCACCTTTTCTTTTAGAAAAATAGATCCTTTTCCCTTAATGACAGCAGGAGTATCATTTCCAAATGTGACATTCTTTTCCTTTTCTAGAGCACTATATGCAAGAAGTTTGTTTTTGTCACCTATCATGTGTTTTGAGCATCCACTATCAATGTACCATTGATTTTCTTCTCCTTCTGCAAATAAAGCTATGCCACAATTTTAAACCTGTAATTCCTTCTTTTTCCATACTTTGGAGCTTGAAGGAAGATGCTCTTTTGGCTGGACTTTGCTCCTGCATTTAGATTCTTCATGGCCAAAGTTATTGCAATAAGCACATTCAAGTTCATTTTGAAGAGGAGAAAAGTTGTTATATGTATTCTTCTTTGTTCCAATATCAATCCTTTTCTTTCTTACTTCTCTTGTCATGATGGTTTTATATGCAACACATTGAATGGCTTTGTGACCAAAATTGTGACATGAGAAACATTGTCCATTGAAGAAGAAATTTCTACGATCATGAAATTTTCTACTTGAATTTACCTATTGATTGGTGTTTCTTTGAAAGGTACTCCGGTTAGTGTTATTTGAATTGAGATGATCATGATTTATCTGTAAAGATTCTTTATTCCCTTGCTGAGGGGCAGAATGTTGTGTACTGGTTGTAGTTTCTTCTAGATAATTTGGTGTTGAAGCCTGAGAAGATTCTCTGATATATCCAAGACTTGTCTTTAGAAGAGGGGAACGTTGTACCTTGATAATCTCATCTAGGGTTTTAGATCCTTTAGAAAATCTAAGATTTAAAGTCTTTATTTTCTCAATTTCTTTTCTTAGACTTACTATTTCACATTCTAGTTTCTCATTATGTTTCTCCTTTTCTTGAAGCTGGTTTTTTAGAGTTTCTATGGATATTTTACTTTCTTCTAAGCATATTTTGAGTTGATTGATTTCATCAAGAAAATAATTGTCCTTTAAAGCATCCATAAAAGTATCCTTTTCTTCTCTAGACTCCTTTTCAAATGCCATGAGAAGTCTAAGATCTTGTTCACATTCTTCCTCACTGTCTGATAACCCATCACTGTCTTCATGAGTATAGTAACTTTTTCTAGTGTTAAACTGATTCTTATTATTTCTTGCTACTTCCTTTCCTTTTTCATGTGTTTCTTTGTGAGGACACTTGGCAGCATAATGACCAAATATTCCACAAGCAAAACATCTGAAAGGAAGCTTACCTCTGAACCGTCCTGTAGCAAGTTGGAGTTTCTTTACAAAATTTACCTCATCTTCTTCTGAGATATACCCTGATCCTTCTGTCTCTTGTACTTCTTTCCCTTTTGTAGAAGCTCTAAAGACAGCTTCTTTGATTTCATATGGTCCTCCTCTTCTCATTTCATATGCAGTTAGTATGCCATGAAGTTGCACCACAGTAAGATTTTGAAGATCCTGGTTTTCTTCAAGAGCAGAAACTTTTGACTCAAATTTTGTCGTTAGTGATCTTAAAACTTTCTCAACCAAGGTAGATTCGGTTATTGTTTCTCCCAGATTTCTCATACGATTTACAATATCATCAAGACGTAAAAATAAATTAGCAATGCTCTCCTCATTATGCATTTTTAGGTTCTCATATTGAATTCTGAGAGTTTGGAGTTTAGCACTTTTTACCTTTGCATCACCTTCATAACTTAGAATGATTTTGTCCCATATTTCCTTTGCTATATTCAGCTGCATGACTTTGACAAATTATTATTCAGTTAGACTTCCCAATAAAGCATTAACCGCCTTTGCATTTGTTTCATAATTCTTTCTTTCCGTTGGATCTGTTGGTACTGCGGCTGGATATTGATATCCTGGTTCAACAATAGCCCATACATCTGCTCCCAGAGACTAAAGATAGGATCTCATCCTTGTTTTCCAGAAGATTAAATTTTTTCCGTTGAAGAGCAAAGGCCTGATAGATGCTATTCCATCTTGATTTCTCATCTTGATTGATCTTCCTTCTAGCGGCTAAGCTTTTCAGAAGGACCTGCTCCGATACCAATTGTTAAGAAAAATACTGAGAGGGGGGGGTGAATCAGTATTTAGAGCTAACTGAAAACCTTTTTGTCAGAGATCTTATTATGCATTTAATTATTTACTTAGATTATTGCATCATTCATTCATCAGAGTTTTAGTAAGCAGTAAGCATATGCAGTAATAACAGAATAAGCCATCACACATAAGCAACACACATGAACACCAGTATTTAAGTTGGAAACCCAATTTGGGAGAAAACCACCACTGCTGTCATTTCTGTCTTCAATATTTATTATAAAGAAAAATTCTTACAATTTTTGTGCTGGCGCAGACTTATACCAGCTCGCAGGCACCCACCTGCAAAAGGCTACAACCTTCTCTTGTTCTCCATTCACTACTGGAAGGGAGCTTCGACCCCCTGATTTTAACACTAGGGTGTACTGGCAGAAATCTTCCACTTTTATGCTGAAGACTTTAACCCTCGGATCCACCAAATTTCTTCAATTTCTTCATCAGACTTGCGTCAGGTATTCATTATTTCTTTGCAGATCTTCCTAGAGATTCATCATTTCTAGATCTAGAGATCTTGAACCTTCATCAACTCCATGGGTGCATCATAGATTCAGATTTATCAGAAAACAGAGTTCAATCATGCAGATATCTCTTAAAGAGATTTATTATTTTAACAACCCCTCCACCTGCACACCTTGTACTATCATCCTCTTCTCCTTATATATTTTTTGCCTTTATTAATACCATGAGTCAAAACCAACCAACCGCTGATGGTATTCCCAGACGAGATCAATTAGATAATTCAACGGGGTCTACCCAAGCCCCAAACAATTTCTTATTGTTCTATTTTCTTAGTTTGGCAATTAGATAATTAATATAAGACTTTTTAATATCTCAATCTGAGATTGATATATTAATATAATTCCTCCTTTAGTTATGAACTCCCCAAGACATATATATACATCGATCCTTGGTTTATGTGTTTGTGAGATCAACGCATATATCAACCCACGTTCATTACATCACATGTTTCATATTTCGCCAACTTCATATATTCAACATCCTTTATTAACCCCGCAAACCTTAGTTTAAAAAGGTCCCAATTAATATAATTTAGAACCGGCCCCACATATATAATCAATGATCCAATCACATACTCGCACCGTACCTAGTTATCCATTGTGCACCTTCCTCATATGGCCACTGTCTGATGGCTCCCCTCCAGATCGACGACGCACAACAATATCACGCGCCTTCCTTGGTCAGACATTAATTCGCGATGGTGCTTAGTGATGGCGGTTTTGCAAATTCGTTCAGGGACGCGTGTCGCTCGTTTTATGGAATCGCTCCCATCCTCTTGAATATCGCTTGCTCGTCGAAAGCGGTGCGATGAAAACCAGAAACCCCCTTCACTGTTCATTCCGCTCATGGTTCCTCTCCTTCGCTCAAGGTTCCATCCGCCTGTATTCCGTCATTGCTACGTTTCTCCATGAAGGCATAACTCTGTTTTAATTGTTCTTCCTTCACGCGATTATGTTAATGTAACTCAGGTTATATATAATTCGAGCTGGTCCATACTTTCAACTGAGATTGGAATGGATAGGCTTCTTCCCTATTTGTGGATGCAAATGTACATTAAAGGGCATCTTTACTAACATAGGTCATATGTATTCCAGCAAACATGCTCTGCGATCATGTGTCCATTCAATTGCATTCTTCAGCAAGCAGGTTAACCCTATCAAATCCACCATACATAAATACATCCTTTACCGATTAGCTAGCTCATGCTTTTACAGAAATCGAATTCATCAGCCCTTTACTTAGATTTACTCAGCCATACTTAACACATATTGTGAAGAGACCAAAACCCTCCAACTTTAGAGGTTTTTCAGGATGTATGAATACACCAAACTTATTCACACATTATTTAACACATCCTTATTCACATCGATTCTCCCAAAGCTTCGATTAATGTACATTCAGCCTTATATTCTTCTTGTATAGAACTGTTGATAGTTTTATGAGTTCTTCATACATTCATCATCCTTATTTATAGAGTTTCCATCAAGGACAATCATATAATAAAAAACATATTTCCAACACTCTTCATAGATTTTGGAAGAAGATCTATGAGCTTCTCTTCCTTTCTCTCTGAACATACTAAATATTTCTAGCTTATGTCCATCTCTCCTTCTTCTGATAGTTGGATCTCACAGGCTAGGCCAGAGATCATTCTTTGATACCACTGTAATATTCCTTTTTCAGGATTTCTCATAAATCATGCATCAAAAACGCATTTCCAGCAAAAAATGTAATAAAACAGTGAAATGGACCCTTGGATCCCATATATTAGTCAATATACATTCTAAATCCAATAATATATCTGAAACAAATCAAACTAGGTGAGCTAAACAGACCTCCCATACTAGTGTAGCTAAAAATGGTGAAAAACCCCAAGACTACAAAATGCCGGAGTACCTGCTCAAGGGACTGCGCAGTCTAAGAGAGATTTTACACATAAAATGATAGGATAATCATAGATATACTCATATTTTTATAAATAATGCTGAAATACAAAGATCTAATCTTCTATACAAAATACAAGATAACCCTGCAAGGGTTTCTTGTCAAACACTCTATATATAAAATGTGATATTCAGAAAATGACTGAATAATCACTGCAACACTGAATTACATGAGTGAGAAAGGATGAGATATTTCTTATCTCATTTATAGCCCTCGGGGGATTCCTCCCATGAAAGGATGAACCTCCCGATCATATGGAAACACTGCAATGGAGCCACCAAACCATGCAATGAACACTGCCTCCAAAATAACGCACTTCCTAGCAGAAAAAGTGCTAGGAGGGTATGAGAAATGTGTGGTATGGTACCATAGATATGAAATATGCTCTGTAGCTCTCCAAACAGATCTCTGAAGTGAAGGAAATCTTCCTCCAATGAGAAACTAGCACAGAAGCCGAGATTCCAATCCCTTCCACTACTGCACCCAGCAACACTGCACAATCTCTGGAAAAGCTGTGCTGATGTAGATGGTGGAAGCTTGGCCTAAAAAAATGATCTGAATTGATGAATAAAAACTCTCCCAATGAGATCCTCAAAGGAAAGAGGTGGGATTCCCGCCTGGGAACACCCAGTGTGTTAGCCACCTATAAATTTTTTGTCAAGAAAACAAGTGGATAAATATTTGTCTGAGCCTTCAAGAGACACATTTCCTCTGAAAGTATCTCATTATTGAAGCCTCTGTTTTTCCCTTTTCCTTTGAAAAGACTCTTATTACTGTTTCCATCAAAAAATCCTCATTGTCTGTGAAAAAATTTATGCTCAGAAAGCCTCCATCTGCTTCCTTTTTACCCTGAAAAATTCCCCATTTTTACCCCTTTTTCCCTGCTCAAAATTTCCCTTTTAACCCCCAAAATCATTTCCCAAGTCCTCTAATTCATCAACTTCCTCCTTTTAAACCATGTGAATCCCTTCTTTTGGTGTGAAAATCCCTTTTTCCCTCTACCGGAACCCTTTTTAAAGCCTCAAAAACTCTATTTTTAGGCCAAAAAACCATGTTTTACCATATGATAGGCCCAAGCCCCTTTCAGCTAAGCCCCAGCCCCTTCTCCACATGCAATCGATGCACAATAACAAGTGCTAAGGCATAAAGAGCTAATTGCAATCGAAATTTTGATGGGAGCGCATTTCTTTGTTAAAATGAAATTTTCCGACGCGAGGAAGAAATGTTCTATTAACCGCGGGTGTGATATCCGCCATTGATCTGTAAAGATCTAATGGTCCGTGCTTGTATCACCACACCCCGCCTCATCACTTTTTCAACCTCCGATTAAGATCTCCACCGTTGATCCTTAAATAATCCAACAACCATCGCACCGTTGCTCCAATCGCCAATCGCAAAATTCTATCGCGCCATCCTTCGGCCCCTCCGATTATGATCTTCCAATTCAATCCTGGTCATTGAATCCATAAGAAACAATGGCTAGGATTTGATTTCACTCCACCCCTGTGCCCTCAATCGGCCATCCCTGATCCAATCGCGACCGGCAATCTTCCGCCGATCCGACGGTCCACACACAATCGCTACATAAACCCATCGGAGCTTTGGCCCCTGCCTTCTCTGATTACGATTGGATCTCAGCCATCCATCCCATTTGATCTGATGGTCCTCCTTTCTCCCACTCATCCATTTGGCCCTTTTACCTCCACCTCATCTTTAAATCTCCACCGTTGATCTCTTGAGATCCAACGGTCAGGATTCATCCCGCCCAATAACCTGCCCCTCCGCCTTTTCTTTCCGTATTCAAATCTCAGCCGTTCATTCCATATATCGGGCGGCCCATATTCAAACCACCTTCAACTTTTCCCCATCTTACCAACCGCGCATCTTCCCATATCGCGCTCCATCCTCCACCGTCAGATCTCCCCACTTTAAATCCAACGGCTGTGGTGTATATCGTGTTATTTTGGTGTCCGAAGTTTAATGCTTCAAACTTACGCGATAAAAGTGGTTTTGAGGAGGAAACATGTCAGGTGGCAAGCTATATTGCGTTTTTTGGGGAAAATTTCAAAACCATGCTTTTGCAACGCGAAAACTGCGGTTTTCTTATAAAAACCACTCCCCCCTTTTCTGCCTCCGGAGGCCCATCTGAAGATCCTGACCGTTGATATGTACAGATCAATGACCCTCATTCCATCGTGTTCTCCATTAATATTTATTTCATCAGGTTTCCACAGAGTCTCATCAGATGATCCCCACTGTTGATCTCCAACTGAGATCCAATGGCCCACAGTCAATCACCCTTCGCCCTTGCCGGTCCCACCATCCAAAACCCCATTTCAGTTGATTTTCATTTATTTCCTGTGTATTTCGCCCCAAAGGTTTAAACTTTATGTTTTAACATTAAAGGTTCATCTTTCACCTAACCTTCTAAAAGCCACCCCACGGTAAATTCTGACCATTGATCATCAGCTATCCATCTAATCGGATGGTCCAGAACCATTTCTTTACCAGACCTCCATCAGATCATATTGTTACCATTTCACAGCGTTTTTCGACGGTTTTTCACCACATCCACAACATCCATACTCCCACCCGCATGGATTTCTTAACATGTTTACGTGTTTTTGCAGGGTTACAAACGGTGAAAGCCGTTGTTTCTCACAGTCACTGTCATGGTGACACAAAGCACAGAGAAGGCCATTTCCCGAGCTAGAGATTACAGAGTGAATGCCTAGGAATGTTTCTAAATGAAATATTTCATCAAAGGACCAGCGTTTAACTCTGTAAAGTCTCCTATGCAATTAAAACTCCATTTCCACAGAAAGAGACAGTCAATGAAGCGATAAAGAGTATCAGTGAAGAATTAAAGAGGTTTAATGCCCATTATTGAAGATTTTAAGCTTTAATTCAATGTTCAAAGGGCGAATGTACCAGATTGAAGACCGTATGATTAACACAGAAGGCTTAATGAGGCCTAAAGCATATGAACAGACCACATCAATGTTTCACATCAACAAAAGGTTCTTTCTCGAGAAAGGACAAAGTTCCCATAATTTTTTACTCTTCATCAAGGTTCCCGAGAAGATATATACCCTGACAGAAGTCATAATGTTGCTAGAGAATTTGTTAGACAGTATGACAGACCTGAAGTCATTTATCTGCCTTTTTCTTGTCCCAGAGTACTGTAGAGTACTACAGCCGAAAATTACATCAAAGAACATACCTGGAGTTAATATCATCCTATCAAAGACCACTCTTTCATCCAAAGAGTACTGAAGATCAATGCATATATACTAAGATAGAATTGGCCTTGAGCCCTCTTCTTCTACTTCTATTTTAATGTTTCATTTAAATTTCTATCTACCTCCTCTGCCTGATCTCTTTTAGCTATAAAACTCATGAAAAAACACATTGTAAAGGTTGTTGATCAGATAACTGTGAATTGTAAGATGTTTCTCTGGAGATATAGTTCTGTGTGTAAAGTTGTAAAATAGGCTGAGGAGATGATTTCAGACTAAATATCAAGCTATTGGAAAATGTTGTATATGACTGGTGTTTCTCTTTAATATGACAAGCAATTTCTTTGGATCTTGATCTAAGGCAGCGGTGATGTGTTTCTATATTTGTCTCTATTTTCCTTCTGTAATCCATTACATTTCTCAGGTAAGAATCATAAATATGGCTTAGGATATACCCTTGCATGGTACCCTAATGCTCCTGCTCTTCTTATCTTTAATTTTTTCTACTATATGTGCTATCTGAGAACTATTCAAGGTAATTTAACTAGTGTAGTAGGTGTTATTCATTGCTAATTGATGTATGAATTTGTGAATATGTTATTAGATGTTCTTGTTTGGTTTTAATTGAAAGATTTGGGATACTGGGAGATTAGAACTGATTCTGTCTCACTAGGGTCCTTTTATAACTGCTAAACCTTTCTAAGTTCCCTTAAGTTGAATGTCAAAGCATTGAAAGTTCAAAGTATTTCTCTGATCTCATGCTTCACCATTGTGTTTAAATCTTAAGTGTTTCTTGTTGTCTGAAGAGTTGGCCTCTTAGGAATTTGGTCATAGGTGTCTAAGGAATGCCCTGTCCCTAGATTTTCTTCCTAAGTGGTCACCTTGGAGGTTTCCTTGTCATTCACCTTCTTTCCTCACCATTTCATACCATATTATCATCTTTAAATATCCTCTGTTTTAGATGACTAGCCCAATTGAAAGTCTTGGATATTGAATAGAAATTAAACCCTTTCATGACTCCATTTCCCAATGGTCTCGAGTGTTCCCTGAATTATCTCCCCTTTTCCAAAATCCTCTTTGCTCACTTCTCTACCTTACATTGAACCCTTCTTTCAGGTTTCCCAACAACCAAACAAATCAAACAAAACAACAACCCTTGTGCCACAAAACTAGCTTAATACCTTAACATTCGGACTTCAAAGACACATATTTCTTTGTTGTATAAGAGAGATCCCTCTCTGGACCCAAGAGGGCTAGATCCTAAGGTCCCAAAGTGGTTTTGATGTTATATTATCTTTTGGTAGAGCCAAACCTGCCAAAACATAGGAACCCCAACATAATGGCGACTCCACTAGGGAAAAATGTGAGAGTCCTTAATTAGCTAATACCTGGTCTTGTGTCCCATTGTCGTCACCAACATAATGGTGACTCCGTTGGGGAAGCTTTGAGTAAAACACACCTTTAAATGCTTCTAAAAACCCAAAGAAGACCATAGTAGCCTTGGTTTGGTAGTTAATCACTGTGGTGGACAGTAAACCTTCCTTGAAACATTTTAAACCTTCCACCTGGTGACTCCACGGTCCCTCATTGATTAAAAGACTCCAATGGTGATCAGTAGGCCTGTTGATTATCTTGGTTTCACAAGACTCCGTTGGGAGACTAGCTTGCATTACAACATCAACCATAATAGAAGAAACACATAAGATTAAGCTTCTTGGTTAGAAGACAGATATACTGGATTCAAGAACAGTCTATACAAGAGCTTATCCTATCCCAGACCCACTTAAAATAGTTGACAACCCTGAGAACATTCTTAGAAAATCTCCCACCCCTAGGAAGTCAACTAGTATCAGAACCATCCATAGAGCTAACTCAGCACCAAAAGACTTTGCAGCTCTATCACACACTCTTTTTTACTTTGACTTACCAAGAAGTCTACCAAGAACTAAGTCATTCAGTGCTTTAGATCAGTTAGACCTTGAGCTTCCTGGTTCACCATCTCACAGTGGTCAACAAATTAGGGATAGAGAGACCCCTCCATATACACCTCCTGATTCAAATTTCATTCAGAACTTGGGCCTCTCTCATCCTAAATCAGCTCAACAGTGTGTTTTTGGTCCTATTATTTCTGTCATCCATATACCAGCTGCTCAAGTCAATCCTTTACATCCTCAGAACATCATCATGGCAGCCTGGTATGCACCTCTAGTGTTACCACGGCCTTTAGCTCCACTACCAAACGATTATCAATCAAAAATCCCTCACTTCACTAGAAAAGAGTCCACCATTGCTCAACATCAAGTGGAGAGGATGGAAGATGCCTTTGACTACATGGAAATCGAAGATGAAACCATTAAGATGAGGATCTTTGCACAGATTTTAGGAGGAGAAGTGAAGAAGTGGTTTAAAGGCCTGCCTCCTAATACAATCCATGATCTTCCCTCATTACATCAAACCTTTATAAAAAAATCAGAAGTCAAGACCAACCCTCTCCAAATACTAGCAGAATACAAGAACCTGAAAAGAAATGTAGGAGAGAGTGTCCATGAATATTCCATAAGGTTTAACAATGTTTACAATGCTCTTCCTCTACATATGAAACCTCCCCAAGGGATGGCCTTAGTAAAGTATCCTGAAGGCTTTGATGTTGACATGGCCTATCAGCTTAGGGAGAGAGATTACAACACATTGGAAGACATGCAAAAAGGAGTAGTGAGTGTAGAAGTGAACCTGATTGAAAAAAGAGCCAGAATGAGGACTGAGAAGAAGGTGACATATAGGGATGACACATCAGCTTCCACATTTGATACCAAATATGACAGCCTAGCCAAAACCATGGAGAGACTAGGAAAAATGGTGGAAAATTTGACTGTCCAAGTCAGCAACCAAAACAGAAACCAAAATCAAAACCAGAACCAAAACTTTAGGAGAAATAACCCTCCAAATCGACAGAGAGAATCTGACCAACAAGTCATACACCCGTATCAAGAGAAATTCCTTGATGAAGATGAGGGGATAATAGAAGAGTCTGAGGGAACCACCATAAACATGGTGGAAGTAGACAACTCAATCCACACCTATTCCATAGAAGACAATTAGTCCTCATAATCACACTGGGATGAAGAAGGATTAGAATCTAAGGATTATAGGTTAGGATTTGAAAATGCCATCATGCAGGTCAGAGAACAGTATGAACTTAGAAGAAATAAGAGCTTAGACACTTCCAAACCCAAATCTTATGAGATTACCATTAAGAAAAGGACTAAGAAATATCCTAAGGTGACTGTTGAAAGCAACAAGTCAGCAACTGAGAGTTCTGGGAAGGACAAAGAAAAAGACAGCCAAATTACTGATAAACAAAGTCAAAAAACTAGCAGCATTAGCACTGCAGCTAATGCTCCTGATAAAATAGCTACAAACATTGTAAATAGTGAGAATCATCACATTGATTCTGCCACTAAAATAGTGGCTAACAAAACAAAGTTGAGTCTTACAAAGAGTCAATCTCCCTTAAATTTGGAGAGTGATATTTCTAAAATTAAAATTTCTATCCCACTCTCTGAGCTGGCCACTCAGGATGTATATAAAAGCCAAATTTTAAAAGCTTTAAATCTAGGTGAAAATAGTGACACTATCAATCTAAGTGATGATCAACCAGCCCTTTTGTTTGGTCCAAGGATAGAAGGAAAGTTTCAGGAAGGGGTAGTATCTCCTTTTTATATCAGCCTCAATATCCATGACAAGATCCTTCACAACGCAATGCATGACTTTGGGGCATCACACAACCTAATGCCTAAGGTAATTATGGAGAAGTGAGGCCTAGAGATAACCCGACCCTATAAGGATTTATACTCATTTGACTCTAACAGAGTGAAGTGCCTTGGCTTAATCAAAGATCTCTGTGTGAAACTGACCTAGATTCCAGCAAAATGTATGGTTATGGATGTTGTGGTGGCAGATGTGCCACCTAAGTATGGCATGTTATTGTCAAGGTCATGGGGAGCCAAGCTGCAAGGCACAATGCAGATGGATGGGTCGTATGCCACAATCCCTGTCTTTAGCCAGCTTAGGAGATTGTATAGAGAGGCACAAATGAATTTTATGGTTAGCAGCCCTAAAAAACCTGAAAATTCACCTCTGTACTCTATACATACGGATCTGGACTCCTTTATCCTCTGCAATGATGAATCCATAGACGAGCCAGAGCTAGAAGAAAAAGATGCAAACAATAGAGTAGAGCCCATAGGTTTTAACATAATGGCCACTCTAGACATAGAAGAAAACGAAGAAGAGACCTTTGGACAGTGCACTGAATCAGAAACTTAGAATAAACAAAACCAAGACTTCAAAAAACTGACTAGTCATCTCTCTAAACTCCATACACATCATGAAGAACAAAACACTCCGCACCATAGTGCAGACCCATAACACAAAATAACATTGAAACCAACACTACGAAGGAAAATGATGATAAACCTGAAAACAATCCCTTATGGAGAATGAATTTCGATGGGTCTTGCACTAGAAAGAATGCAGGGGCCGGAGTGTGGGTGCACAATACTGAGAGTGACTATGCTGAGAGTCATGCCTTCAAAATGGACTTTAAATGTACAAACAATATCGCAGAGTATGAGGCTCTTATCTTGGGCTTGAATCTATTGAAAAACCTAGGAGCCCGAAGGATAGTAGTACACGGAGACTCTGAGTTAGTCATCAAATAAGCAAACGGAGAGTACACAGAAAAGCACCCTAGATTGAGAGCATACAAAAATTATGCTATGGATTTACTAAAAACCTTTGTAGAATATGAACTTGTGTTTGTTCCTTGGAGCTAGAACATCATTGCAAATGGATTAGCCTGCATAGCTAGTTCATATCATAAATCACCTAGTGACAAACAAATCATAATTCAGATGAAATATAGGACTGCGGTGCCAGATAACAAGAAATATTGGTAGGTCTTTGAGGGCAACAAGCAGATAGAGGATTTCCTGATTGGAAGGAACGAGTTTGAATTCTCTGATTCAAACTCTAAATCTGATGAAGGCTGCTCGAGTGAAGAGCCCACCGATGAGGAGAAATCACCCCATAATGTAGAAGTAAATGTGTTAATTGAACAACTTGGAACTCAAACCGAAGAGTATAAGAACGTAGAAGAAAGAGGAAATAGAGGTGTTGCAGTCAAAAGATAAGAATATACCCAGAGGACTAGCACCTTTAGAGAAACTTTTTGATTTTAACGACATAGAAAAAAAACCCACTATAGAACACTTATACTCTGATGTTGAGGAATGTAACATAGGCACCGAGGATAAGCCTAAGATGATAAAATTGGCTAAGTCCTTGCCAACAGACATGAAGAAGAAATATATTGACTTGTTTAAAGAGTTCATCGATGTGTTTGCCTGGAGCTTCGAGGACTTAAAAGCCTACGATACGAAGATCATCTAGCACAAGATCCCTTTGAAACAGAACCAAAAACCTTTCAGACAGAAACTTCGCAGGATTAATCCAGTGCAACTGCCTCTAGTTGAGAAGGAAATCAAGAAGATGTATGAGGCAGGAATTATAGTTCTTATGAGGTTTTCCGACAGGGTTTCCAACCTTGTAGCTATGAGGAAAAAGACAGGTGAGATCACACTGTGCATCGATTTTAGGAATCTTAACATAGCCTCACTTAAAGACAATTACCCCTTACCAAATATGGAACACATCCTACAGAGGGTAGTTGGCTCAAAAAGGATCTCCCTATTAGACAGTTTTTCAAACTATAACCAAGTTTTAGTACTCCCTGAAGACCAACTCAAGACAACATTCACCACTCCATGGGGCACTTTTATGTATGTAAAAATGCCTTTTGGACTAATGAATGCTAGTGCAACCTTCCAAAGAGCAATGGGCATAGCCTTTTCGGAGGAAATAAGGCATTTCATTGTCATCTATCTTGATGAGATATCAGTCTATTCTAAGACTGATGAGGAGCACCTAAAACATCTGAGAAGAGTGTTTGAGAAATGTAGAAGGTTCAGTCTGTCTTTAAACCCCAAGAAGACTGTATTCAGGCTTCAAGAAGGTAAGCTTAATGGCCATATTATATCAAAGAAAGGGATTAAAATAGACCCGAAAAGAGTTGAGGGAATTCTACAGATTAGTCACCCGAGAAACATAAAGGAACTGCAGTCCTTTATTGGAAAGATCAACTTCTTAAGGAGGTTTATTCCCAACTTAGCAGAACTCCTCAAAGATATGACAAACATGATAAAAAAGGATGTAGGGGTTAAGTGGACTTTAGAGGCTAAAAAATATTTTGAGTTAGTAAAACTTGCACTTACCCAGGCACCTGTCTTAATCAGCCCTGACTTTTCAAAAGATTTCCTGATATTTTCCTTTGCCTCCGAGCATACAGTGGCTACAGTCCTACTGCAGAAAAATCTAGAGGGTATGGAGCGGCCTATTTCTTTCTTCAGCAAAGCTCTGAGGGATGCACCCTTGAAATATAACATAATGGAAAAACAGGCCTATGCCTTGGTAAAGGCCTTGAAATACTTTAGTTGTATATTCTGCATTCTCACATCATTTCCTACGTGCCAAACATAGTAGTAAAAGACATTTTCTCCCAAGATCCTGATGGAAAGAGGGGAAAATGGATTTCTATAATATTAGAGTATGACCTGGAAATAAAACCCACAAAACTTATCAAAGGTCAGGGCTTAGCTCAACTAATGGTTGAATCTAACTTGCAAGCCCTTGACATAAACATGGTAGATGCCCTAGATGAACATGAAGGATTGCTTGACCCTACAGTTGAAGAACAATTTCAAAATTCTCCTTGGTATTCTGATATCCTATATGTACTCACAAACCTCAATGCCCCTCCTGAATTATCAAAGACTAAGGCCATATTTCTAAAGTTAAAAGCCAGAAAATATTGCATACTAAATGAATGTTTATACTGGAAGAATGAAAATGGTTTTCTGCTTAAGTGTCTGCCTGAAATTGAAGCAGAGAGGGTAAAACAGGAGTTCCATGCAGGGGAGTGTGGAGGCCATTTAAACTGGAAAGCCACTGCCAACAAAATACTCAGGGCTAGCTATTACTGGCCTACACTTTTCGATGACATCCACAAAATGATAATTGCATGCCATAAGTGAAAAATCTTTGAGGGCAAAAGAAAGCTCCTCCCTTTACCATTACAACCTATAACTGTTGAAGCTCCCTTTCAACAGTGGGGCCTAGATTTCATAGGGGAGATCCACCCTGCTTCCTCAGCCCAACACAAGTGGATTCTCACAACCACAAACTATTTCACAAAATGGATAGAGGCCATACCTTCTAGGAATGCCACAGATTCTGTTATCATTAAATTCCTTGAAGACCACATCCTCTCTAGATTTGGCTGCCCTAGAAATATAATCGCTGATAATGCTGCTGCTTTTGGATCTAAGAAAATGATTGATTTTTGTCACAAGTATCAGATAGCACTCGGTCATTCAACTGCTTATTACCCACAAGGTAATGGGTTAGCTGAATCGTCAAACAAGAGCTTGGTGACCATTATCAAAAAGCTGCTTGAAGAGAACAAAAAATATTGGCATAACAAGTTAGTGCATGCTTTGTGGGCTGATAGGCTAACAACAAAGAAATCCATTGGAATGTCACCATATCAGCTTGTTTATGGAACAGAGGTAGTGTTTTGTACCAGCCTAGGGGTACCAGTGATTAAACTAGTCCAAGAGATTCAAAAAGAAGAGGACAACATGGTAATGAGGATAAATCAAACAATACATCTCCAACAGACAAGAGAAGAAGTCTACAACAGAGCCCTAAAAGTACAAGAGAACATAAAGAAGTTGTTTGACAAAAGAACAAAAGCTTTTGACTTCAAAATTGGAGATAAGGTTCTAAAGTGGGACTTTAGGAGAGAAGACAAAGGAAATCATGGCAAATTTGACAGTTTGTGGCAGGGTCCTTACATCATCCAATCCACCATTGGTCCAAATGCCTTTTTTCTACAAAAGCTAGATGGTACATATCTGTTTGGGGGTCCTGTCAATGGCAGGATACTCAAGAATTACTACTGCTGATTTCTAGTTTACAGTTATCATTTCCATTGTAAATACCATTGTTGTGTTTTGTTTTCAAGGAAAAGAGAAAATGTTTCAAAAAAGAGAGAAAAAGAGGTTCAGACATGCTCAAAACTTGAACCTCTAAAGTGAAAAATATTGGCTCTAAAATGATCAAAACCTAAGCCAAAGGAAGTAAAGAACCTGGTTCTAATATGCCCAAAATCTGAACCAACAAAGAGGAAAGAAGAATCAGCTCTAACAAGCCCAAAACTAGAGCTAAAATGAAGAAGAGAAAGTGACTCTAACAAGCTCAAAACTTGAGTCACAAAGAAAGGAAGGATGCTTCAAAGTTTCAAGATTCCAAGCCTTCAAAATTTTGTTTTCGAGTTTCTGCAATTTCAGTTCATGTGCAACTGTCTTTATGCCCTAGAATCACAGCAAACCAGACTGTCTAATCCTGGTTTGACTGTTTTTAAATTTGTGTTGTAGAATGTAGAGAAGAAGTATGCTAGATAGTTTAACCCTAGCAGATATTAGTGTAGGTAGAGAAGCTATGAGACCAATTGTTTAATCTGGCCTCATGGAGGAATAAGGGTAGAATTAGATCAGTTTGTTTCTGCTTTCAATAAAAAAAAAATGATGAAGAACGTCTGCAAATTCAAATGCACCTTGAAGAAAAAATGTTAGGACTGTAGGATGGGTAGGTAGATTGTTTGGGGAATGTTTTCTACTGATTAATATCCATCATGTTTGTAACAGCTGAATCAAAGAAGAAAAACATGGTTCAAAGATCAGGCATTTGGCCTACTTCCCAAAGAATATATCTGAAGTTCTTGACATCTTCAAGAAGATGCCATCCCTATGTGGAGCCACTGTTAGCCACCTATAAAAAAAATTTCAAGCAAACAGGTGGCTAAATATTTGTCTGAGCCTTCAAGAGACACATTTCCTCTAAAAATATCTCATTCTTGAAGCCTCTGTGTTTCCCTTTGCCTTTGAAAACACTCTCACCACTGTTTCCATAAAAAAAATCCTCACTGTCTATGAAAAAATTATGCTCAGAAAGCCTCCATCTATTTCCTATTTACCTTGCAAAATTCCCCATTTTTACCCCTTTTTCCCTTCTCAAAATTTCCCTTTTAACCCCCAAAATCCTTTTTCAAGTCCTCTAATTCATCAACTTCCTCCTTTTAAACCATGCGAATCCCTTCTTTTGGTATGAAAATCCCTTTTTCCCTCTACCGGAACCCTTTTGAAAGCCTCAAAAACTATGTTTTTAGGCCAAAAACCCATGTTTTACCATATGATAGGCCTAAACCCCTTTCGGCTAAGCCCCATCCCGTTCTCCACATGTAACCAGCACACAATACCAAGCTCTAAGGCATAAAGAGCTAATCGTAATCAGAAGTTTGATGGGAGCGCATTTCTTTGTTAAAATGAAATTTTCCAATGCGAGGAAGAAATGTTCTATTAACCGCAGGTGCAATATCCGTCGTTGATCTGTAAAGATATAACAATCCACGCTTGTCTCACCACACCCCACCTCATCGCTTTGTCAACCTCCAATTAAGATCTCCACCGTTGATCCTTAAATAATCCAACGGCCATCGCATCGCCACTCCAATCGCCAATCGCAAAATTCTATCGCGCCATCCTTCGGCCCCTCCGATTGCGATCTTCCGATTCAATCCTGGCCATTGAATCCACAAGAACCAACAGCCAGGATTCGATTAAACTCCACCCCTGTGTCCCCGATTGGCCATCCCCGATCCAATCGCGACCATCGATCTTCCGCCGATCCGACAGTCCACACGCAATCGCTACATAAACGCATCGAAGTTTTGGCCCCTGCTTTCTCCAATTGCGATTGGATCTCAACCGTCCATCCCATTTGATTCGATGGTCCTCCTTTCTCCTGCTCATCCATTTTTCCCTTTTACCTATGCCTCATATTTAAATCTCCACCATTGATCTCCTGAGATCCAACGGTCAGGATTCTTCCCACCCATTAACCTGCCCCTCCGCCTTCGCTTTCCCTCTTCAGATCTCAGCCGTTCATTCCATAGATCGGATGGCCCGTATTCAAACCACCTTCTACTTGTCCCCATCTTACCAACCGCGCATCTTCCCATATCGTGCTCCATCCTCCACAGTCAGATCTCCCTACTTTAAATCCAACGGCTGTGGTGTATATCGCATTATTTTGGCATCTGAAGTTTAATGCTTCAAACTTATGCGATAAAATTGGTTTTGAGGAGGACACATGTCGGGCAGCAATTTATATCGTGTTTTTTGGGGCAAATTTCAAAACCATGCTTTTGCAGTGTGAAAACAATAGTTTTCTTATAAAAACCACTCCCCTATTTTCTACCTCCGGAGGCCCATCTGAATATCCTGACCGTTGATCTGTATAGATCAACGGCCCTCATTCCATCGCGTTCTCCATTCATATTTCTTTCATCGGGTTTCCACAGAGTCTCATCAGAT
The DNA here is from genome assembly GCA_034641835.2 of Pinus albicaulis. Taxonomy (NCBI): domain Eukaryota; kingdom Viridiplantae; phylum Streptophyta; class Pinopsida; order Pinales; family Pinaceae; genus Pinus; species Pinus albicaulis. Next base: position 24,437 of record JAXQQM020058067.1, on the reverse strand, counting down.
GATCCCCACCATTGATCTCCTCCTGAGATCCAATGGCCCACAGTCAATCACCCTCCACCCTTGCTGGTCCCACCATCCAAAACCCCATTTCAATTTATTTTCAATGATTTCCTATGTATTTCACCCCAAAGGTTTAAACTTTATGTTTTAACATTGAAGGTTCACCTTTTGCCTAACCTTCTAAAAGCCGCCCCATGGTAAATCCTGACCGTTGATCATCATCTATCCATCTAATCAGATGGTCCAGAACCATTCCTTCACCAGACCTCCATCAGATCATATTGTTACCATTTCACAACATTTTTCGGCCATTTTTCACCGCATCCACAACATCCATACTCCCCCCGCATGGATTTCTTAACATGTTTGTGTGTTTTTGCAGGGTTACAAATGGTGAAAACCATTGTTGCTCACAGTCACTGTCATGGTGACATAGAGCGCAGAGAAAGCCATTTTCCGAGCCAGAGATTGTAGAGTGAATGCCTGGGAAGGTTTCTAAATTAAATATTTCATCAAAGGACCAATGTTTAACTCTGTAAATTCTCCTGTGCCATTAAAGCTCCATTTCCACAGACAGAGACAGTCAATGAAGCGGTAAAGAGTATTAGTGAAGAATTAAAGAGTTTTAATGCCCATTATTGAAGATTTTAAGCTTTAATTCAATGTTTAAAGGGTAAATGTACCAGATTTAAGACCTTATGATTAACACAGCAGGCTTAATGAGGCCTAAAGCATATGAACAGACCACATCAATGTTTCACATCAGCAGAAGGTTCTTTCCCAAGAAAGGACAAAGTTCCCATAATGTTTTACTCTTCATCAATGTTCCCAAGAAGATCTACACACTGACAGAAGTCCTAATGTTGCCAAAGCATTTGTTACACAGTATGGCAGACTTAAAGTCATTTATCTGCCTTTTTCTTGTCCCAGAGTACTGCAGATTACTACAGCCAAAAAGTACATCAAAGAACATACCTGGAGTTAATATCAGCCTATCGAAGACCACTCTTTCATCCAAAGAGTATTGAAGATCAATGCATAGATATTAAGAAAAAATGGGCCTCGAGCCCTCTTCTTCTACTTCTATTTTAATGTTTCATTTAAATTTCTATCTACCTCCTCTGCCTCTTTTTCAGCTATAAAACTCATGAAAAAACACATTGTAAAGGTTTTTGATTGGATAACTGTGAATTGTAAGATGTTTCTCTGGAGATATAGTTCTGTGTGTAAAGTTGTAAAATAGGCTGAGGAGATGATTTTAGACTGAATATCAAGCTGTTGGACAATGTTGTATATGACTAGTGTTGCTCTTTAATATGACAAGCAATTTCTTTGGATCCTGATCTAAAGTAGTGGTGATGTGTTTCTATCTTTTTCTCTGTTTTCCTTCTGTAATCCATTACATTTCATTTCTTTGGTAAGAATCAGAAAACTGGCTTAGGATATACCCTTTCATGGTACCCTAATGCTCCTGCTCTTCTGAGAACTATTCAATGTAATTTAACGAGTGTAGTAGCTGTTATTCACTGCTAACTGATATATGAATTTGTGAATCTGTTCTTAGATGTTCTTGTCTGGTTTTAATTGAAAGAATTGGGATAATTGGAGATTAGAACTAATTCTATCTCACTAGGGTCCTTTTCTAACTGCTAAACCTTTCTAAGTTCCCTTAAGTTGAATGTCAAAGAATTGAAATTTCAAAGCCTTTCTCTGATCTCAGGCTTCACCTTTGTGTTTAAATCTTAAGTGTTTCTTGTTGTCTGAAGAGTTAGCCTCTTAGGAATTTGTTCATAGGTGTTTAAGGCACACCCTATCCCTAGATTTTCTTCCTCAGTGGTCACCTTAGAGGTTTCCTTGTCATTCACCTTTTTTCCTCACCATTTCATACCATATTATCATCTTTAAAGATCTTCTGTTTTAGATTACTAGCCCAATTGAAAGTCTTGGATATTGAATAGCAAGTAAACCCTTTCATGACTCCATTGCCCAATGGTCTCGAGTGTCCCCTGAATTATCTCCCCTTTGCAAAAATCCTCTTTTCTTACTTCTCTACCTTACATTGAACCCTTCTTTCAGGTTTCCCAACAACCAAACCAATCAAACAAAACAACAACCCTTGTGCCACACAACTAGCCCAATACCTTAACATTCAGACTTAAAAGACATATTTCTTTACCTTATAAGAGAGATCCCTCTTTGGACCCAGAAGGGCTAGATCTCGAGGTCCCAAAGTGGTTTTTATGTTGTCTTATCTTTTGGTAGAGCCAAACCTGCCAAAACATAGGAACCCCAACACAGTGCTAAACAGCACTGCAACTTTACTAAGTAGCAAAGCAGTGACAATTCTTGGCAGCCATGAATAATAATCTACAACATAATGAATAATTCTACCATCCTCTTCCTTATATAAGATGTGAGTTTTCTTTCCCTTGGCCCCACTCACTTAGGTTACTTCTAACCCAAGTTACATTTCCCTCCAAAATTGCGTTATCCATCCTAGGATTCCTCCTCCACTAAAACTGCTCTCTTGACTTGGTCAAAGAAGCTCCATTTTATCTTTGTTCACACATGGAGGTGTTTTATTAAGGTAGAAAGAATTTATCCTTTTCAAACTTGGAGTGTTTTTATCCTCCTTAGGAGACTTATGGGCTTTTCTACCCATTTATTTACCGACTATAGTTGCTACTAACTCTAATGTTCCATTTAGCTTGGAAGCTAAAATTTTGGAACATTACACTTTTTAATTTTACAAACAAGTTTTTCATCATTGCCCAAAATGAATCCTTTTGGTTGTTCTATATAAACTTATTCTTCTAGATCACCATTGAGGAAAGAAGATTTAACATCCATTTGATAAAATTTGATTTGTTAAAATCTTGAAAAATTAAGAAACATTCGGATGGCTTCAAGTCTAGCTACAGAAGAAAATGTTTCTTCAAAGTCTATACCTTCTTGTTGAGCATACCCTTTACAAACGAGTCTAGCCTTATTTCTAATAACATCTCCATTTTCATTTAACTTGTTCTTGAATATCCAATTTGTTCCAATAACATTTTTATCATGAGGTCTTGGAACTAGTTCCCAAGTATGATTCTTTTCAATTTGATCAAGTTCTTCATTCATGACTTGAATCCAACATTTTGTGGTTCAATAGTGGATAAAAATTCTAGATAGCTAGTAGACCCTACAAGAGTTCTTCTTGTTTGGACACCGGATCCCTTTGCTCCCAAAATTTGAGATTCTAGATGATTCTTTTGAACATACCTGGATGGAGCCTTTTCAAATAGATCTTCTTCTACTCCTTCATTTGGTTCACCTTCTATATATATCTATTAGATGCAGGAAGATATACATCATCATCATCTTCATTTGTTGTTTGAATTTCTCCTTTTGGAGCTAAGAGGGATTCATCAATTACAACGTCAATGCATTCAAAAATCTTTCGAAGTCTTTTATTATAACATTTATATGCTTTACTTCTAGAAGAGTAGCCAAGAAATATTCCTTCATCTGCTCTAGGTTCAAACGTTCCAAGATTTTCATCATTGTTCTTGATAAAACATTTTCTTCCAAAAATTTTAAAATGCTTTATAGTGGGAAGATTACCATACCAGAGCTCATATGGAGTTTTGTCACTATTTACACGAACATGTGCTTTGTTAAGAATATTTACCACAGTATGTGCTACTTCTCCCGAAAATGTGTCAGGCGTTCCTGAATCATCAAGCATAGCCCGAGCCCTTTGCTGAACTATTCTATTCATACTTTCTGCTACTCCATTTTGTTGTGGGGTACCAGCTACAAAAAACTATATTTTTATTCCATGTTGTTCACAAAATCAAATAATTCATCTGATATATATTCACCTCCATGATCAGATCTAAGACACTTGATTTTTAGATCTAATTCATTTTCAACCAATGCTTTGAAGATCTTAAATTTTTCGAATGCTTCATCTTTGTGCTTTAGCAACCCAATCCAACACATTCTAGAGAAATCATCAATAAACAGAATATAGTATTGTTCTCCACGGGGTGAACTTTTTCTCATGGGTCCACATATATCAGTATGAATGAGTTCAAGAGGCTTACTTGTTGATCCTTCCTTGGCATCAAATTTCACTCTAGTTTGTTTACTGAATTGGCAAGATTTGCATATGGTACTTTCAGGTAGAGTAATATTGTGAAGATCACGAGCAGCTTTGAGTCTGCTAGATTTGTTGATTTGAGAGAAGCTCAAATGCCCCAATCTTCTATGCCATAACCAATTTTCTGAAGATTTACCCAAGTAGCATTTTTCTTTACAGATTTTCAATACATACAAATTTCTTGGTGTTCTATTTCCTTTTATGATTGTTTTCCCTGTATCTAGATCATGTACGACACATTATTTTGAGCTAAAGACAACTTCAGTTCCTTGATCAAATAGTTGAATTACACTTAACAAGTTATGAATTAATCCATCCACATACATAACATTGTTAGCTTTCACCTTTTGTTTTAGAAAAATAGAACCTTTTCCCTTAATGACAGCAGGAGTATCATTTCCAAAAGTAACATTCTTTTCTCTTTCTAGAGCATTGTATGCAAGAAGTTTATTTCTATCACCTGTCATGTGTTTTGAGCATCCACTATCAATGTACCATTGATTTTCTTCTCCTTCTGCAAATAAATCTATGCCACAGTTCTCAACCTGTAATTCCTTCTTTCTCCATACTTTGGAATTTGATGGTATATGCTCTTTTGGCTGAAGTTTTCTCCTGCACTCAGATTCTTCATGACCAAAGTTGTTGCAATAAGCACATTCAATTTCATTTTGAAGAGGAAAAAAGTTGTTATATGTATTCTTCTTTATTCCAGTATCAATTCTTTTCTTTCTTGCTTCTCTAGTCATGATGGTTTTGTATGCAACACATTGAACAACTTTATGACCAAAATTATGACATGAGAAACATTGTCCATTGAAGAAGAAATTTGTAAGATCATTGAACCTTCTATTTTTGTTTACCTGTTGGTTGGTATTTCTCTGAAAGGTATTCCTGTTAGTGTTCTTTGTTTTGAGGTAGTCATGCTTTATCTGTAAAGTTTCTTTGCTTCCTTGCTGAGTGACAGAATGTTGTAGGCTGCCTGTAGCTACTTTTAGATAGTTTGGTGCTGAAGACTGAGAAGTTTCTCTGACATATCTAAGACCTATCTTTATAAGAGGAGAGCATTGTTAATTTCATCTAAGGTTTCAGATCCTTTATAAAATCTAAAATTCAAATTCTTTACTTTCTCAATTTCTTTTCTTAGACTTACTACTTCACATTCTAATTTCTCATTATGTTTCTCCTTTTATTCAAGTTGATTTTCAGAGTTTCTATGGATATTTTGGTTTCTTCCAAACATATTTTGAGCTGATTGATTTCTTCAAGAAAATCATTGTCTTCTAGAGCATCCACAAAAGTATCCTTTTCTTCTCTAGACTCCTTATCAAATGCCATGAGAAGTATAAGATCTTGATCAAATTCTTCCTCACTATCTGATAACCCATCATTATCTTCATGAGTATAATGACTTTTTCTAGTGCTAAATCGATTCTTATTTCTTCTTGCTACTTCTTTTCCTTTTTCATGTGTTTCTTTATGAGGACGCTTAGCAGCATAATGACCAACTCTTCCACAAGCAAAACATTTGAAAGGAAGCTTACCTCTAAATCTTCCAATGCCAATTTGGAGCTTCTTTACAAAATTTACCTCATCTTCTTCTGAAATATACCCTGATCCTTCTTTTTCTTGTACTTCTTTTCCTTTTGTAGAGGCTCTAAAGATGGCTTCTTTGACTTAAAATAATCCTTCTTTTCTCATTTCACATGTAGTTAGAATTCCATTATGTTGAACAATAGTAAGACTTTGAAGATCCTGCTTCTCTTCAATAGCAGACACTTTTGACTCAAATTTTGAAGTTAGAGATCTTAAAACTTTTTCAACCAGAGTAGTATCAGTTATGATTTCACCCAAATTTCTCATACGATTTACAATATCATCTAGACATAAAAAGAAACTGGCAATGCCCTCTTCATTATGCATCCTTAGATTTTCATATTGAATTCTGAGAGTTTGGAGTTTAGCACTTTTTACCTTTGTATCACCTTCATAGCTTAGAATTATTTTTTCCTATATTTCCTTTGTTATATTCAACTGCATGACCTTGACAAATTATAATTCCATTAGACTTCCCAATAGTGCATTGACTTCCTTTCCATTTGTTTCATAGTTATTTCTTTTTGTTGCATCTGTTGGAGCTAAGGCTAGATATTGATAACCTCCTTCAACAATAGCCCATACATCTGCTCCAAGAAACTGAAGATAGGATCTTGTCCATGTTTTCCAGAAGATTAAATTGTTTCCGTTGAAGAGTGGATGCCTGATAGATTTTGTCCCATCTTGATTGCTCATCTTGGCTGATCTTCCTTCTAGCGGCTAAGCTTCTTCAGAAGGACCTGCTCTGATACCAATTGTTGGGAAAAATACAGAGAGGGGGGGGGGGGTTGAATTAGTATTTAGAGCTTATATCTTGACTTTAAATTTTTATTTTGCATAGTTTCATATGTGGCTTTTATGAACTGAACTAGCGTATACACGCGGATATGCTGAAAGAAACTCGCAAATACTGATATAAATTTCTAGTTTATAAAGTATCTCAGAAACAAACTTTAAAAAAGATTTACCAGTTATGCATAAGGTTAGATAAACATGAAATATTTGCAGTAATAGTAGTATGAAACATCACACAAGTGGAACATACATGAACATTAGTATTTAAGGTGTAAACCCAATTCAAGAGAAAACCACCGTTGCTGTCGTCTCTATCTTCAATATTTATTATATGGAAAATTGTTTACAACATTGTACTGATGTAGACTCATATCAGTACGCGGGCTTCTACCTGAAGAAGGCTGTAACCTTCACTCGTTTACCAGCTGCTATTGGAAGGGAGCTCTAACTCCCTGATCTCGTTACCAACCACTCCTGGAAGGGAGCTTCAACCCCTTGAACATAACACCAGCTTCTACTAGCAGGAAGATTCTACTTCCATACTGAAGGCTTCAACCCTCAGACCCACTGCAGACCACGTTTCATCAATTTTCATACTAGAATAAATAGCTTCAACACAACCCTTTGTCAACAATCATAAAATTTGCTCAACACTTCAATTAGAATAGTGAAAACACTGTGACTAGAACTTCAGAAACAACCCAGACTTCAGAATAGATATGCAGATACAAACTCAAAAAATACATTAGGGGTTGGCCAACACATCTACAAGCAGAAAAAATGCAGAAAATGGGGAGAAAAACTCTCTCTACAATTTTCTCGCAAAAACCACTGACAGGTGCACTTTCCTACACACAGGTCACTCCTGAACGTGCGCAATGCGCCTCTGTGTGAAAAAATTGTGTGCAAAAATCTTGCAAGTAAAATATTAGGAGCTGCCTTCTTCATTTTTTCACCTTATTGAGTCTAGGGACTGAAATATGGGTCGGAGGACTATCAGCTCCACTCCAGCATAGACTAAGTTTCTCCTGCAAAATATGGCACAACCACATAAACTTGAAACACGTCAGTGGAGTCGCCAATCCTGTTGTGGTGGATTCAACACACGGGTGTACAAAATCACACGAGCTTAGAGAGTGTGGTATACTCTCTAAACTATTGGTAATAGGAAGTATGTGGGGGGAGCTCAAAAGCATAAAACTTAAATGAAATAGTATGTTGAATTATGCTCTGGTTGAAAAAAATAAAACTAAAAACACAAAAGAATCTATATAGAGAGTTCCAAATAGTAATAATGCAAATGATGGCTCAATGGCCTCTTCTTATTGAATTCTTGGAATAAAAGAAAATCTTACCCACTTGCCAAAGGGCCCCTAGGCAATGGCTTTAGGTCCAGATGCAAGGATGTTTGTCTTTCAAGTTCTGCCTTCTGACACATTCCAACTCTCACTCTCTCTCTCTCTACTGTGGTGGACTAAGATGTTGGGTGGCCAACCATTGAGTCCTCTTTAGCTTTAGCTCCTTGGGTCACACACAATGCTGGTGTTTCTTGGGCAACTTTGGCCAGTATAACCTTGTGATCACCCTTTTTTCATCTCTTGGTGGGTTTATATAGGTGAGCTTCAAATCCTCCTTCCCTCCCTTGGTACATGATGGATGGTGACCCAAGGGAGAGGTGTGATTCCATTGTGTGCTCACATAATGTCTAAGGAGGCACTGGTGATGTCCTTAGGCAGCTTTCACATAAGGAGAAATTGTCCTTTGCTTGCTTGTGGTCCTGGAAAGTGACTTTTTTCTAATTCCAGGAATGTGCGCTTATCGAGCTCCAGTGCATGCAGAAGGCTCTCTTTTCGAAGGATAAAGTGCACGTTTGAGAATTTATGACTAGTTTAGATCTTATTTCCTCAAAACCTTAGATATTTTAAATACTTATTGATTCCATAATGTATCCCTGTCCTGTAAATCCTTAGGCTTGACATTAATTGATGTTGTCTTCTGCTGTACGATTTTCCAGTGTTAACACTTTTGAAACTGGAAACTTAGCTACCAATAGGACTATTCACAAAGCAAGCTCTATACCCAAACATCTTACATCCTTAAAAAACCCACAGTTTGACTTGTGTCCCGCAAAAAGCCTTTTTAGAAACAAGGTCACAAAGTAGAATCAACCTTGCCAATCTTGAACCCTTAGACTTAAAAAAAAGTCCTAGCAGAGAGGCCTCCCCCACTACACCACCTGATTTTCAGCTTCTCCACCACTTTGGCTCTTTTCACCCCAAGTCTGCTCAAAATCAGTTTACAAGTCCAAGTACTTCCGCCAAACCCATTCACACCACCACTGTGCAAATCACCTCATCCCATACTGCAAATCCTCCCACTGTAAATGCACCATTAGCTCCTATTATGGCAGCATGGTATGCGCCCTTAGTGTTACCACAGCCTTTTGCACCTTTTCCAAATGATTACCAATCCAGAATCCCGCACTTCACTAGGGCTGAATCCACTACCGCCCAACAACATGTAGATAGAATAAATGATGCCTTTGACTACATGGAACTAGAAGAAGAAACCATGAAGATGAGGATGTTCGCCCAAAGCCTATGAGGAGAAGCCAAAAAATGGTTTAAAAACTTGACTCCTAATAGTATACATTATTTCCCGTCGCTTTATCAAACTTTCGTAAACAGATGGGAAATCAAGAAAAATCCCCTTCAAATTATTTCTGAATATAAAAATCTTAAAAGGAACATAGGGGAAAGTGTTCAAGACTATTGCACTAGGTTCAACAGTGTCTATAACACCCTCCCACCTCACATGAAACCTCCACTCGGCCTAGCACTAGTAAAATTTCCAGAAGGTTTCAATCCGGACATGACATATCAGTTAAGAGAAAGAGACCCCACAAATTTAGAAGAAATGAAAAAGGGATATATTAGTGTTGAAGCCAACCTCATTGAAAAGAGGGCTAGGATGAGATCAGAAAATAAAGTCACTTACCAAGATGAAACCATGCCTTCCACTTCCTCTTCAGATTCCAAAATAGATAACCTAGTTAGCACCATGGAGAGAATGATGGAAAGAATTAATCTAAGTGAAAGACCACCTTCTAGGGACAACTAGCCAAACCCCCAAAACAGGAACTAGAATCCGAACTTTAGAAGATACCCGCCTCAAATCAAACCAAGAGAAAATTATCAACAGATCAGACCACCCTTCGAAGATAACTATGTTGATGAAGGGGAAAGAGATATTGAACAACCAAATGAAAATCATCTAAACTTGAGAGGCTCTGATAACGAGGGTGAGGTTTTTCTCACAGAAGAAGAATAGGGTTTTTTCTCCTCAAACCAAGGTGAAACAAATTATGAGCATCCCGAAGATCCCGAAATAGGATTATAAAATGCCATAATGGAATTCCATAGGCAATATGATCTTAGGAGTGAGAGCAACTAATACAACCCTAGGAAAAACAACTCAGACAATGCTGTTAAGAAAGTTCTCGAAACCATTCTTAAAGGAACAATAGACAGTAACAATTTTGTGGCTAAGAAAACTGATCAGAAAAAATACAAAACTAGCCAAACAAACCTTGACCTAAGATATCCTAGTACTTCTACTAGGGCCCCTGAGAAAACTTTGTTGAAAAAATCCCCAAATCAAATTCAGCAAGAAAAGCTGATATAAAAGGTTATGGCTGAGAAAATTGAAGAAAATATATCTAAAATACAAGTACCTTTCAGTTTTGAAGGGAAAATTGTCAAAATTAATATCACCATGCCACTCACTAAAATGATTGCCCAAAGCTCATAAAAATCACAGGTTCTGAAGGTCCTAAACATAGGAAATGATGCAGACACTTTACACCTGGCTGATGACACTCCTGAGTTGTTATTTGGACCAAAAATAGAAGGAAAATATCAAGGAACCATTCCTCCTTTTTACATTAGCCTGAATGTACATGACCAAATCCTACATAATGTCATGCTAGATTCTAGGGCTTCTCACAATCTCATGCCAAAATTAGTGATGGAAAGATTAGGCCTAGAAATAACAAAGCCTTACAAATACTTGTACTCATTTGATTCAAGCAGAGTCAAGTGTTTAGGCCTAATAAAATATCTTTGTGTCAATCTGGCACAAGTACCCACCAAACACCTGGTCATGGACATAGTGGTAGCAGACATCCCTCCCAAGTACGGAATGCTTTTATCCAGGTCCTGGGGGGCCAAGATTCAAGGAAATATTCAACTAGACATGTCTTATGCCATCAACCCTGTGTTTAATCAGACAATAATATTATATCGAGAATCACACATGAAGCATATGGTTAGTAGTCAAGAAATACCAGACAACATACCTCTCTATTATGTACATTTAGACCTTAACTCTTTCATTTTTCATACCGATGAGGACATTGATGAACATCCAGGTAAAGTTGAAACAAATCTAGGTACACTGCATTAGGCACACCAGTCTCTCTATGATGAGCTGGACACTCAGAACATTTGCATCCTGATGAAAACCAACTTGATCTTAAAAAACTAGAAACAGAAACTTCAAAAACAGAAAATAGTTTAAATTCTCAAGCAAGTTTTTCAAACCAAGGACAAAAATCAAAAGTACAATTGCCCCCTTTTTCCTATACAGAAGTACTAAAAAACCTGCATGAGACAAAAATCTTTGGAAATCAGGGTCAAGAAAGTCTCATGTTTTTACCTTACCTAAGAACCTTGCCATCCAAAGACTCTACTCCTGCAAATGAAAATTTAACCATTTTAAGAACTTCTGGAAATCATAAAAAGGTGTCTGATAAATTTAATATTGAGGGATTTGATGAAAACAGTCTTCAGATACTCGAGTTGATTTAGTTGTATAAAATCTTGTCATTACACAAAAAACTAAGAAATGCAAGAATATGCAAAAAATTTCAGAACACTAGTATGTGTTGAGAAACCAGTTTCAAAAAACCCGACACCACCACTTTTCCAAGAAATCACCTTTTCAAAAGGGAACACAAAATCTCTAATCAGGCATTATCATTTAAAAAGAAAAAGGCTGGACATAGGATGCATTTAGACTTTAGAAACCTAGATAAACCCTCCCTAAACAACACTCACCTCCTTCCAAAAACAGATCATACTACCCAAAACCTAGGGGTTTCTAACCATGTGCCCTTGCATGATATTATTTCAGGTTACCATCAGATGACACCACTTCAAAAAAATCAGCTCAAAGATTTTTTCAAATTCACAGGAAGCAGTTTCAAGTTCAAACCAAATTTTTCCAATCTAAAGGACACCAGAGACACTTTCCAGAGAGCTCTGTTTCCAATCCTAAATTTCTTCACTATGGTATACCTTGATGATATCATCATTTGTTTTAAAAATGATAAAGAATACCTTTTCTAGCTAAAGAAGAGGTATAACAGAAGCAGGAATGGAGATCAAGAGCATAATGAAAAACATCAACCAGGACATGAGTTTTTTAAAGATCCTTGGAAAAATCCTTATGCTATGTTTACAAGTGAGAATAGCCCTGAGTTTTCTTTTCAAAAATTGAATGGACGAAGAGTATTTGGAGATCCTTTTGAAGATAGGATGCTCAAGTACCATTGCTGTAGAAATCCCTAGTTTTTAAATTTTTCACTCATTGTACATATCACTGTTTGAAGAAAAAGTCAGAATTCAGAAAATACAAAAACAATAGAAAAAGTAGAAAAAGAGGGAAGATTCTAAAAAATGGTACAGCCCCATACCCAAAAAATAGTCATACTGAAAGTGCACAAGTCTAAATGCCACTACTAGTGCCAAAAAGATGTCTTGCTCAGTTATCTAGCCTAATCATAGCTGAGCATGTTTTAAATTGATTGCTGATAAGTTAGTGAAAATAATGATGGTCAAATGATGAAAGCCTGACTTATCAAAGAAATTAGATTAGGAAGGAAATATATTGGTTCCACACGCTCAAAACAGAACCAAAGAGGAAAATAGGGATGAAAAGCAAACTATGTATCCTAGCCCTGATTTTTTTGAATCTCATTTTGTACAAAAATAAAATTTGTGTGCAGATTTTTGTTATGCCACAAACACATGACAAGCCAGACTCTCTAATCCTAATTTGATCACGTTTTCAATTTCATGTTTTTAGTCTAGTAAATGAAATCCTGTCAAACAGCTTAACCTTGATAGTTAATTAGTATAGGTAGAGAATCAAAAGGAGTTCATTAGCTTAATCTGATCTCTTGGAGGATATAAGTGTAGAAGTAGATAGTTTGTTTTCTTTTTCAAAAATATGATGTCAAGGGGTTTTCCAATTCAAGTGCACCCAAAGAAGAAAAAATGCTAGGAAGACTAGGTGGGTAGGTAAAATTGAAATTGAACTGATCATGCCTTCAGTCTTTCAAAGCACCATCTCAGAAAAGCAGTAATGTAAGAGAAAATTGTGCCAATGGATGAGGCACTGGTCTTCACAAGCCAAAGATCTAAAATTCTGGACACCTCCCGAAAAGGAGCTGCCCTCCCCAAATGGAGCCACTGTTAGTCATCAGTATTTTTCAGCTGTTTAGATGACTATGTGCTTTACCTATGCTTTCTAAGAAACCAAATTCAAAGAGTCTTCATGTTTCTAGAAATCTCCTCAGAGAAATTTTTTCACTCTCCCTCCTCTCTTGTCTGCTATGATTAGCTTGGTCATCGTGTCAAGACCCCATCCTGGACTAATAAGCCTCACTCTATCCATGATTTTTTACTTCTTTCTATAGCATTCTACATCTAATGCATAAGCCTTCTTACTTCACAATTTTTCTAGCCAAGTTAAGCCAAGTTTTCCCTTTTACTCTCCTAATTTCCCAAGTCACTATTGATGACAAAAGTGTGTCTAGAAAACTCTGCACAGTAATGACAAAGTGTCTAGGTTTATAGGTGATGGTGCTTAGGTAAGAAATATAAAAGGCCCTGTGTCTAGTTAAAAACTCAGTTCTTAACCATTAGGTCAAGAACGCTCTCCTAAAAAACCATGCTAAAAAATATGTTTAGTCTTCCTTAATTCATGCACCATCATGTCCCATACATTTCTATTTCAACAGAGCTCAAAGGTAAAATCAAGAGAAGCAGAGCTGACATGGTCATTTTTCTAAAAAGAAGGCGCTTCAAACAATCTCCAAGGTGTCCCCTCTTGAACCAGCAGTAAAAAATGCCAAGACTAAGTCACCCTATAAAATACATCTCTGCAAGGATGTCTTGATGTTTGGCCTAAATCAAAATAGGGAAAAAAAGAGGCACCAAAGAAAAGCTTCAGTCAAGACAGTTGGCATTTGCATAGAGGTACAGTAAGCTAAAAATATAGGAAAAACAAGTTTTTCACTAGAAAATGAGGGATACCTAGAAGACTTGAAAACATCATCCATAAGGGCTAAAAACACAACAAAATGGAGGCTACTACAGAGGTTTTGATGTCACTATAAGAGGCAACATACTGCTCATTCAAGTCCTTGCCCAAAGTCTTAGAAAAAATCAGTGATATGTGAACAACATGGCACTTTTTGACAAAGATGCCCTTGAGATAGTTTATGTGCTTCAAGACATGAATGAGAGAGGGACAAATGCCATTTTTCCATGCCCCTGCAAACAAGACGAAAAAAAAATCATCAAAGGCGCTATCAAAGTAAAATACTAAGACTACTACATAAGGAAAGTCACACTAAAGAAAAGAACAGCAGGTATGTTTTGTTCAAAAACACAAAATCTGTTTGTTGACCCCAAAGTGGAAAGTTTGCTCAGACATTTTCAAAAATTGGGAGAGATAAGCAAACAGGCATCAACACCTCCTTCATTAACAATAGAAGATGTAAAATATTTCCTGGTATTATCATTCTGAAGATAAGGAAAAAGATACAAAACTCCATTCAAATCAAGTAAGTGTTTTTGAAGTTCAAAAGGTGAAGAAATTTGATGTTTTAAGGCTCTAGGTGCCTTTTGCGCTAAAAAGTGACAAGCAAAGTTTGTTAATTAAAAACTGTCACCAAAAAGACAATCACAATCTTATCTAAAGCATGGAGGCATTATATTTCTTAATTCACCCAAAAATGACAAAGACTAGCTCCCAAAAGGCTATCATAGTGAAAAAAAGGGTCAAAAAGGAGCAAATAAGGATTATGTTTTTTGAACTAAAGAGGAGGAGATTTTTCCTCTTAAGACACTTAAAAAGGGATATAATACTCCCAACGTTCTTCTTCATTCTTTTCGTCTTTAGAAAAAAGGAGGAAGGTTTTTGATTTTTCAAAGAAGCAGTCTCAGGCAGAAAACCAGAGACACTGCGTGCCTAGAGACTGGTGTTGCGCACCTATAGGTGCGCCCAGTGTATTTTGTAATGGGATGTTGTGTGCCTAAAATTCAGTGCTACACGTTCTGTCGACTACCCAGCATGCAGACCCTGCCACCCGACAGCGCCCAGGCCACCACCCGACGCCGCGTGTAGAGTCTACCCGGCCCGACGATGTTGCATGCCCAACACTGCAGTCGTAGCAAATGCTACATGCAGTGGTCTCTCAGGCCTGACGGTGCTGCGTGCCCACCATTCCTCCCATCGCAAAATTTGCGTGTAGAAGCTTCCTGAGCCAACGCATAGTGCCCATCGCACACACTACGTGTCGAGGCCACCCGGGCAGACGTTGCATGCCTGAAGAGGAAAGTGCAACACCGCCCTGAAATTCATAGAAAAGGCCAAATTTACTTGTTTTCACCCAAAATTGGTTTCTCATCATGAGGAAGAGCTTCTAAAGGTATTTTCCATCAATTTATATCTCCTCATTAGGTTTTGGAGCTATGAAAGCACCATTTAAGGCTAAGATTGTGTCCAAAACAATTCGAGGGAAAATTTTGAATACAAGTGTAACCTATTCTCTATCGAGCATCTAGCCTTGTTAGAGGTCCTAAATCTCCTGAAAAGCCTTCTTCGTCTACACTTCATCTGCAAAAAGGCTTTTTGTTTAAAATATTGAAAGAAAGGGAAAAGTAGTTGTTATGTCTCAATAAGATAGTGATGAGCCTCAAAGACCAAGAAGACAAGCCAAAAAAGGAGGCAGGCCCAACAGATTCAAACCTAAAGACACCAAACAGCTGATTGCCTCACCCTCTATCTTGTCTTATTTCCAAGAATTAGGATGTTTTGAGTTCTGCAACAAGGTACAAGAAATCAAAAGCCATCCTAAATTGACGGAGTTATTTGCCTTAAGACTTCATGGGCATAATGTTCATCTGGCAGGGTTAAATTTTGAGTTGACCCCTAAAGTTGTCTCTAAAGCCACTAGGATCCCTTGCATAGGGGAAAGATGGTTTAAACAAAAAAATCTTGACTTGATCCATTATCATCCTTTTCTAAAGCCTAGTTGTCAAGCTTCTTGTAAGGCCATTTTCCCTTTTTCCCATCTACTGGATAGGTATGCCCTCCTTATGAATATTGTCATGAAATACTTTACCTGTGAGGGTCACTTCTCCCAAATATACTCCTACCATATTTGACTCCTCATGCACTTCACCAGGGCCAAGCTACTAAATTTTCCTTATTTCCTATGCAAAAGCATTGAAAAAATTTCCACCATCATAAAAAATAAGCCTCTAACTCAGTAGATGGCAAGCCTTTTTCATCACTCTCTTGTCAAAATCATTATAACTCACCAACTGGAGCAACAAGGCATTCCTTGGGAAGCTTTTATCGCCCATGATGACTTTACTCTTCATCCTCCATCCCATTGCAAAATGTGCCATCTTCTTCTCAAAATATCCCTCATACTCCTTCATCGCCCTCCACTGACTATGTTTCACCTTCCTCCCATGAATCACTCTCCCAAGAAAACATTCTTCAAACACCCTCTCCAAACAAAAGTGATCCTAGCAAAAGAAGTAGTGACCTTAAAGAAAGTAATGCTAATCCTGAAGAAAGAACTACTAAAACTAATGAAGACAACAAAGAGGAAACTGATAAAGGAAGTGAAAAGGAAATTGATGAAAATAAGGGACAATATGAAGAAGAGGAAATCAATGAAGAAGAGGAAATCAATGAAGAAGAGGAAATCAATGAAGAAGAGGAAATCAATGAAGAAGAGGAAATCAATGAAGAAGAGGAAATTAATGAAGAAGAGGAAATCAATAAAGAAGAGGAAAATTATGAAGATGAGGCAAACAATGAAGAATATGAAAGCAGTCAAGAGGAGGGAAGTCAAAACATCAGTAGCTCTAAAAACACTGATAAGGAAGAAGATAATCAAAGTGAGGAGAAATGTGAGAAAGATAAGATTGAGGAAGATGATGCAAACAGCAAGGGAAAAAATGATGAAGGCCTTAAGGAGAAAGGTGTTGATCATGTTACAAACAGTGAGGAAGATGATGCAAACAAAAAGGGAAAAAAAGATGAAGGCCTTAAGGAGAAAGGTGTTGATCATGTTACAAACGACAAGGAAGATGATGCAAATAGCCAAGGGGAAGATGAAAAAAACAATAGAGAAAATGAAGGTAGAAAACAACAGCACAGTAAAAACAGCAAAGACACTGGTATCCAAGGACAAAACAACAGAAACAGCAGCGCAGATGAAAATAAGAAGCAAGAGGAAGACATCTCAGCAAAGAGGAAATTAATGAGGATAGTTCAGAGATAGTTTTCATAGTGGTCTTAAATACACAAGGAAATGATGGCAAAATTCCTAATGATGTAGACATTCAAATCAGTAGTAAAAAGAGCAAAGGCATGGACAGTCATGAA
The DNA here is from genome assembly GCA_034641835.2 of Pinus albicaulis. Lineage (NCBI taxonomy): Eukaryota > Viridiplantae > Streptophyta > Pinopsida > Pinales > Pinaceae > Pinus > Pinus albicaulis. The sequence goes on along the minus strand of JAXQQM020058067.1, from coordinate 7,147 downwards.
GATGAAAGAGTATCAGACTTGGGCGCCTCCCACCATTTAGAAACAGAGCATAACCCTTTTGAAGGTACTCTTAGTGATAAGAGCATACCAAATGTTGAAATTGCTAATCAATAGGATTTCCCAAAACAAAGTGACAAAGAAATGCACACAGAAAACATTCTTGAAGGGAAAGACAGTCCTAGGGCTATAAGCGTCCAAATTGAACAAGCCCAGTTTGTAACACCCCTCATCACTCCTTATCAGAAAGTTAGGAGGCATATGTTTGCTTCCTCCTCAAAGCAAGTAAAAGATAAATTCACCAAAACAGTGAGAGGTAGAGTCACTCAATCAGTGAAAAGCAATGTCACCAGGGCATTGAGGAGTAGAGGTAAACTTCCAAAGAAAGGCAAGAGTGGATTGCCCAAGAAAGACAAGGGTAGAAATCCCATGAAGGACGAAGGTAAGAAGGCCATGGAAGAACAAGAAAGTAGCCATGAAAAAGAGAGGGAATTTGAACTCATCCACATTGACAGTGATGAGGACAATGAAACAAGGATTCTTAATTCCCTCTTACAAGACCGAGATGCACAAGTTAGAGATTTGGTGTTTGATTTGGAAATATAAAAACATATCATTCATTTCCTACAAACACAAAATGTGCAAATGAGTGACCAACTTTCCATTTATGAAGCCCGGACACTCAAGTACAAAAGAGAGGCTCAGAAATCACAAGTGAAACTAGAAGAGTACATGGGTGACTATGAAGAAGATGATGAAGAAGGAGGGCCAGCTAGGAAGAGGCTTAAGACTATAGGTCTTAGGAGAGCATTAGAAAAACAGAGAGAGGAAGAATCAGCCCGAGTACAATAATTCCCTCTCACTGAGCTCCTAACCTTGGAAATTGAAAATGACAAAGAATCTTGGCTAGAAAGGGAAAACCTGCATTTAGAGGCCAAATTGGAGAAAGCAAACAAGGATGTAGGCTTACAAAGGAAGATGACTCAGCATTACAAAAAGCTAAATCAGTTTGCTATAAAAAAGCTCAAAGCTGCCCAAAGGAGGCGCCCAGTGCTAAAAGATGAAAAATACCAAGCTGGGATTGGAATCTTGGCTCAAGATTCATTACAGGTCTCTAGGGACCCTTGAGGGATCCACACACCAAATTTGGGCAAATTTGGACACCTTTTCATTTTTTGTGAATTTTTGAGCCTAGGAGCGCAGCACCCCGGACGCTGTGCTTTTTCTTAGAGCATTTTCAGTAGCAAAAGTTTACTTTTTTGGATTCCTTGGCACTAGGGGAGTATGCTCATAAATATTTAGCTCATTTGGAGCTATTTTGGTCCCTCAAAAGGTCCAAAAACAACCATTTTTCACCTTTCTACCACTATTTCTGAGCAGGTGCTGCGCCCCTAGGTTTTTTCACCTTTTTCACTTTTTTAGAATCTTCTAGAGATCCAATTTGAAAAAATCATGTATATGTGGAAATTATACATCCATAGATTTCCAGCGGGACATCACGAATCCTTTTTTGACATCGGGAAGGCCTCCAAAACCTTACTGCAAAAAGGCCTTTTTTGGTGCTCCGCGCCTGGAAATTCTGCTAAAAAAGAGATAGTTTTCTGCATTCCTGTGTGAGGACAGAGAAAATGTGCGTTAGGGAAGTTCTATCATGTATGTCAGAGCCTAAAAGTCAATATTTTTTATATTTTGGTCCTAAAAGGATATTTTGAAGAGATATTTTGTGCCTTGGACCTTGTAAGGCCTCAAGGGAAGTTTTAGATATTTTGCTTTGGCCAATGGCCTTCTAGCTGCTCTAGTGAGATTTTTCTCCTCTTGGCTTATACAAGCCATAAGGATTCATTGTAAAAATAGGGAGAACTTGACATGTTAAGAGCAATACATAGTTTTATGAGCTTGGAGAAAATACTGGTTTTATGAAGTGGATGAATGTCTTGCTTGGCTTGATGGTGGAGGAGCATAGTGTGCAGGATTCCATAGCTTGGTGAATGGTGATGTTTCCCTGATTTGTTTATGTTCTCTTGTTTTCATGAATTTTTCATGCTTCTTATTTGCTGTGGATCAGAAAATTATATGTTGAGATATGCTCATGGAAGCACCTCAAACGTCCTGTTTACTACAGCTTTGATGTTTTCTTCTTCTTGGTCATTATAAGGAATTCTTAACTACTCCTTAGGTATACCAAGAAATTTTTATTTGTTTCATTAATTGTTAGTATGTTAGCTATCAACTCTGATTCAAGGTATGCCCTGCTTATTTGAAGTTCTCAAAGCTCTATTTCTGAAACCTTTCTATGAAATATTGATTGCCTAGGTTAAGTTAAAGAGGTCTCGTTCAATCTTGCCCTTTGTCCATGCTTACCAACTTGTTTCAGAGTTCCCTATAGTTTGATATATGTTTTTTAGGAGTTCCCTCATCATATATTAAGTTATTTTTTTATCTTATATGTTTTCCCAACAGCTGAAGGTGAATTTCTAAAGTTAGGAGATCTTATACCCCTATGTCTCACCTGAATGTTTATCTTTCATTTTTATCAGTTTGAGTATTGTTCATAGAGATTAATGGTTTGCCCTACCTCATGATTATTTTCTTTCAAACTATATATGTTTAAGACTTCTTCATTTTTCACAAACTTAATGTTCATTTCACCTCATACCTCACCCGAAGAATCCATTGACCTTGCTAAATCAGCCATGCAGTACACCTTATCCATCATTTAGGCATCCTTGACCTTATCTGACCCCATAGCCCTATTGATTTGGTGAAATCTCTTTCCATTTGTCTTACTTGATTAATATTACCTCAAAACCAAAACAAACCAAAATATACTTAAGAACTAGCCTAAAATCAAAACATACAAAGAGAACAAGTTCACATCCTTCGCATAATAGAGAAATCTCTCTCTAAGTCCATGAGGGCTAGGTCCTAGGACTCCAAATATTGGTCTGATGTTGCCCTGCCATTTGGTTTACCAATCTGCCAAATTATGGGACTCCAACAACATCCACATGTACTTGAAATTCCTTTGACCAATTAGGAAATATTAGTATGGGTGCAGAGATCATCTTCTCCTCGAGTAGCTCAAAACTCTTCTGACATTCATCATTCTAAAAAAAGGAAACATCCTTCTTAAGCAGTTTTTCCATGGGTGTTGTGATCAGTGCGTACCCCTGAATGAATTTCCTGTAATAGCCCATGTGTCCGAGAATAGAACACAGTTGTTTCTCCGTTGTTGTGACTGTAAGTTTTATAATTACGACTACCTTCGTAGGATCAACCTGTTATGGCCTAAATCTACCACAAGCTGAGAAAGGTAGAATCTAGGGTAACATCAAACCACGCTTAACCTGGTAGCTAGCCCTACCAGATCGGGAGAGGGCTCTCTCCTTGTCAATCTCATAAATAAATGATCAATGAGGTTTGAGATGACTTGAATAAATGCTGATTTTAGGGTAGGTATATATGTAAAAGAGTTTTATTTGATTTTGAGGGTGTTTGTTGGATCAAAGGGAAGGGCAGATTTTGGGTTTGGGAAATGAGCAGTTTTGCAGGGATCTGAATGGAGCAAGGTAGGAAATTGTTTTAACGCTTTCAATTTTGAATGAAATGGATAGCTCAGACCGGTGAGGAGTTGAAGAGGGCAAGAGAATTTCAGGAATCCTCTTCAAACAGTTGAAAACATATAAAATTAAACAAACTCTAGGTAGAGCATTGCAAATTTTAATGAATTCCACCTTTATCCTTGTTTGTTTAACTTAAGAAGAAATAAGAGGGAAAATGATACACATGAAACACCAGTAAAATTACATTAACAGAGAGAAACACATCATCAAAACAAAGAGCCACATGAATCCCAAGGAATGATGCAAACCCTGGTCTATTCCTTTGCCAAACTGCAGAGATGAATGTACAATGATGCTCAAAGCAATCCCAAGTGTCCAACCAGGAAAATAACTGAAAAACTACAAGATATAGACAAACATAACTCATCCCTAGCCTCTAGGGGTCAAGCTCACAATTTTAGGAGCTATTTCAACAATATCTAAACTGAGAACTGGAAAATAGGCAGTGGAACAGCTTGCCTCTATAAGATAGGAAACTGATTCATTTAGTTGCAATTCACCTTTTGATGGATGAATCTACCTCCATGAGTAAAAATTTAATAAAATTACATCAAGATCCATCAAATTACATAAAATTACATCATGATTTTAACATTTGGAAGCAAGAAAATCAAAATGTCAAAAACTAGGCAAAAAACAGAGTTACCGAGTCCAAAATGAGCAAAAATCCCCAATGCGCCACGCCTGATTTCTCTATGCGTCGTGCCATTTTGGAGCTGATTTCAGAGGCCTTCCCGGTGTCCAAATTTTCTCTAAGTGGGCTTTTTGGAAAGGTCTTCCTGTCTACTTTCCAACACAAGTGGAATTTCTAAATTTTGCTTCCATTTTCCCCTCCAAAAATGAGTTCTCCCAACACTGCTTCCTGTGTGTCCAAAAAGGGGCAGAAAGGTCATTTTTAGGGTGTTTTTGACCCTTCTGGAAGCCCAAAACCTGTCAAAATATCTTGGACATGGGTAGGCATGCATAAATTTTCATGGAAAATCCAAAAATGTAAAGTTTTTCCCAAGAGGAGCTCCCAATCATAAGCGCGTGCCACGTGGCGCGACGCATAGAGCTGAAAAAACCTGTTTTTGGGCCAAAAAATCAAAATTTGCAAAAAGTGCCCCAAATTTCTTGAAATTAGGGTTGAGTGTCCTCCATTATGTACTATGCTGGGCCAAGGAAGCCTCGGCCAAGATCTGAATTCTATCATGCCTTTTACGATGCTTTGTGGCCTTCTTCAACTTAGCCTTCAAGATCTTGATCCTTGCTTTGCAAACATGGTTTCTCGCCCAGTAATGATTAGCCATGTGCCTCAACATGTTATTTTCCTTTTTGGCTTTCTCTAACAGCTTTTGGTCTCCTCGGTGCATGAAATTCGGTTGTAGAGTCACTATGTTTCCTTCATCTCGGTCATAAGAGGAATTTTTCTCCATGTTTGCCAAAGTTTGTGTTGTCTTAGATGAGTATGAAGAGTTTTAGGTGTCTTCAATTTTTCACTGTCAAGTGTATGAAAATTTCTGAGGGACTATGAAGGGAGAGGGTAAGGGGAATGTTGGGAATATTTCCAATTGGAACTTGGGGAATTGAAGGGTTTTAGGGACAGTCTCTAGGCTTTTGGGAAATTATATGTGGAGAAGGGGAATAAGGGTGTTGACACCTAATCCTATGGATGGGTGTGCATATGTATTTTTGTATATTATTTAATATTAGGAAATAAGGAAGGCCAAGAGTCATTGGGAGATGAATCCCAATAGCCTCACCTCCCATCTATAAAATCATGTACATTCTTCAGCTAATACACATTCTGATTTGAGGAGTTACCTCCTGGTTTGACATGGTATCAGAGCCAGCTCCACTATTGGCATTTTTTCCCTGTGGTGTAACTCCCTATACTTTGCTCAGTCAAATTTTATTAATATTTTTCTGCTGCTCTTAATTTCTAGACTGTTATTCTACATTTTTTTTCTCTAATATCCCTGACATTTGCAGCTCCAGCTCCTGCAGCTCCTGAAGACTGCAGGCTCCTCTGTCATTCTGCAAATTGCAGGCTCTGTCATTCTGCAGATTCCATTTCAAAAGTTTTTTTGTAACGGCCTTTTGGGCCTCCTCCATCGACTCACCCATTTCCCTTACCTACCAGCTCTCCATACATCTCCAGCGCCCTCACTCTGCATAAACCTCCCATCCCATTCAACTGCGACCTCCCTTCCCTTTCCCCATTCCCCTCACTCCCATTTCTTCCCCCTCACTTTGCTCTCTGTCCCATTTATTATAGCGCTACATGTAAATTAATACGCTACCTACCCAACGCTCACTACACTCAACTCTGCAAATCGTCCACCTCCCCTCCCTACCTGCGCTACCTATCACGGGCTTCAACTCTCCAATACGCTCTATCGACCGTGTCATATTCAAATAACACAATACCATAACACCAGCTCCATGCGCTTTGTAATACGCCCTCCATAACCGCTGTCCAATGTTTAAAACGCAGTTTGTAACACCATAATACGCTGCTCTCATGATGTTCAATACCTCTTCTTCCAGCACTGTCATTACATAACTCTGCGTCTGTCGATACAGTGCGCCCTCTCCCCTACCCTGTGTCCATATGCACAGCACTGTCATTACATAACTCTGCGTCTGTCGATACAGTGCGCCCCTCCACTGTCATTGCATATTGCTGTATGTCGATACAGTGCGCCCCTCCAATATATGGTAATACGCTGGCTCGACTCCAGTTTCAATACCAACGTTTTACCATAAATACCGCCCTTTCCAATTTTTAAATACCGCTCATATATACTGTCAATACTGCTCATATATACGTTCAATATGCTGGAATGTCATTACGCCCTTTCAAATTTTAATACACTGTTATATACACTGACTACGACTGTCGTGGTGTAATACGCTGTCTATCCATACCAACCATACTATATTTTATATGATACAGTGTATATGTTAAACAGTGGGCGTGCTATATAAAGAGCGTGTGTCTTATATTTCCATGCCACTTCCACTTTGTTATACCCCCCTCCCATTCACGCATACCGCTCACAATCTTTTAATACCCCGCCCCACCATAATACCGCCCCTCCATTCATTTAACTATACCGCCCCTTTTAATATCACTTCACATTCATAATACCGTCCTTCCACTTCACAATACCGCCCAACCATACCATTCCATATCCCTCCACAATCATAAATTTTTTTTTATTCCCCAAACAAAACAAAAAAAATATATACATATATATATTTTTTTATGCGGAATTCAGTTTATAGCAAAGAGTATTTTTTTGTCCATTTAAATTCAGTCTCTTAGCAAAGAGCTTGTGTTTTTTAAATTCATTCTTTTAGCAAAAAGATTTTCTGTCCTTTTAAACTCAGTACATTTTCCACCAAAGATTTTTTTGTTTTCTCTCCTTCAAGAGAAATTTTCCAGCAAGGTTTTTTTTTCTCTCCTCCTTCAAAAGAAGATGACAGTCCCTTCATCTTCTAAAGAGGCTGCCTACTTTGCACAGAGAGAAAAGAGACATGAT